>WUAM01000179.1:5347323-5362870 GCA_024336885.1 Actenoides hombroni | reverse complement strand
GCGGGACCGCCGGTGACAGCGCGGCCATGCTGCGCAACGGGGCGGTGGCGGGCGGCGGCGGCCCCGCGGCGGGCGGCACGGCCGCTCACCGGCCCGTGCGCGTCTGGTGCGACGGATGGTGAGTGGGGCGGGCGCGGCGCGTCTCGACTCGTCGTCCGGAGAAATAAACCGTGTTGGCAGCGCTGGTGCCTCCGGCTCCTCTGTGACCGCGGCGGCGACGGGCCCGGGGCCGGGCCCGCGGGAAGAGCTGCCGTGGAGCCCCGGGGCGGGCTGCCGCGGGACGCGACCGCTCGGGAGCCGGGGGCTCCCTCGGGCTCCGCCGCCGCACGGGCCCCGGCGAAGCCGCCAGGCCGGGTCAGGCCGTCGGCGGGGGCCGTACGGGGCGGCCGGGGCCGCAGCCGGTACCCGGGTCTCTGGCCGGCTTCCCCCTCGGCAGCGCGGCCGGGGCAGGGCTCTCGCAGCGTGACGGGGCTGTAAAGGCAGCGACCCTGCACCCTGACAGAGAGCGGAGAGACTTTAGACCTTGGAGCCCGCGGCCGGCCTGCCGCTCCCGCCGCGAAGGGGGAAGGTCACTGCCCGCAGCCTGCCAGCGAAGCGCATCCCCGTGTCCGCAGACTGAACCGGGGCCGTTGTCTTTCTAGCTATGACATGGTGCACTATGGCCACTCGAACCAGCTGCGCCAGGCTCGGGCCATGGGAGATTATCTGATTGTTGGAGTCCACACAGATGGTAAGAGGTTTTCTCAGCTTTTCACCTCATGCTGCCTCTAGAATCACCCAGCAATGTTAGCCCTGAGAGAATGGAGCTGTCCTGATAGCAGGCTGATCCTTGCATCTGCTCAAGGAGCAGCAGCCTCCGCGAGGAAAGTATCTTCCCAGGGTAAGGGAGTGGAGTTACCCCTTTCAGGCTTTCTGGAGTGAGGGTTAGGTGGTTAGAGCTGGCAGGCTTCCTTCGAGGGGTGATCTGTATTCTCTGCTGTAAAAACAACTGAACCAGTTGCAAATCAGTCGGGTTTTGCTAGTGCAAACTGCAGAATTGGTATTCCAAAACAAATTACTGTGTGGAAAAAACTCATTTGAAGCCCATCTGGAAATTAAGTGCTAGGAAATAGTTTTTTGCCTGTGAAGATGGATTTTAAACTGGTTTATGGGCTCCTATTTTCCAGCGTGAACTGAGCACACCATGAAGCTATTGTTTAGAAGAGGAATTTCCCCTCAGGAGATCCCAGGGGGCCCAGGTAGACCCCCCAGGAGGAGGTATCTGGGTGCAGGGGGGCACTGAGACCTTTTGCCTTCCGAGTGAGTTCCAGGGCCTTTGTTACACACTTAGGAAATGCAGCTGAATTTAAGTCTTGTCTGATCTATCTGGGGCTTCCTTCTCTACCCGCAAACTGACTCCAGGCTGAGTTTAGGCTCACAGTGAAGTTTACCGGCCTGTGCGATGAGTAAGGCTCCTTAGGTGAGAGGCTTTGTAGCTGCAGTACATGGTTCTAACTGGGTTTTTCTGTTTCTCGCCCAGAGGAGATTGCCAAGCACAAGGGCCCCCCTGTCTTTACACAGGAGGAGAGGTACAAAATGGTGCAAGCCATCAAGTGGGTGGATGAGATTGCTCCAGGAGCTCCCTATGTCACCACACTGGAAACCCTGGACAAATATAACTGTGACTTCTGTGTGCATGGTGGTGAGTGGAATTCTGAGGCGACAGTTAACGTTAACGTGGGCCCTCCGGGGCTTGTGTGCTCTTGGTTTCCCTGCTGCAAACCAAGGAAGTTTCTGGCTGGTGCTGGCCCTCAGGGGATACCCCTTGTGCTGAGATCTGCCTTACCAGCCCAGCGCTGGGCACTGGGGCTGCTCCTGCTCTGGTGTTCTGGAGAAATCTGCCCGTGTGCTGGGCACCCTCAGAGTGGCTGCTCCCCTGGCTTTAAGCATTCCTTTCACTTCCAGAGGTGGAACTCATTGTCTGACAAATTATCCTGAGGTTGCCTTTAGCACCAGCAGAAATGGGTGCGTAAGGGAAAGTCATTTACAAAACTTAAATGTGTAAAATGCTGTTAAAAAGGTAAGTGTGTGAAAACACCATCACATTTATATCTGCTTACCCTGGGATGAGATCAGACCTGAAAATCTTTTCTCTCTTATCCAGATGATAAGCTGTTCAAGGGCTTAGCTGAGTGTGTGGTCAGAGACCTAGTTCTTGTTAGGAACACTTCTCAGTTTTCAGTCACTGAAGAGAGCCAGTGCTCTAAGGAAACGTTCTGGCTTTTGTACTCTGCTCCTTCCTGGGACTGTTCATTCCACCTCGGCCGCTGTTCCCTGCCCTTCAGAGGGTAATCAGGAGTGATCTTTGCACTCATTTCCCTTATCCTTCCTCATCTGATCCCTGACACCTGCTATTGACAAGCCAAGTATTTAATTAAATGTAAAGAAATTATTAATCTTCTATAAGACAGATACGCTTCTTCAAGGGGACAGGGTGTTTGTAAAATTCTTTGTTAACTTAATTGCCTGCACTGAGCGTGTTTGGATTCCGTGACCCCTTCCTAGACTTGGTGGGGGTTAAGGCAAGAGATGCGCTCGTGGCCTTTGCTCCGGTTTCGCCATGGTTATCCCCGCTGCCAAATCACGCGGTGCTTCTCCCTGAATAACACACTGCGGTTTTACCAGGTTGTGTTTATGCAAAAGATAGGTTTTGAAAGAGCTGAGCTTAACTGGGAAGGTGTCAGACAGCAAAGCTGCTGTTTCTGTCTCTCTCCCGGCACACTGAGCTGGGCTCACGGCATGTTCTCATCTCCGGTCCCTGTGCCCCGAGGTGAGGGTGTGGGTTTGGGAAGAACTCCTCTGCTGCCCTCAGCGTGGGTTTGGAGAACTCTTTGGCTGCCCTGGGCTGCCACCCGCCCGTGTGAGAGCCCTCCTGAGCTGCCGGCGCTGCCCTGCAAACCAGCCGTTGCCAAAGGAAAGCCAGCTTAGCTTTTCATTGTGAAGATTTTATAGTACTGCTAAAAGTAGGTGAGAGGTGGTTTTGTGGAGTGAGTTGGAAACTGTGCCAAGAACGAACTGGAATTCACTCTGTAGAAGGGTAACTTGGTGTCACTGTAGAAGTGCCATCACCGAGAGGAGAACTGGCTGTTGGAGGACTGTTGAACTGGTTGAAAAAGCTGTATCATGAACCAATGGCTAAAACCAGTCCTAGAGAAGTTAAGGTGCTTTGTAACACTGAGACTGTCAGTAGCTGTTTATTGTCTTTAAGACAGTTATTCCATCATGTCTGCTTCTGGAATCACTGCCAGGGCAACCAGCTCAGATTTTCTGGACTACATAAAGAAGAGAGGACCAGGTGGCTACTGGTGTTTAGCATCCAGGAGTACACTTGTCCCCACAGACAGGGCGGTCTTGCAAATGCCCAGCGCTTCTGTGGGGTGCAGGCTGGATCCCTGCGTGTGTGCAGGGATGCGAGTTGCAGGGGTGCTGGTCTGGCACGTGTGCTGGAGCTGGTCAGCTGCTGCTGCTCTGGTTCTCGAACGGCTTTTGTGCAGGGAGGCTTGGGGCGCAGTGCTGAGGCTTTTCTCTCTTGCAGATGACATCACCTTAACGATAGACGGCAAGGATACCTACGAGGAAGTGAAGACAGCGGGGCGATACAGGTAACCCGCTGCTGCTTACCTTCCTGTCCTCTTCTGGGCAGAGGTTCTGGGAGCTCGTGCCCTGAAGGGAAGTCAGATGAAACACAGCTACCCTCAGGGTATGCTTTGGTTTTGCATGTGTCAGACCTTCGGTTTCTCCCATCATTTGGGCTTCCAGGAAGTGCTGCAGACCAGCAGCTGGCCGGCAGGGCCCTCCTGTTCCTGGCTCATTCTGGTCACTGGGAGTTAGCTCTGTTGGGAAGGCTGTGTGAGATAAGTTTTCCTCAGATCAACCATTGCTGTGGCTTGAAGAAGATGCAGAGGCTCAGCAAGTGAAGGTTGTACTTGATACCAAGAGCAGGCAGAAGGAAAACTTTCTCAGGCCCCTGGTTTGAATTTCTCAGGTGTTCCTAGGGTAATGGTGGGAAGAGAAAGAGGCATGTGCTCCTGTGGCTTCTGCTTTATCCTTTGCTTGTCTTCCTGCAGGGAATGTAAACGCACCCAAGGTGTGTCCACTACCGACCTCGTTGGCCGCATGCTGCTCATGACTAAGGCTCACCACAGCAACATAGTGAGTCTGAGGGCTTTGGGTGGGAGTTTGGAGTCCAGGGTACATGCCAACTCTCTCCTTTTGCTGTCCCAAATGGCAATAGAGCTCCTGGGCGTACAGAGAACTGTCAAGCTATTATGGGCAGTGGCAGCAAAACAACCTGCTTGTGTTTGCTTAAGCCTGAGATCACTATGTGATCACTATGTGATCTCAGTCCATGCTACTTTGAAAAGGGGCGGGTGATAAAAGCTTTGATCCTTCTTGATTGCCGTGAGCTTCAGGGACGTTATGGAAACGTTCTCACTATGGCTTCTGCGGGGGTGAAACTACATGGGGCAGCCACGTTGGTCTGTCAGCCCAAAGTCCTCTTCCCTCCCACTGAGCTGTATGCTTCTGCCTTTTGCTGTCTCTAGTCTTACCAGACCTTTCTTGAATCTGCTCAGCTCACTACCTAGTGGATAGCTAACCTAACCAGAGGAAAACAGAGGAAGTAGTTTTGCTTTGGTTAATGAGTTGAATGGCTTGATCAACAAGTGATCCAGTGAAAGGAGTCACCGGGATAACGGCAGGGACAAGGCAAGGGACCCACGAGAAAATTGAGGGGTAGGGGGAGGTCTTTTAGTGTGCTGAGCTGTTGGTTTGGCTTATCTGTAACATGTAAGTTCATACCAACATCGGGCACAGTGCTCCTATCTGCAGAGATCTGAGCCCATCTCTAGTGGACTGTCTTCGGAGGAAGGAGGGACGCTGTTGCGTTAGGGGTTTGTGTAGTCGAGGGAGGACATAGGTGTGCAACGCTGTCAGGTCGACAGGTTGGGCAAGAACCACCATTGCTTTGTGGTGCCAGCTGCGATCAGATAAGGACATGTTTTGTCTGACTCATGCTGGGATGCAACTCTGGGTTAGATTTTAACTAGTTTTTCAGCATTCAGTGCCAGGGATCAACGGTGTGCAGTCTGAGCCCGGACTTCCCAGCACTTCTGCCGCACACAGGCTTGTTCTTGGTTGAATGAGCTCTGTGAGTGCTTAAACATTTTGACTCTTTATCTCCCTTCAGGATGAGGACCTAGACTATCGGAAGCACACAGACAACTTTGGGAAGGTAATGTGAGTTCTGGTCATGGATGTCTGGTTGTTGTCCTGTCTGAGAAGGATTCTAGATGTGCTTTCTGGCCTGCGTTGCAGGGTTGTTTTTCCCCCCACGTTTCGTGGTAACCTCAGTAAATGACTGCTGCCCCACCAAGCAGCTCCTGTAGTCAGCGAAATAGGCAGATGGGTCTGCACAGGGCCATCCAGTGAACTGTTCTCAGCAGTGCTATAGAGCTGCTGCACCATTTGAGCCTTGGCTGGTTTTCTGTCTTGCTTGTAAATTCTCTGTCGCTGCTTCCTCCGGGACCCGAGTGCCCGCAGCTCCTCCCCAGGGACAGCCTCTGCGGACGCTCTTTCAGTGCTGGTGTTTTAAAGGTGTTGCATTAGTTCTGGGACACGTAGCACAGCATGCAGTGCTGTGGAACTCCTCTGCCTGATCCTCCTGGAGCACAGCAGCACTCCTGGGGCTCGCTGGTGTTGTGCCCAGCTCGCAGCCTCGGCTGCAGCTAAAGAGCTTTCAGTCGGTTTTTTTTTTCCCTGGGTGTTGGATTGTCCCTGATGAATGAGCACCTGGACCTGCAGCTTCAGTGAGTCCTTTTTACTCACGGGGTTTTGCTGACCGGGCTGAATTGTCCACTTTGTTCCCCACCGCGTTGGGTGTTTTGAGCAGGCTCAGGGGGCCTGTTGCTCCAGCACAGCTGTTTCCTGATGTTTGGATCTGGGGCGACCGTCTGGGTACGGGGCACCCCGCATGAGCCCTGTCAGTGAGCCTGGCACGGCCTGCCCGGGTCTGCCCGGGTTGTCTTTGCCCCTTCGAGTCCTGTGGTGGAGCGGCTGAGGGGGAGTGGAGCGGGTGGCTCGGTGGCTGTTTCCAGGACTGCCACAGGGCGGGGATAAAGCTCCATCTTCGGGTTCCCGGTGCTGGGACCTGGCCCTGGCTGGAGCTTTGGGTGCCCCCCCTCAGCCTGGCACGGGAAGCCTGGCGAGCGTGTGTCACTTTGGTGTCCTCTCCCTTGGTAAGCCTGCTTTCTCCTGGCAGCCCGAGACTGCCCTGTTGCCTTCCTCCTTCCTGAGCTTCCCTCTCAGCATCTCTTAGCTGGCTGTTGAGGGGGTGATTCAGACCATGTGCGACAGGGCAGAAAGGGCTTCTGTGAGACAGTGTCAGTGCTCGGTGCCAGGAGCACGGGATGTCCTGGCTCTAGGAGCTGTGGCACGGGGTGAGCTGCTGCCCGTTGCTGCCTTCAGTGTGCGTCCAGAACCCTTCCTCCCAGAGTCTGATGAGGAAACCTCAGTGGTGTGTCTTTTGCCAGGGACCAAAAGGTCACAGTCCCTGGACCGGCGTCTCGCAGTTCCTACAGACATCTCAGAAGATCATCCAGTTTGCATCAGGGAAGGAACCACAGCCAGGAGACACCATCATCTATGTGGCTGGAGCCTTCGACCTGTTCCGTATCCTCGACCCTGTTTTGTCAAGAAAGTAGCGTTGGTCTTTTTGTATAATCTTTTCAGTGTTGAGGCACCAGACAAGTCTGTTTGTCTCCTCTTGGCTGGTTTCCCCCCCACACCCCTCCCCTCTTTTTTTTCCTCTTCTGTAGGTATGCATGTGAGGGAAGAGGCAGGAGTTGTTACTGGCAGTTTCTTAGTCACAGGTCACTGAGAAAGGAGCTGTAGCTCCTCTTTAGAGAGATTTGTGGCTCTTAGAGGATTACAGGAAGGCACTTGGATACTCTCCATGCTCTGATGGTCACACTCTAGTACCTCTTGAGGACTGGCTGTCACAGACCGAGTGACTGCACGGGGTATCTGGAGCAGACACTTCATCCCCAGGACAGCCTCTGGGGCCTTGTGCCAGAACACCCAAAACAGGTGGAAATTCTGGACAGAGGCAAAGCTGGGCCCGTGTAAGGGGGAACTGCGCAGATGTCTGGCTTTTGCCTGGAACCTGTGGAGCCTGAGGAGGAAGGAGGCAACTGTTCCTTGGATATAGACAATGCAAAAATAAAATCCTTGGGATTCCTGTCTCCCACTGTGTTTTTCAGAGCATCTCTTTTTGTCCTCCTTCCCTGTTTTCCATGTTGTCTTCGGTTCCTTAAACTGGTCTGCAGATATCGGGCATGTGGATTTCCTGGAGAAGGTTCACCAGCTGGCAGAGAAGCCCTACATCATTGCTGGGCTGCACTTTGATCAGGTCTGTGTGGAATGCTGTCCTAGGACAGAGCAGCTTGGCCCCTGTTCTCTCCCAGACAAGCAGGCTGTGCTCTGGGGGGCAGGGGAGGGGCGTCTCGGCCGACCCGGGGTTTTCGCGCTGGGGGATGTTGAGGAGGAAGGGGGTTGCTTTGTTGCTCTTCTGATGGTGCCTGCTGCTCTGCCCTAGGAAGTAAATCGCTACAAAGGGAAGAACTATCCCATCATGAACATCCATGAGAGAACGCTCAGCGTCTTGGCCTGTCGGGTAAGTGCTGCCGGGCAGCTGCCTCTGCGCTCTCCCCGAAATTGCCTGGAGCTGGGTCCTCTTCACCTGCAGCCAACAGTCCTGTGTGAGTTCTTTGGTGTGCACTGGGAAGGGAAAGACAAGATGTTGCTTTAGGCTGCCTGGGGTGCTCTTGGAGGAATCCCACTGCCTCAGGTGTCCTGGCCCCCCCCGAGCCATTGCAGCTGCCCACCCCAGTTCCACCAGCAAGGAGATGCTGGGTGCCCCGCAGGGTGCTGCGCAGGGTGTTGCGCTGCTCTGTGCAAAGACAAACGTGTTCTTTTAGAAACCTCCCCGCTCCCTGCACCAGGGTAGAAAGCTCCTGGGGAAGAAGTGTGGGGGTGCCCAGAAATGAGTGCCCCGAGCGGTTCACTTTTGGATTTGCTCTGTACACACTACCAGGAAGCGTCTTCTTTAGTGGGAGAAAATGATGCTGAGTGGCAAGCAGTGGCTGCTGTCCTGTTCCCATATTTGAGTTACTAACTCTAACCAGATGACCTGCATGACTCTGCTTGGGGAGCAGCCTGGCCTCTGGCTTGGTTTTTCTTTTCAAATCTGGACTCTTTACCTGGTTTCTTTTCTAGTATGTCTCAGAAGTGGTGATTGGAGCTCCCTACGCTGTCACTGCTGATCTGCTGGATCACTTCAGGGTGAGAGTCTTTGCATGTAGATGGATATGGAGGTGTTGGAGTGTGATGTACTTAGGGAGCTAAAGTGGTGCAGGAAAACACAGGGGTGTAGAAGAGAGATGGTCCTGCTCAGCAGGATTACAGAGAGGTCCAGATGCGCTGCCAAGCCTGGTGCAGGAGGGGTGGCTTTGCTGATCTCCCAGCTGTGCCGCCATGAGTGCCATGGCAGGGAAAGTCCCTGTTGTCTTTTGGATCTTATCAGTGACTTTGTGTCCTTCTCCAGGTAACACTTGTGTGTCACGGGATGACTGAAGTGGTGCCAGACAAGGACGGTTCTGATCCATACAAGGTAAGTCCCTGGGCTGCTCTTTCGTGCTCCTTTGTCAGCGTTTGGTAGATAGAGCACGGCTCTGTTCATGTTCTGTGTTGCAGAGGATGCTTCCCAAGCACGTCCTTGGCAGGTGATGCTGTTTTTCCTCCGCTCCTGAAGGCAGATGCTTGGAGCAGAGCCTGCTGATCGTTCACAACAGCTCCAATTTTTTAGTCACTGTTTTTGTTTTGCCTCTTTCTGATGCTTTCATGGCAGAGTGAGAAATCCTGTCAGCGCTGCTCTGTGCCAGTCCTTGCTCAGCTTCCAGATGCATGAAGCTTCGCTTTCAGCAGTTATTTATTCTGCCTCCTAGGAGATCATTTTGTGTCATGCCTGGCTGGGTGCCCACAGGTCCCGCCGTGACTCCTGCTCAGCTTTCCCTCCTGAGCGGTGAGCCCAGAGGTGCTGTGTGTTGTTCACAGCTGTTTGTTCACAGGAACCGAAGAGACGTGGCATTTTCCAGCTGGTGGACAGCGGCAGCAATCTCACCACAGATTTAATTGTGCAAAGAATCATCAAGAACAGGTTGACTTTCTTATCTCCCAGTTCTGTCGCATACTGTTCCATCTGGCTTGTCTGAGGACTAATTGCTGGGATCAAACAGGAAGAGAAGGGGTTATCTGAAGGCACAGAGTCAGTGAACTGGTTCTTCATCTTCCATAGCTTGGGCAGGCTGCTTAAATGTGGCGGTACTGGACTGTACAGGAGAAGGAACAGCTCAAGTCTGCTATGTCAGGATGTGCTTCACAGCATGTTTTATTCTTTCTCCTCCTCTTGTATTAACGATGTGATTTCCTTGCTGTATTCTTGGGGAAGGAAGCTTGTTGCTCTTTGCTCTTTCAGGCCTGAGCCCTTCACCTTCAGTGAACTTGGCTCAGGTCAGTGGTAAATTTGATTTCGGTATTACTGCACTAAGTGGTCTGTCCTAGGACAGAGACCAGGGATGGATTGGCATCTCCTGCAGAGGGAGGAATAAGTAGTGTTTGACAGTGCGGGAGCCTAGGGCTGCAGAGTGGTGGTGACAGTTGTGGAAAGTTCTGGGTGCTGGCTCTTGAAGAGGGATCTGGGGTTACTAGTGAGGGTTCTGAAGTACTCTCAGGACAAAGCAGTATAGAAGGCAGCACTGCCCTGCTCTGGGTGCCTTTAGTCTACTAGAGATATGGATGGATGAGAATCTCATGACGTTCTGTGATTGATGCAGGCTGGAGTTTGAAGCTAGGAACCAGAAGAAGGAAGCAAAGGAGCTGGCAGTGTTGGAGGCTATGAAGAGACTGGAGGAGGAGAAGCACTAGGCCAGCGAGAGCCGATGTGTGGGTCGCAGAGCGCTGCAGCCTCACCTTGGGGAGCCAACAGCTCTTTGAGAGGAGACCCCTGGACGGGGACACCGCTGCTGGCAAGCAGGATGTGCTGTCCTTACCTCTTCTGTCCTAGCTCCCCCTGCACTAATTATGCAGACATAATGAGTCGGGATCCTGCTGCCTAGTTTTTTCCTCCATTAATCAGCCCCCATCCCCTTTCCCATGAGGAGATTTGACAAAAAAACCCGCAACAGTTTTAATTATAACTAATGTTTTAACATAATGATGTGCTTTTATCTTCTGCCATTTCTGGGTTTTAGTAGGAGGGAAATGGAGCAGCTGCCCAGGCCCCCTCTGCCCCTCCAGGCTCGGCTGTCCTGATGGCATCTGCGTTCCAGAGCAGCCCTTCGGGCGGTGGTGGGGGCGTCTGGACAGACTGACAGCTCCCGGGGGAAGGACGCAGCACCCGCAGTTTCGGTTAGGGACGCGGGGCCATCGGCAAGCGGGTGCCGACGGGCCCCGTGTGCTGGGGCTTGCAGCGCTGCCTCTTGTGAGCGGCTGCCCGTGCACAAACACCAGCTGCGAAGCTGCTTTGGGTCTGGCTGGGTCAGGCCTCTCCCCGCGGTCGCTGGGGCTGGTGCCAGCAGAGCGTTTGCTGCCCCAGCGACGGACAGCGGCAGGGCAGCTGCTGAGGGAGGCACGCGGCTGGTGGCACCGGGACCCTTGGTGCCGTGGCTTCGGGCGCGGGGGAGCCCTGGGGCCTTTTGCCAAAGGCTCCTTGTGTTTCGAGGCAGCAGGACCCGATGCTGCCTGCAGACTGTGCCCGGAGCCCCGCTTGCTGCTGCGGCTGGAGTCCACCTCGTGCCCGGCGGTTGCCTAAGGGAGGGGCCTCGTCAGCTGATGTTTGGTGGCTATTTTGGGGGCTGACATGTAGCACTGTGCCCCTGCGGGGAGGTGCAGGCCTGAGGGGACAGGCTCTGGGCTGTGCCCCTTTCTGCCTCTTACATTCCAGGGTGCTGTGGTGTGTGTCCTGGGCCGCTCCCTGCTCAGTGCTGGACGGTCCTTCCACGCCGGTTCTGTTGTCCTCTCTGTTGTCAACTTTTGTTGCTGATCATTAATAAAATGTTAAAGAGTTACATGTTGGTCTCTCTGGGGCTCGAGCCTGGGCAGCAGAAAGGGGACAGGCCCCTGGCTGGGGGCTCTTCTGCAGCAGCTTTTCCCCAGAGCTCTGATGGGAGCTGGGGAGAGGCTGTGGTGGCCTGAGAAGGAGCTTTCCACCCTTGGGCATCTGTCCTGAGCTCTGGGGCACATTGGGGCTGTTCTGGTGCAGGGGCCAGAGATCACACTCTGGCTGGAAGCTGTTTATTCTCTCTGGGGGAAGAGTTTTTTTCTGAATTCACTAGAAAGTTGAACTAGACTGTGAGAGGGGCTCTTTGCTTTGCTGTGTCCTGGGGTTTTATGCTTTCTGGACACTAAAGTTGCAGTAGAATTTACACTGGGAAAGGTGGGTGGGTGTCTCATCAGCTGGCTGGGCACATGCTCGTGGTGGCTGTGGAGGGAGGAGGTGACCCGACCTCTGCTGCTGCTGGCTTGGTGTATGGTGATGCCAAACCAGCATCTGCAAGCACCACGGTGGGTCCAGCCTGCTGCCTGGAGGTGCTGTGTTGGAGACGGGTTAGGCATGGAGCCTGGGCTCTCGGCAGCTGCGTGGTGCTAATCCCAGAGCCTGCGTTCCTCTACTGGCAGTTCAGTAATGAATGTGGCACCCGTGGCCGGAAGTGAAGACACCCATGTGTGGGACCCCTACCCCCTGGGCAGGGGGAGCGACCAGAGAACTTGGAGCCTCCCAGCTTCTGGCAGAGCTGGAGCCCAAGTGCTTGTGGCAGGAGCGTCAGTGCCTTCCCTGCCCACGCTGAGCGCCAGTGCTGCCATGAGTGTGTCCACTCACCCTGGGCCCCTCCCAGCTGTCCTTTGAAGCCCCACAGCCACTGCTGAGCCCCAGATGCTGCTCCTCAGCAGTGCAGGGAAGGGCTGGGCAGCCCTTGTGGCTCCGAGCACCATGCTCCGCCATGTGCTCTGGGCTGTCCCTTCAGCGGGGTGCTGGCACCGTGTGAAGTGACCCGCAGGCTGTGCCTGGCGGGAGCTCTGCAGCTGGAAGGGAGTGGGCAGCCTGGGGGTGCAGGGACGGTCCCAAACTTTTGCCACCTTTTTTGGTGAGAAGGACGATGGTTCCTCTCTAGGAAGGTAACACACTCACCTTGTAGGATGACAGCTGTGATGGGAAGCTGGTTGCTGTGACCCTTCCTTGGCTGGAGACAATCCCCAGGGTCTGTGTGTCCAAGCTGCTTCTGCTGAGCAGAGCCTGCTCCAGCCGGGACCCAGGATTCTCCCTTCCTGCCCCGAGGAGGCAGCTGCTGCGGTGGGGCAGGGCAAGGCTTTGCCCCTGACTCTGCTGGGGGCTGAAGGTCTGCTCTGGTTTCTGGTTCAGCTACACCCCAGTGGGGAACAGGGGTGAGGTCCTTACCCACCAGCTGGGGGGTCTTGGCTGCTCTGAGGGTCTGTGAGATGGGGCTGAGCCCTGGGCTTGTCCTGGCCACAGTCAGGGGGTGTGGGAGCAGCCTGAGGAGCAGGGCGAGGAGGTCTTGGGTCTGTGCTCTGCCCGCTCTGGGATGCATGTGCAGAAGCTGCCAGGCTCCGGGCTCCGGGGACACAGGTGCTGGGCCCCCATCGTGCTCCTTGCCCCGAAGTGGCTGTGACCCTGCGCATCGGGCCCTTCCCCGGATCCACTGGCTGCTGAGCACAGAACACCCCCCCTGCAGCAGCACACAGCCCCCTCCATGCAGCCTGGGGAAGAGTTTGTCATTGCAAACAACTAGTCCGGCCATGGTGACACATCTACTGATGAGCATTTGCATGGTAATGAGCTGCCTCTGGGCCCCAGGCAGGTACCGTTATTAAAAAATGACAAAGTCTCTTTATCTCTGCGTGAGCTGCTGTGGCAGCTCATCTGCGTGGAGATGTCAGCTCTGCTCACCCGGCTGCAGCATGGAGGAGCTGCTCTTGCTCGGGGCCTCTCAGAGCTGCTGCTGAGTTTACTCTGAAAACTTCTGGGTGTGATGGTTCTTCCTCCAAGTGCCTCAGGGCCCTTCCTCTGCGCTTCTGTTACTGACAGCCTGCGAGTCCTGGGGACAAAAATGAGTGTGGAGTTAAAATGGGGGGGCGGGAAATGACAGGAATGTCAAGTTTGTGACTTTCTTTGTTTTCTGTGGTTTGTGTTTTGTGTGGGTTTTTGGTTTGTTGTTTTTTTCTTCGAAGCAGAGAAGATTCCTGCAGCCATCCTGAGGAGCAGCCCCTCGACCGTGGCAGTGAGTGCCCCGATGTTTCCCTCGTGGGAATGTGCATAGCAGGTGCCTTGACTCTTAAAAGAGCAGCCGTGGCCCTGCTGTGGGAGCCAGCAGCCTCAGCCCAGCCCCTGCTGTGGTGCAGGGTTGGGGCTCATTCCCCAGGATCCCGTTAACCTGTCACAGGAAGGCGTGAGGGGGTGAGTGGCCTCCCTGCCCAGCGAGTCCCCAGAGGCTGCCGCTGCCACCTTGGCCAAAGCTGGACCAAGGTGCCAGCAGTGCCCTGGCCCCGTGGCGCAGGGCAGGCTGGAGCTCTGCGGCCGCTTCCCACCAGGAGGGAGCTCAGCACCAGGACAGCAGCTGGTGCGAGGCTGGCACGTTACCGCTGCGGGTGGGACACCCACGTGGCAACGCTGGGTCTGCCCAGCCAGTCCTGAGCTGCCACAGCGCTTGTGGTGCCCACGGGAGTTCAGAGAGGGGGCTGAGCTGGTGCCCTAAGGCATGTTTATGGTGGTGTGCTGACCCTCCCCACAGCGGGGACGCTGGGCTGTGGCTATCGTGGTGTTTGGTGGCCCTGGTGCCCACCAGTTTCCTGGGAAGGCCCTGGAACCAGCAGCCTTCAGCCAGGCTGTGCTGGGTGCTGTGTGGATGAGAGCCCTGCAAGGCTGGTATGTCAGGACCAGGGGTGGGCTGGGATGCAGCCAGGGGTGCTGGGCTTCTTGCATACAGAGTACAGTGTCTGCTGGGGGCAAGTGTCACTTGCTGGGCAAAGCAGGGCCCTGGGGGTTCCTCACAGGACAGGGGCTGTGCCTGGGCTGGGCGTTGTGCTCCCGTCCCTCCAGGACACTGGGTGGGAAGGTGCCCCTGCCAGGAAGCAGTTGCTGTTGGGGGGCTGCTGCCACCCCACTTTTGCCCCCAGGCCCATGTCCTGCTGCTGGACCATGACCTGAGCACCCTGGTGCTGGGGGGAATGACTGTGCCCTGGTCTCCAGCAGTGCAGGGGGTCAGTGAGGCCCTTCCTGGCCAGGGCAATGTGGGGATGGGGGCCCAGCCTGAACCATTCACCCCCAGCAAAGCCCCACCAGCTCCTGCTGCTGCATCAGCTTGAATCCCCAGATCAGGGCACAGTGGGGTCAGACTGGCCATCGGCTGTGACCCCTGGGCATCCTGGGGAAGGTGGGGAAATAGACAGAGCTGCCCCTGCCCCACACTTGGCCCTCAAGGGCTCAGGGGGAGCTGCTGTGAGAGGGTGATCAGCAGCCCCAAGCTCCCCAGACCTGGGTGGGCTCCCCAACCCCGCCAGCACCCCCATCCCCTGAAGGACAGACCACAGAGCCAGCCCAAGCATGTTTATTGTCATCACGGAGCCACCGGTGCCACCTCAGGCGTCTGCACACTCCACGGGGTCCAAGGACATGGTCACGTCCGCCTTGCACCGGAGAGTGCCAGCAGTTCCGGCCAGCGCCCGGCAGCTCCAGGGCTCGGGGGCCACGTCCGTCACACACGGCACCTGTGGGGAGACCGTCAGCGTGGGGGGGACCAGCGGCCCCAGCAGAGGGGGCCGGGCTGCCCCTGCCGTGCCCTGACAGGCAGAAGACGCTGCCCTTGGTGGGACCTGCAGCTGGAAGCCCGGTCCCAGCACGAACCGTGCCCCGCGGGGAGTGGCCCCAGCACCCATCGAGCCCCCAGTACTCACCGGGGCGCGGAGCTGATCAGGTGGGTAGGACGAGCCAGGCAGCAGCTCGGCAGGGCTGGGCTCGGCGGGGCCGGAGCGGCGGGCAGGGGGCGGGCGGCGGAGGCCGGAGAGCAGCCCTGAGGCTCTGCCCACCGAGTAGTGTCGGGGCCCAGCCGCCTGCCGGTACCAGGGCTCGGCGGGGCAGCAGAGCCCGAGCAGCGCGAGCGCCAGCCCGAGCCACCGGGCAGCGCGCATCGTGCCGCCGGACACGGCGCTCCGGGGCCGCCGCCGCCGCCTTTATAGCCCAGCGCGATGCCCGCCTCGCCCGCCCCCGCGGCCCGCCCTCCGGGGGCGGCGGAACTGCGGGGAAGGAGCCGCTCGCCGGCAGCCCCGCAGCCGCCCCGGGGTTACCGCGAAGCGCGGTCGATACCGGCCCTCTCGTGCCCGGCGGAGCCACCTCCGCTGCCCCCCCCCCCCCCCCCCCCGGACCGGTCCCGGGGGCAGA
>WUAM01000179.1:5320060-5333716 GCA_024336885.1 Actenoides hombroni | reverse complement strand
GGACCGCCCGAGTGCCACGGTCGAGGGCAGGCGGCCGCGCGAGGCGGCGGCGCCGACCAATCGCGGGCGACGCAGCGGGGAAAGGGGCCAATGGCGAACAGCGGGAGGGGAGAGGGGACGGCGGCCAACCCGCGGCGGCGGGCGGGGGGCGCTCCCCGCCCGCCGACCAATAGGAGCCGCGTCCCGTCCCCGGGCGACGGGGCTGAGCCAATGGCGGGCGGCGGCGGCGCGGCCAATGGGGCGCGGCGGCGTCCGGGGGGAGGCGGGTTTATAAGCGGAGGCTCCGCCACTGTCGCCCGCCCGGCCCAGCCCGACCCGTCCCGGCCCGCCCCAACCCGCCGCCATCCGCGCCATGGCCGCGCTCCGCGCCCTCGCGGCGCTGCTCTGTCTCCTGCTGCCGCCACCTGCCCGCGCCGCCGCCCCGGAGGAGGAGGACGGCGTCCTGGTGCTGCGAGCGGCCTCCTTCGAGCAGGCGCTGGCGGAGCACCGATACCTGCTCGTCGAGTTCTGTGAGCGCCGCCGGGCCGGGGCTGTGGGAGCGGCGGGATGCGGGGGGGCGGCGGCAGCAGCGCCGGGGTCCGAGGGCGGGGCCCGGAGGACGGAGGGACCTGGGTTGGGAGGGCGCCGGGGGCCCAGGCCCTACCTGGCCGGGTTGAGGGGGATCTGGTGGCCGCCGTGCCGAGCAAGGTTCGGCCGGGAGGCCGCGGGGGGGGCCGCCGGGCCCGGGGTGCGAGTTCTGTGCTGCCCTTGGCCCTGCCCTGTGCCTGCTCATGGAGCTCGGGCGGGGGACGCTGGGCAGCAGCGGGGCTGGGGGAGAGCGGAGAGCGCTGGGTGGAAGCGAGGCGGGGGGGCTCCGGTTGGTGCTGATGCCTCGTCCCGCAGACGCCCCGTGGTGCGGACACTGCAAAGCGCTGGCACCCGAGTATGCGAAGGCAGCGGCAAAACTGAAGGCCGAGGGCTCGGAGATCCGGCTGGCCAAGGTGGACGCCACGGAGGAGTCGGACCTGGCGCAGCAGTTTGGCGTGCGTGGCTACCCCACCATCAAGTTCTTCCGGAACGGTGACAAGGCTGCTCCCAAGGAGTACACAGGTGAGCTGCGGTGGCTGCCCCAGGTGCAGAGGGCAGCGACGTGGCGGCCGGTCCGCTCACCTGGCCCTGTTCTCCTGCGTGCGCTGGCGCGGCTGGACAAGGTCCACAGTGACAGCGACCAGGGGAGCGGCCCTGTGGCAGCCTGATCTCTGCTGGCACTGCACTTGGGCTGGTGAGGAGCCAGCCTCCCTCTGACAGGCGTTCCCACGGAAAGCAGGAGAGTCCCTAACGTCAGCCAAAGCAGATGGAATGGGGTTTGTGTGGGGAAGCAGAGCACTTCAGGATGGATTTGTTGCTCGACTTGACTTTACTTGAGCAGCGTAGCACCCAGAACTTAAAAAGCGCCTTAGCTGGTTGAAGGGGCAAAGACAAAGATGTAAGAGGTGCAAGGAAGACCAGGACAAGCAGAGTTCAGTTAAACCAGTTTGTGCTGTGCTGGATGCTGAGGGGGGCATCATAATGCTGATTTTGAAAGGAAAAGGTGATGTATTTGCATGAGCAATGGCAGCATCCTGGAGAAGGGCTGTGTTGCAGGTCAAAGTTGAAGGTTGTGCTTGGGCTAGGAGGGAAAGAGGAATGGATTCCTGGGAGCTCCTTGTACCTTGACTTGACAATTAGGGATTAGCTTAATTGCACTAAGAGTGAGAGGAAGAGAGTTGCGTAAACGGTATCTCAGTTCTTCCTGACCTCTTGTCCAGCTGCTGAACAGCTGATCTCGGAGCACAGGGGGTTTGTGTTCTTAGCCTTGGTCGATGCAGAAGTGAACCAGAGTTGTTCTCTTCCTGGTGCAGCTGGCAGGGAAGCTGATGATATTGTCAACTGGCTGAAGAAACGCACTGGCCCGGCTGCCACCACCCTGGCAGATGCTGCTGCAGCAGAGACGTTGGTGGATTCCAGTGAAGTGGTTGTCATTGGTTTCTTTAAGGTAGAGTTTGTGCTTTCCTTTGAGATGCTCTTATGTGCGTCTGGGGCCTTCCCTGCTCTCTGCCCCATGGGCTCCTGACAGCTGGGGAAGGCTCTCTGAGTTGTGAAACTCTTGCTGTCCTGCCTTACTTGATCTTCCAGTTCTCTGGCTGGTAAGCCCTGGAATGTTTATGATTTGGTTTGAAGCGTCCCGTTGAGACACCCTCTTTACTCTCCAGGATCTGACATCAGAGGCTGCAAAGGAGTTCCTGTCGGCAGCAGAAGCCGTGGATGACATTCCTTTTGGGATTTCCTCTGGAGCTGATGTCTTCACCAAGTACCAGCTTAGCAAAGATGGAGTGGTCCTCTTCAAGAAGGTACTGGCTGGTGCAGCGTCAGCACCACACCTGAGTCTTCTGCTTCCCTCTTCTCTGTGTAGTCAGATTCAAATGAGAGCAGCCTGACAAGTGGAGATTCCTTAGGTTGGTGGTACTGCACCTGTGGGGGCACTGAGGCAGGGCAGAAAGCTACTTTGGGTTCAGATTCATTAAATCTGTAATCTAATCAGTCACTGGTCTGACCTAAGACAGGCTAAAGGGTGAATGAAGTCTTATTTTGCTCTCTTTGTTCAGCTAAACCAGCGTGTCTTACTCCACTACACCTCTGCAATTATAATTATTTTTATGGTGCTAGAAGCTCGTAGACTTAAATTCTCAGTCAGGGATCCCTCAGATCAGCATGGCTGAGGGTGCAAATTAATTACCTGGCTAATGAGTTCAAAATGCCAGGGTTTTGCAACTGAGAAGTTGTCTTGGGTGAAGGGAGCAGTATTTTGCTTTGGGCTGACTTACCCGCGTCCCGTGCTCCTTGCACGCGGAGCTTCGTGGCGTCTGCTGCGCTCGCGGCTGAGGCTTAGCTGGAACACCTCTTCCCGGGGGTCGTCTCCGCTTCTCTTCTTGTCCTTTGGCAAACTCTGAAGTCCAAGTAGAAACGCTCCTCTAGAACCAGCCACCCCTATGGGGCTGTGGGAGCACCAGCATCAAGTCCCAGCAGGACAGCGTACAAGATGGCTTTGAAGGGGCTGGGTGACAGCCAGGCCTTCCAGCACCAGTGGGCACTGTGTCATTACCTGGGTTTTGTTGCCACCTGTACAATTCCTTGTGTTTAGTGCTCTGCAGAATGGACTTCTGTTGATTTGGTATGATGCACTGTCCTCTAACCCTTCATTCCATGAGCTCTGGTATGGATGGCTTCTTCCACTTCTGAAGAATGGGGCAAGGGCAGGATCAGTCTGGAACAGTAAAGGAATTTTCAAGCTGTTTTTCCACAAGTGTCCTCAACTTGGGTACCTCTGGAATGAGAAGCAGTTCTGAACTGGGCAGCTTCTGTATCAGTTGTTGGGAGTGGGAGGAACCTTGGTCTGAACCTTGGCTATCCGTGAGCCTCTGGGCTGCTGCAGAAGAGGCCAGCTCTATGTGGAGAGAAGCTGAGATGCCTTTCAGCTGGTGAATGTTCTCTCCTTGCTCCTTTCCCATGTGATGTCACGGTAGTGCCTGAGAGCTTGCGGATACACCCACTCCAAACCAAGGTGAAAACAGGCACCATGAGTAGCCAAACTAGGGCACAAGAACTGGTGGTTTATTTTAATGACAGTTATGTTTCCAGTCTTTGGCTCAGCTCTCTGCAGTTAGTTGGGTCTAAACAGAGGGTTTGTCTGGCTTGTCATTCTCATCTTACTGTGTGAGTTCTCCAGACCTGCAGAGACCCTCAAGCGACTGTTGTGAATGTGCTACAGTGATATTCAGCGTTCCTTTAAGTATTTACAAAGTGAATTTCCAATGCTGAGTTTTGCTGAGCTGTTCAGCTGGGGCTGGTGAGCTGCCCCTAACAGAGGGCTGTCTGAGTCCAGCCTCTGCCAGTAACCCGAGCGCTGCGCTGCCAGGGGCTGCGGTGTCCTGCACATCCGCTTTAACCTTGTCGGGCCTCTACAGCTGCTCCCTGCCCAGGCTGCCAGAGAGGGCTCCCAGAATCCAGTCAGGGATACAGGTGAAGCCCTAATATAAATAAAAAGGGATTTGGCACCTCCAGTGCATGTTGAACATGAGCACTTGTCTCTAACAACAGGGCCTGGAACAGCCCCACCGAGTGCTGTCTGGTTAACACGTGTGTGTTTGCTCTGAGCTGGCTCTTCCTGCAGAGCTGAAAAGCTGCCTCTGCTCTGGAAGCTTCTCCTGCTCTGCCTAATGCCTTCCACAGAGCTGTGAGGCAGCTGCTGAAGGTCCTTCTTGGTGACCTGTTTGACACTTCATATTGTGGTTGTGCAGAATAATGCTGAGACCTGACTGTCCTGTCTCTTCTCACCTTTTGCTGCTGGGGGGTGACTGAAGGCTTTGCTTGCCAGGAAGAGGAGCACCTTGATCCAGATCTTACATGAACATGTGGCAACTTGCTTGAGAAGTGGAAGTCTGCTCTGAAGTGCAGTGAGCTCCACCGGGGCAGTGACTCTGGCGTGAAGGCATCTTGTTTTTTGGAAGAGACTTGTATGTTCTAATGCCAGGATGTCTTTTTGCAGTTTGATGAAGGCCGTAACAACTTCGAAGGGGATCTCACAAAAGATAACTTGCTGAACTTCATCAAGGCTAATGCACTGCCTCTGGTCATAGAGTTCACTGAGCAGGTAGGTCTCTAGGTACCTGGTAAGGCCTCTACTGTAGGTACTTTGTGACCATAACAAAGATGAAACTAGGTTGTGTGGTTGTGTTTATCTTGGATCTGCCACAAGTTGGGGGTTATGGAGGAGTGTGGAGAACTTAAGGGAAGGGAGGCATAAGCCGTTGAGAGCAGTCCTGTGGTGTTGGAGGCTCCCGTGGTCTAGTCAGCATAGCAGAGCCAAGCTGGTCTTGGCACCAGTTTACCTCTTCCAAAAATAACGTTTATTTTCTACTCCTCAGACTGCTCCTAAAATCTTTGGAGGAGAGATCAAGACTCATATTTTGCTGTTCCTACCAAAAAGTGTGTCTGACTATCAGGAGAAATTGGACAACTTCAAGAGTGCAGCTGGAAACTTTAAAGGGAAGGTGAGACGAGTTTCTTGGGTTATGAGCTGAGTGACCACCCCCTGCAGAGAAGTGCAGCACTGCCTGCACCCACTGAACGTCTGTGGAGGAGGGTTTGAAGCCAGCGCGCTCTACCTGTGTCCCTTTGAGAGAAGGGACAGAGTCACTGCTTGCACAGCTGCTGAAGGGTTTGCAGGTGGCTCCTGACTTTCCTTCTTGCTGGTGTAGATTGGACTGCCTCAGGCAGCACCAGTGCCAGGCCTGTGCTGCTCGAACCGCTGTGGCTTGGGTGTTTGTGCCCTGACAGGGTGCCCTCTTCAAGGGCTCAGAAGGAGCAGCCAGTCTGGCTCCTGCCCATGCCAGTGTGTTTAAAGTATTGATGACCAAGAGATGCTCATCCTACCCATACTATCTTTGACTTTTCCTCCCCAGATCTTGTTCATCTTCATAGACAGTGACCACACTGACAACCAGAGGATTTTGGAGTTTTTTGGCCTGAAGAAAGAAGAATGTCCAGCTGTGCGTCTGATCACACTGGAGGAAGAAATGACCAAATACAAACCTGAATCAGATGACCTCACAGCAGACAAGATCAAAGAGTTCTGTAACAAGTTCCTGGAGGGCAAGATCAAGGTACCAAAGATAAATGGTCCTGCTGGTGGTAACCTACTGTCTGAATAAGTCTAACAAAAATCTTCCCTGTGAGGAGTTAAACGAGTCACGTGGAGAAAATCTTTCCAGCTAACGTACAGTGTATGAAATGGGCCTTGTGCTGGGAAAGGGAGGGCAAAGCTACTTGGGCATGAAGGCTGTAGGGAAGCAATCTGTGCGCTGGCACCCGAGTATGGGCAGAGCCTGCTCGCTCTGTGGCTCAGGACTGTGCTGTCTGTCCAGCAGTTGGTGGAAGGTGTGAACTTGGGTGGCACTGTGTGAAGAGCTTTTGGCTCCGGTTGCTGGGGCAGCCATGTGCAGCTCAGCTGAACTCTCCTATGGGATTGGCACTGTCAGCAAAAGTTTTCTTCCTGCAGAGCTCAGTTGCAGTTCTCTCTGCACAAGAGCTCCTGGTATCCCTGTTTGTTTGGGGTGAGAAGAAGACTTTTGGTGAGCAGAAGAGGAAGTGACTGATTCATCCAATTGCTCACAGCCCATGACTGAGGCACTGGGGGGGGGGTGTGTGTTAGACTTGGGCATTCCAGGATATGTGGTGGCACGTACGTTCCAAGCAGCTGCGTAACTACTACTCTGAATTTCACTTCTTATTCCAGCCCCACCTGATGAGTCAGGATCTTCCTGAAGACTGGGACAAACAGCCTGTCAAAGTTCTAGTTGGGAAGAACTTTGAAGAAGTTGCTTTTGATGAGAATAAGAATGTCTTTGTAGAGTTCTGTAAGTGTCTTTCAACAGCTGATCCCACGTAACTGTGAATGGGTTGCCAAAATACTGCATGACCAGGGCTAGGGAGAAAGCACTTTACAGAATCTGAGCTACAAAGGGAGTGCCTCTTTTGAAAAGACATCTGGGGTGGGGCCTGGGGGGGGAGTGGTGGCAATAACTTGTTAGGTTATTGATGCTAGTGATATTTTTGTCATTAACAGATGCCCCCTGGTGTGGCCACTGTAAGCAGCTGGCTCCTATCTGGGACAAACTGGGAGAGACCTACAGGGACCATGAGAACATTGTGATTGCCAAGATGGATTCGACGGCCAACGAAGTGGAGGCAGTGAAAATCCACAGCTTCCCCACGCTCAAGTTCTTCCCTGCAGGCTCTGGCAGAAACGTAAGAAGGCTGCTGACCTTTCACAGATCATCGCTTAACAAGGGAGCTCTAGAAGCACTTGAGTTATGTTCTGGACGAGGCCTTTGGGAGGGCTCCTGATGCTGTAGGGATGGAACTCGTCAAGTCTACAGGACATCAAGACACTCTGGGGGGCTGGGCTGTAGGAAGGAGTTTGGTGGGGGTGGGAAGTGGGGCTGGGGAAAAGAGGGAGCATAGCAGAAGACAGTGTGCTCATCTGCAGGCTATTCTTTCCTCGCAGTGATCTCTGAAGTCTAGTGGCTGAGCTGTTTTCCTTCGTCTCGTATGGGTGAAGGTGAATTTTTAACTTCCCTTTTGCTTGGCATGTGAACTGTTGCTCAGAGAGAATTCTCCTCCCCAGGGATGTGGTTCTGTAGGTGCCCATAACCATTATCTTGGTGTTTTTTCCTGTGTAGGTAATTGACTATAATGGGGAGAGGACACTAGAAGGCTTCAAAAAGTTCTTGGAGAGCGGAGGTCAGGATGGGGCAGCAGCTGATGATGTGAGTAATGTTAATACAGTGCTCTGGGCGTTCAGAATGTGGACTGTGGGTCAGGTCTGGTGCTGAGCTTGAGCCCTCAGCCCTAAATGAGATCTTGGATTATATGGCAGGAAAGGGTGTTGGTGATGAACAAAGGTGCCCACACCATAAAATGGGCCATGTTCAGTTGCAGCCTCGCTGGCCACTGGCCTCTGATGAGCTCCTTGAGGTGTGAAATAAATGTTCTTGGGAGGCTTAAACACAAATGCATGGGAACTGTTGATATTAACCTCTAAGTCAGCACAAACTGTCTCTGGTGGTTGTGCAGACTGCTGGAGTACTTCTGGGGCATGTTCTTTGTTGAGAGCTCCTGCCCAGCACCTGGAACTTGGGCAGGATGATGACCATTACACATGCGGTGTATCTAGTTGGAAGCTCCTCACCTGCTGGGGTGGAGAGTGTTAGAGCTGCAGGTACCAGCTTCCAGGGGTTTCTAGTCCTTAGTGTCCTGAGTCCAGAGCTCTGGTAGAAGTCTCCAGGTGTCTTTTTCACCTGGCAGCAGAGACCAGTGAACAGATGAGATGCTGTTCTGTGCTCAGTTTAGATCTGCCAGAAACCAGTAGTTGTCTGTAACCTGTACAGGATCTGGAGGATGTGGAGACAGATGAAGAAACAGACCTTGAGGAAGGAGATGATGATGAGCAGAAAATCCAGAAGGATGAATTGTGAAGAGAAGACTGATCTACAGCACCCAGAAAATCAGACACTAAATTAATTGGCTGCTGTTATGCAGCCCAGTGAGGCAGAAACCCATTAAGATTTAAAGCAGAAGGTGAATAACTGGGAAATCCAGGGATTGGCTTTTAAAGTAACACTTTTCCCTCACTTGTCCCTACATTTTCTTTTCTTTTCTTTTCACTGTTGAGAAGGGATCTGTCACTAGGTAGCCAGCCCAGCCTGCTGGGCTCATTTTTTTTATTGTGATGTACTTTTTTGTACAGAGCTTTTGTTTGATGTATTCTATTCTTCTGGGTAGAAGCAGATTGTGAAGCGGTAGCACGAGTTCAATGGCCCAACGCTCTGGAGCCTTGCCACTAACATCTTCCAAGAAAGCTTTTTTTCCCCCCTCTTTCTTTTCAAACTAAAGCCTGTAGTTGATTTCTGCACCCAGCAGGGTCTTTAATGGCCTCAGCCCTTCTTCCTTGGCATCAGCCTTCAGTGTTGGGGTGGGGGCAGCTGGCTGATGGCCTCTTCCTGGTGAAAGGGGTATATGAAAGAGCTTCTCTTCATGCTGGCCAGATGTTTCCTTTCCCTTCTGCTTTAAGACACTTGGAGATGACTATTCCAGACACCTGGAAGGGTGGAATACTGTATGCACTGGCTGTGGCAGGCTCTGAGGGTGGAGGTGGTCTCAACAAGACCTAGCTCTGCTGCCATCCTTTTGATCAAACGTGAGACTTTTGCAATCCCTTTCCATGTGTTATTTTGAGCAGGTTGACCAGGTGGGTGGTGTGGGAGGGTGTGATGAAATAGATCAAACAGGACACTTGCAATTACTGGGTTTTGGGGAGGAACTTGACCAGAGGAGTGCCTCCGAGGCCTGAGCTGCATCAGGCTGGTTCTTGGCATTCTGCTACAATAACATTGGAACTGAATTTGTTGGCCAAATAAAGCTGAGATTTTAATACTATTATGGCTCTGTTTTTTATGAAAATATATTTGAACCTGACCAGAAAGATGATCAGAGCTCTAGGGTGGTTCTCAAGGGAGATGTGTGTTTGAAACTTTCTCAAACTTTCACTAAATTTGAGAGAAACTGATCTCCATGCAGACTTTCGGTTCTGCAGGTGGCTTCTGCTGCCTTACCCTGAAGAAACTTGTACTGCATAATCTATAGAGAAGAATGTCAAGGTGACCAGTGGTGTCCAGATTAAACCAGCTTGGGTGGGCAGCTGGCACCCCTGTGAGCAGGGAGCAGACACTGACCTGGGCTCCTAGAACAAGTGGCTTCACTTGCCAGCTGGCTGGAGGTGAGGGGAGAGTGGCGACCTGGCTGCTCTTGAGCAGTTTCCCCAGGAATTTGCCAACAGGAAGCCTGGAGCTGCCTGTGGGCCAGGCACGTGAGCCCCTGAGCTATGCTGCTATTTCCAAACCAGCCACTTACTGACGGAAATATTTTTGTAAGAAAATAGGCTATAAATGTCACACAGGAGGGCATGAAGCCGGAGGGCAACTGGGGAGACTCCTGGTGCCTGTCTCTGATGGTGTGTGCACTGGGTGGTAGAACAGGAGGGTTGTACAAGGCCTGCAGCTCCAGCCTTCTGTGGTTGTCTGGGGTGTGCACGAACTGTGGGCACTGGGGCTGAGCCAGTGGCACCTGCCTGGGATCAGGAAATGGTGTTTGCTGGCAGAACAGGCACTACAGTCTTGTGTTTGTCACTGTCACCTGTGGTTACGTGCAGGAGGCTCTGTTCATGGTCTGAGACCTGTGCTGCTCAGCTCAGGGGAGGGGCCTTTCTCATACACCAGGGATCTCTGGAGTGCACAGCTCATTGCTGCTCCAAGAAAGCAGACTCAGTGTTCTGTGTCCCCCCACACATCCCACCTGAGGTAACCCCCTGAGCACGATGCAGGGCAAAGAGATCTATGCGTTTGCCAGAAGATAAGTAAGCACGGGCAGTTCTCAGGGGTAGCTGACTGAGCTGCCAGCCCCTGGGGGATCAGGACTAGGGTCTGCTGTAGAAGGGGCAGAATGAAATCTCTGACTCCTAATATGGGACAGGGATGTTTCCTGACACAGCTGCCTGGACAGTCCCCGTCACCATGGAACAGCACAACATGCTCATGGGGCTGAAATGACAGCTTTGATGGGAAAAGGCATGGGGGAGCAGTGTTTGCTTGCATGCTTGATGGAGCTGAGAGAGTCCTCTGTGGCAGATGGTCCATTTTGGGCTTTGACAGCTATGGCTGGAGAGTAAGGAGTGCAGGAGCTGTCTGGTGGTGGTGCTGTTCTTCAGCTGTTCTTCTGAGGCTGCTCCGTAGAAACCTGCCCTGGTTCCAAGTCTGAAGTGGGACATTGAACACTATGGATGGGCACCGTGGGCTGCTAGTGCCTGCACTAGGAGCACCAACCAGTCCTCACAAGGGCACCGATGATGTCCCCCACACTGGCAGTGTTCTCCATCCTCAGCTGAAGGCTGCCTCGCAGGCCTCCTGGGCAGCACAGATCATTCTGCTCCTTTCTAGTCGTCTGACGCAACTACAGGAGCGTGACTTAGCTCTGGACGTATTTGGCACTAGAGCTCGGACACATCCGTGTTGCGCTGGCTGGCGGGTACAGGAGTGACCGCTTCCCCTCGCTCGGTGATTGTGTGCGTGTCCTTTCCCTGGCACACGTGTGTGCAGGTGTGTGTGGCAGGGCTGGCTGCCGGGAAGTTGTTTTCAGGCCCTTGGGCTCCTCTGAAGGCTGTCCAGGCAACAGCAAGAGCAGACTTGACCCCTTGGATGGGGCCTTCAACAGGTGGGTGGTAAGATGAGACACCAACTTCTGCCCAAAAGTGGGAGGCTGCAGGCCCGGGCGGCTCAATTACGGAGTGTCACAGCGAACAGTATGAGCTGCATGTCCCTAAAATAGCCCCCAGGAGCCTATATAACGTGGTGCCCCCGGAGAGCCGTCAGTCCTGGGCCCAGCGCCCACGGGTGAACGGCATGTGCCCAGCGCCACTTCCCGCATGTGGCACGGGAGCGTAGGGAGAGCCCAGCAGCCCCGCTTCCCTCCCCAGGGACACGGTGACAGGCGTGGAGGGTGTGCAGGGTGCGGGTGCCATCCCAGCGCCGTGGTGAGGAGGGACCTGACGGGCAGAAGAGGAGAAAGCAGCGCTTCGAGGGCAGCAAGCGGTGGGGCTGAGCTCTGAGCAACTCTGTCTGCTCCTGCAGCCGCCCACCCACACCTCTGCTCCTCCTCCTCCTCCTCCTCTGCAGTGTCCGAAGGCTGCAGTCAGCATGAGGGACTATTACCCATCCTCAATGCCCCAGTACGGCCGGTACGCCCGGAGACTGAGAGCCTCACGCACTGTGCACTTCCCCAATGACGTCGTCTTTCAGGACCACATCAGGGAGGGGGATCTGGAGCAGGTGGGCAGGTTCATACGTGCCAGGAAAGTGACGCTGGACACCATCTACCCTTCTGGTGAGTGCTGCCGGGGCTAGCTGGGTGGCAAGGGAGATGCGAGGCAGCCGTGCAGCCATAGCCAGGATGTGGGCCACCTTGGCAGGGCAGCAGGCAGGCTGGAATCGAGTCACTCTCCTCCCTAAAGAGCAGCAGTGTCCCCAGCATTGCCAAGCAGGGCCCAACAGGGCCCCACGGCAGTGCCCCAATGCCTCCCCTCCAACGCATGCTCAGCGTACGCTCTGGGAAGTGGGGAGCTTGCCCCTGGGTCCCTCCAAGGCATGATGGTGCACGTGTAGCACGGTAGGACTGAGAGAAGCAGCAGCAAGTGCAGATTGGGATGAGGAGCTCTGGACGGGACAGTGGGGCTCCTGCCCCAATGCCCCGGTCTGAGGGAAGCGTGGGGAGAGGAAAGGCTCCGCAGTTGTCCCTGGCTCTGCCCTCTCCTCCCAAGTGTCGTTCTCTCACATATCTGGATTCGTGGACACGCAGTGCTTCCGTTTGTGGGGAAGGCACCATGTTGTGTTTGCACCAGCCCCACCAGCAGCTCTTCATGGAATGCCTTGGTCTGTAAGGGCTGGGGCAGAGGCCAGGTTTGTCTCTTTCCTGCGCTTGGCTTCAGCTTCTGCTATCACATGGTCACAGAGACAGGATCTCAAATGACCCTGGGCTTCCTCCTACCCACACTGGTTGCTTCATTACTTGCTCCATAAGGAGCTTGCAGAATTTGAACAGAGCAGGGCTCTGGAGACTCTTCTCATATCCCCATGAGACCCGGGGCAGGCCTCTGGCTGGGTGCTCTGTGGGGGACAGAATCACAGCATGGTAGGGGCTTGAAGGGAACTCTCAAGATCACCAAGTCCAACCCTGCTGCCAGACAGGATTGCCCAGAGCAGATCACACAGGAACAAGTTCAGCCAGCTTTTGAAAGTGTCCAGAGACAGAGCTCCCTCCCATTAGCCTGGCCCGGCGGGGAGGTAGGTGCTACATCTTAAGAGAGGGTATTTGCACTGTATAAGGGGAACAGAAACCCATGGCTGCTCCTCTTGCTTCCTCAGTCTTTGTTTCTTTCCCCAAACTCATCTCCCTGATAAGGAGGGTTTGTCAGCCCCGCTCTTTCCCAAGCTGTGGACAACCTGCCCTTGTGAGCTCAGTATGAAGGCCCCCTCCCCAGTCCAGGGCTAACAAATCCTTCCCTTCCAGGCATGGCAGCCCTCCATGAAGCTGTGCTTACTGGAAACCTGGACTGCGTCAAGCTCCTGGTTAGATATGGAGCAGACATCCACCAGAAGGATGAGAACGGGTGGACGCCGCTGCACATGGCCTGCAGTGACGGCTATGCTGATATAGCCAGGTGAGGAGCACCTCGCCCAGGACACTCGGGTCCCGAGAGCCGCAGACCAACAGTGACCGGGCTGGAGGCTGGGCCGTGCGGCTCGGCACGGCTGCGCCCAGGTGTCACAGGAGCGGGTCCGGGGAGGGGCCGCCCGCTCAGCTCCCTGTCTCCTGCAGGTACCTCATCTCCCTCGGGGCCAGCCTGGAGGCCACCACCGATGGCGGGGAGAAGCCCTCGGACCTCATCGACCCCGAGTACAAGGACCTGGTGGAGCTCTTCCAGGCCACCACGATGGGCTGAGGCGGGGCACGACGAGGGGCAGGCCTCGGAGGGCCGGGCAGCGGGGCTGCGCCGGCCCGAGGGCCAGGGCCGGGCCTGGGCTGGGCCTGGGCCTAGGCCGGCGGCCGGGCGGGGCTCGCTCGGTACCGCGTCTCGGGAACCACTTTGTACTTTTCCAATAAAGCATCTCGGACACCGCCGCCGCCGCCGGTCCTTGCGCCGGACCGGGAACCGGGAACCGGGAACCGGAGCTCGAGGGCGGGGCCGAGGGGCAGCGCGTGGGGCCAAAGGGCCGCGGGCGGGGCCACCGGGCCGCGGGCGGGGCCGGCGCTCAGGGTGACGCGGGGCGGGGCTGCGCCTGCGCGTGCGGCGCTTCCGTCGCGGCCCGAGGGCGAGCGGAGGCGGGAGCCGGGCCCAGGTGAGGGGCGCGCGTTGCCATGGCGACGGGCGGGGGCCGGCCCGCGGCCTAGCCCGGCCTGGCCGCCCCCTCCTTTCCCCCCGCAGCCGCGCCGACCCGGGCCGAGCCGCCGCCGTCCCGACACCCCCCT
>WUAM01000179.1:5297880-5309433 GCA_024336885.1 Actenoides hombroni | reverse complement strand
CCGTGTCCATCCCCACCCCCCGGCTGTTACCTTTCTGGTACCAGGGCAGGAACCAGGGGCAGGGGACGCTGGCGGTGCTGTTGGGCAGTGTGTCGGGCCAGCAGGAGAACTTGTCAAAGGTGCGGTTACAGACCAGCTCTGGGGAGGGACGGGATGTGGCAGTGCCCTTGGCCTCGCCCTTGCAGGGAGCCGGGTGCTAGCCTCCCCCCCGTCCCCCCCGTCCCCATCCTGCTCACCTGTGGGTGCGGGCAGGCGGCTCATGTTGCGGTGGCACTCCTCTCTGTACGCCTTCCAGCTCTCTAACAGAAAATCTGTGATCTGGGCAGAGGGGCCCTGGCGGTACCAGGGAGTGTCATCCCGTGCCCTGCCCATGAGCATCACCATGCCAGGCAGGGCAGTGACCCCGGCTCAGGGGCGGCCATGGGCGAGTGTGGTCTAATGCGCTGTGCAGTGCCGTGCCATGGCATGCAGTGCCGTACTCTGCCATGCCATGTTGTGCTATGTGAATGGCGGGGTGGGAAGCAGAGGCCAGCGGCTTCTGCAGAGCACTGTGGTAAGGGGCAGGGCTGGATAGGGGGCAGGCAGCAGGCAGGGTGTGCGGCAGAGCACCTGGCCCATCCTTACCTGGCAGCAGAGCAGCAGCAGCAGCAGAAGGCTGAGGAGACGCATCCGGGACATCCCTCCACTGGGCCACGAGCAGCATGGGGAGCAGCGTGGGGCACCTGGATTCCTACCAGCCTTTGGCAGCTCCTCTGCCCTGGCAAGGAGGGCTCTGGCGCATGGGCAACCCTGTATGAGATTCCAGGTGATGGAGATGCAGGCGGAGGGACCCAACTGCAGGCAGAGCTGGGGGACATGTGGCTGGGGGCAGGTGGCCATGGGAGGGGAGGCCACCCTGGTACAGAGCTGGCCCTGGTCACAGCGCCACGCTCCTGTCCCCGTCCTCACCCGACCCTGCTTAGCTTTGATGTTCAGCTGGTTGGTTGTGTGTTTTCCAGTGAGCTGCTGTGTACCTGCCGTTTCCTTCCCAAGATGGCATCAGAACTGTGGCCACATCACCCCTCTGCTTGAAGAGCCACCCCCCAGCCCCTGCATGGCCAGAGCGTAGCCACGCGTGGGGTGTCGCGTGGGACATTGCCCCTGTGCAGGGCAGACCCTCACAGCTCCCCGAGGCCACGCTGCCTCCAGACCCTCTGCGCACAGACCCGAGGCAGGGCCACCCCACACTGGTGCTGGTACCTGGCTGCCTGTCAGTGCTGAGCCCTGAGAGCTCAGGACCCTGCTGGGAACTGGGACCCCTCTTCACATCCGGGCAGATTCTTAGGTCAGGTGCTCCCTCTCCTCTCCACCACTATTTGCAGCAGCACCAATTTTGGCTCTGCTTCCAGTGGTGGAGGTGGCCAAGTCCCCAGAACAGTCCCGCAGGGTGGCCCTTAGGGCACCCGGTCCCTGGGGCAGGCACCCAGCAGGCAGGGATGGGGATGGCTGCCAGCACCGGGGTGATTAACCATTAACCCGCAGGGATCCCCGGCTCACAGGGCCATGGCTCTATTGCCCCCAGCTCAGGCGAGCGATGCGGTGCCTCATCCCACACGGTGCCCGGGAGCTCCTGCACAAAGCCTGGCTCACGAGGTGCCATAATTCCCTCCATCCCCCTAAGCTGGTTACGGGGCTCCTGAGCGGGATTTTGGGTCTTCCGACCAGGGGTCATTCTGATGGCAGCCCCCAGGGCATGACACGGCCATGTGGGGTGAGGGCAGCCGAGCTCAAGGAGATGGGACAGACAGCGGTCCCAGTGCCACCGCAGACACTGTGGCATCACCCCTCAGTCTCCCCCCAGCTACCAGCTGGAGCCCACGTTCCCCAACCAGCCAGCACTCCCAGGGCTCGCCACTCTGTCCAGGACTATTTTTATCCCTGGGAAAGTCGTGTTTCCTCCGTGCAGACCCACTCACCATGTCACAAGTGGCTGCCTGAGAAGCTCATTAATCAGTGTGTGGGGCTCCAGATGCGGCTTGGGGAGCTGGACCTGCCGGCGCGCGCCTTATTTAGGCAGTCCCAGGACAGAAGGAGCTGTCTCCTGGGACAGTCCACACTGGGTGGGCTCTGGGAACAGGGACCTTTGGTGGGCACCCACCAGCTGCCTGCCTACGCCAGCATCCCTGTCCCTGTCCCCCCACAAGCTCCACACCAGCATCACTGACTTCATCCCTCAGGCAGCCCCATCCCAGATTCTCCGTCCTTGTCCCCACACCAGCATCCCTGTCCCTATCTCTGTTCTCCTGACAGCCCCACACCAGCATTCCCATGTGCCCCATCTGCCACCGTCCATGGCCCAGCCCTGTGGGAACCTCTCCGTGCCCAGGCTCTGCCCGAGCATCCTTGTCCTGGAGGAAACGCCCCTCCTGGGCACCAGCAGTGAACTGGCTGCTGGCCCCTCTCTGGCTGGGGAGGCAGCTTTGGGGCAGAGGTGTCTCTATTTTTAGCTGCCTGCAATGGGATTTAGCATCGGGGAGGCCTCTGCCCTAGACTCCCCCCCGGGCTGGCAGCTGTTCCCCTGGCCCCGAGGCTGCCGCAGGGCCAAGCTGGGCAGACTGCACTGGGTGAGGGGTCCTGGCGCAGGGGCCAGTCACGCTCCTTGCCTCCGGCATGGGGTTCCCCCTCGCAGTGGGGCCCTGCCCAGGCCCTTTGCCCCAGCTGCCCGTGGTGCTGTGCAGCCGCAGAGCTGTGCCAGCCCCTGCACCCTGCTGCACCAGGGACCCCCAGCAGCTCAGCTACCCCACAGAGCGCTCTCAGAGATGCAGGCTCTTTCCAGCAGACACGTGGGCACGCAGGAGTAGCTGTGGACCAGTTGCCCCTCTTTTGGTATAGATGGGTAGTGGCAGAGAAGGACCCATCATGTCTGGGACAGCGGGCTCTGACCCAGATAGGACCACTGGTAGCACTGAGCCAGGAGCTGGCACTGGCCAGCACCAGTGCCCACAGTGATCGGGCAGTGGTTGCCGTGGGCCACCAGTGCCAGGAGCCCCTGTCAGCTGGCAGCACTGCAGGAAGGACCCAGCTCCTTGCCACCACCTCTCTTCGCCCTGCCGTGCCTGACCAGCTCCCAGTGCTTCATCCCCCTGTCCTGGCACCTCACCCACAGCGGGGGCCAGGATTTGGGGGCCTCCCCACTATGCTGAGTTGTGGGTACTGGGTGAAGTGTGCCCGGCATGTGAGTAGGTGCATCTGCTGGGGCTGCAGTGGGTGCACAGGGCACTTTTGCCCCACGCTGGCATTGGGCAATGCCGCATGTTCCTGTGTCACGGTTCTGCGGCTGCTGACCCTTGCGGAGGCTGGGCTTCAAACACTCAGCGTGGCTCTGCAGTCGCAGCTGCGAAAGGGAGATCTCACACCCACGATGGAAGCGGGGGGAAGAGGAGCCAGTCCTGGGTCGGCTGTGCCCACGTGGGGAAAGGGCCAATACTGACAGCCCCAGCACTGGGCATCCAGAGGTGTTAGATATTGGCACCATCATCCATCCTTGGGGTGGGAGGCAGCGGGGCAGTTGCTGGCACCTGTGTTCATGAGCTGAGCACTTTCTGAGCCAGTGATGCCAACCCTGCGGCATCAGAAGCAAAATGAGGACCCCCGCGCCCCTTTCCCCCAGCCAGCTTTCCTGTGGCCCGCAGGCCTGTGGCTCAAGGCCCAGCAGCCATCAGCCCAGCATGTGCTGGCAGGCAGGGCACTGGGGCGCACAGCTCGGGAAGGGGAAGGAGCAAGCTGAGTACCGGGGCACCCTGCGCTGCTGCTGCCCCTGTGGCATTGCACTGAGCCCCAGAGAAAGGATGGGAAAAGGCAGCTGCTGGAATTTTGTCCCACACTGGTGGGTGTGCCACCACGGAGCCCCGTGGCCAGCTGAGCACCCTGCCCTGCCTGGGGGAGAGATGCTCTCCTACTCCCTCCCACCCAAGTCATCTTCCCTCAGGATTTTGCCACCCCAGCCCCTCCAGGCAGTGCCTGGCTCTGGTGTCATCACATGTGCGAGGGAGCGAGCTCCACATCTGGGATCACTGTGCCGATTGCCACGTGGATCAGCAGCTCCATGAAGCCTCTGCGGGGACACTCATGGGCATCTGCAACGTGACCTGGGAGCACCCTGGCACAGCCAAGGCCCCGCACAAGTGCTGGAAGGCTGGTGCAGCCCATCGCAGCCTAGTGCCTCCACGGGCCTCTCATGTCCCCAGCTGTGGGGGGAGCACAGCCTCCCTGTCCCGTGCCCAGCACAGCCCCGTGCCCAGCACAGTTCTGAGCTCGGGGGTGGCAGTGGGGGCTTCACACCCTCCGGACCAGGGATTAGCCCCCAGTGCGCTAATGCAGCGCTTTCCACGGCTGGCTTGGCTTTGAGCTCAGAGCTACAAGCCAGCGCGGCAGGGGCTTCGGCACTTGGCAGGGGAGGGGACGGTGCAGGGCCAGAGCTGATGCAATGCCAGCACGAGCCTGGCCCTTCTGATGCTGCTCCACTTTCCCCTCAGGACCGTGGCTGGGGAAGGCGGTTGTGGTGGGAAGGCTCAGAAGCACTGACCCACACCTCGTGCTGTCCCCATCTGTATTCCTTCCCCGAGCTCGAGGATTCCTTCTGCTTCCCACCTGCGACCCACAACTGTTCCAGTGCTTCCCCGGGAAGCAAGTACCAGGAAATCTGGCAGGGGAGGAACAGTCGAAGTGCCTGGCGCAGCCCTCACGCTGCAAGACCGCTGCTCATTTTCACAGAGCTACATGATCGTGGAAAAGCTGAGCAGCGGCACACGGAGAGAGCCGACGTCACCAGGCACCAACGATGTCGGATTCTGTGTCACTTTGGACCAAGGAAAATCTAAACTAACCCTGACAGCGTTTTCGTCAACAGCAACAGAGGGTGCAAACAAAAGGCACTGGTCCCTGTGCCGTCAGGGCGACTGCTCTGCATCACCCCCACGCCTGCCCTGACTCCGGAAGGACGGTCACAGGCATCCTCCACAGCTGTCCGGTACCTGACAGGGAGCGTGGTCTGCGAGCACGGCCGGGCAGCTGGGCAGTGGTCAAGTAACCCTGCTGCCTGGCAGGTGCTGCTGAGGGGATGCTGAGCCACACAGCTCCTCTGGCCTGCCTCGGGGAAATGGGTTTTTCTTGTTCATCACATTGCACGAAAACCCGTGAAACACAGGAGGATGGCATGAGAGACATGGTGTGACACGTGTGGTTAGCGTGTCACAGGGGAAGCACAGGACTGGGAAAAGCCTAAGAAAAGGTCAGTGCAGACAGGCATGCGCACACGCCCGCCTGCACTGGGAGCTCAGCATCCACGTGCCCAGAGCGGCTCATGTCACAAATGAATGCTGTGGTCATCACGGAGTTGGGGACAACCTCCGGTACCCCACCGAGGAGCGAGCGCAAACCCTGCTCTGCTGAGGGGCAGATGTGCAGGTGATGTTGCACGCAGCAACCCATCCTGGACGGGGTCGTGGCAGGGTCCCTCCTTGTCCCAGGGCATGCAGAGCATTGGGGCACAGCCAGACACCAGCCGTGCTGGAGGCAGGGGTGCTGCGGGGTGGAACCCGTGCCCAGCCGCCCACTGGCATCTGCTGCTCACAGACAAGTTTCCCACATCCCCTGGGCTGGGGTGGGCAGACAAGGAGAGGAGTTCTGGCCATGGGGGACGTGGGACAGGGCAGTGTGCAATGGAGGAGCACAGGGGGACAGCGGAGCGGCCGCCCCATCTCCTCGGCATCCAGCTGGCCCAGACTCTGCTTCTGCCTGGCACAGCGAGGGGCATGGCACAGCGCTGTGCTCAGTGGCTGGTCTCAGTCCTGCGTTGCTGATCAGGGCTTGCGGTCACATTTTTTCATTAACTATTTTTAATCCACATTTTGCCTCTTCTCTCTTCAACCTTTTCTCTTTTCCCCTCTCTAGGCAACAGAACATAAAAAAAACCCTGCACCACAGCATGTGGAAAGGAGTGGGGATTGGTGGGAAGGGCAAAAGCTGGCAGCTGGCGCGGCACTAATATGCCGAGGAGGGGTCCTGCAGGCCTTAAATTTTCCTGCTGATGCACACATAAAGCTGAGGAAATCACAGGGGCACCCAGTGAATTTGGCAAGGGTCAGGACACCCACAGCACATGCTGCCGAGTGCCATGTGGGGCACGGCAGCTGCATTACAGGGTGCAGGGCAAGGTGCTGGGCGGACACAGGCTGGGCAGCAGCAGATGCCACATCCTCTGCCCACCGAGCTGCCATGCCTTGAGGGGAGCCGACCTGGCACCGGGGTGCCATTTCTCCCTGGCCACCCCAAGGGAGCTGCTGGGCTGGGAAGGCAGCACCAGGCAGAGGTGATCTCACAGCTGCTTTGGAGATGCGCTTCCAGCCACGAGGGCGGCAAGGTCACCTACCCACCATGTCCTGGTTAAACAAAGCCGTTTACCAACACCATGTTGACACAGCAGAGCTTGGGACAGAGTCACAAAGGGCACTCGCGATGGGCCCCTGCAGCACCCGGAGAGCTTGGGGAGCCCATAGAGCCTGGAAAATTGTCCCCTGCTTCTGCTCCTCAGCAAGAAAGCCACAGGCATTGCTGTTCCCATGGCAGGGAGACCAGTGGGCACCACCCTGGTGAGGGGCTTCTCCAGGAGATGCTCCCAGCATGTCAGAGTCTGGCTGGTATCACTCACCCGGGGCTCACAGCAACCACGGCAGCACCCAGGGGTGCCGAGCTGCCCAACGTCAGGGCCCCTGCCCAGGGGTGCCAGAGGGAGGGAACAGGAACAGCCCACCTGGGTCTTCCCCGGCCCAGGTCACCCCTCGCCGAGGGACTCGGCTCCATCGGGGACAGCACCCAGCAGCGGGGCAGCTCTGGGAGCTGTCGCTCGGGACTCCGGGACTCAAGCCGCGGCTCCGGGAATGCGCAACCGAGACGCAAGATGTGGATCCGTGCGACGGGGGCATGCGGCATCCCGCCGGACGGCGAGCCCCGAGCCCACGGGGACGGGCGCACCCTCCCTCCTCCCCCCGCTTCCCCGTACCTGTCGGGACTGGGGTCGCGGCGAATCCCAGGAGCATCTCGATGCTGGCGGGGACCGGAATCGGGACCGGCGCGCACGGCCGCTCCGGAGAAAACTTTTGTCGGAGCCGCGGCGGCGACGGCTGTGGCGGTTCGGGGGGAGGGACCGGCGCGGGGGGAGGGACCGCGGGCGAGGAGCCGCGTCCCGCCGCCCCGCTCCTCCCGCCGGCACAGGGGGGGCGCAGCCCGGTGTCCCCCGCCCCGCCCGGCGCCGTCGGCCCTGGGCGCTCGGCGCTGGGCACTGCGCGGCGCGGCTCCGCATCTCCGGCGGCCTCGCCCGGGAGCCGCGGGAGCGCCGGCGCTTGTCCCCACCGCCTGTACGCTCCGCCGGCTTCTCCGCCCCGCCCCACTGCCGGGCACCGGCCGGGCTCGCCGGCGGCGACGGGGCGGGCGGAACGGTGGGAGCGGCTGGACCGCACCGGCCCCCGAGGGAGGGAGAGGGAGATGCCCGCGGCTCCGGTGCGGCCCCGCGCCGGGCGCAGCGGGGTCTGTCGGGCTTCGGCGGGGCCTCGGGGCTCCCCCGCAGTCCCCGGAGCCTTCTCGGCACTGTCTCCGCCCCCGGCCCAGTCTCGCGCCCCGGTCGGCAGGGCTCGGCCCCATTCCAAGGACCCGGACAAACCTCGGCCGCGCAGCCGGGAGCCGCCCCGACTCCCCGGCTCCGGCCGCCGCCGGCGGGGATGGGTCTGTATCAGCCCCGCTCTGTCCCGCGGCGGCATAACCGGGTAAACACAGCCCAGGGCAGCAGCGAACGTCCGGAGCCGCCCCGAGTCCCCCGGACTGGGGATGGAGCGGGACCTGGACAGAGGTGCCCGCAGCGGGGGTGCCAGCTGCCGCCCCTGCCCCGGTCGTTGGGCACAGATGGATTTATCCCGGGCCACGGCGGCCGCGCAGCCGGGAGAGCTCGGGGACACAGAGCCCGCTAGCCCAGCCCCCGAGTTCCTCGGAGCCCCCCGGCCGCTGTCCCCCCGGGCCGGGGTCCTGCGTGTGCTCAGCCGCCCGCCCGTTGGCAGTCCCCGCGAGGGGGGGCAGAGGGGCCCGGGCACCCCCTGAGGTTTGCGGACCCACGGCTGCCCCCTGGAACCAGCCTTCGCCCTGCTCCAGGTCAGGAGAAAGTGAGCGGGGACGGGCAGCCGCCAGCCCTGCGCGGTGCGGACCCGCGGGAGCCCCTCCAGGCAGCCGGGCCGGCAGCTGCAGCGAACGCAACCAGCGCGGGGCTGGTGCTCTGAGATGAGAGACGCTCCCACAGCGGGCAGGCCCCGGCCGGGCTGTGCTCGGGGCTGCTCTGGCCCATGTTGTCCTGCCCGTGTGGCTGCTCAGCTGCCATGGGGGACACGAGTGCCAGGACCCTGGCCCGGCAACAGTGTCCCCACCGTGGCACCCGGAGCAGGGCCCTGCAGCTCCCCTCTTGGGCACAGAGTTGCACCCGTCAGCCTTGCCAGGGTGCTGGGGTGGCTGGGGGCAGCCCCGGCAGTGGTGCTGCGGCCACGAGGAGCCACCACAGCCCAGCCAGGCCCAGGCAGCCGCAGCCCTTCACAACAAGGGCTCAGCTCGCGCCTCGCTCACCTGCCCACAACCCTCACCCAGGGCCAGGCACAGGAACAAAGCGGCGATGCCAGCCAGCATCATTAGACTTCGTTAAGGTGACGAGCTTTCACTGCCCTGCTGTCCCAGGCTGGCTCTGTTCCGCCCGCTGGAGCCCAATTAGTGCCACATCCTGGAGGCAGCTCCCACAACAAGGCTGGGGCGGGACGGTGCCCTGGGCACAGCTCTGCTGATACCAGGCACAGCTGAGGGCAGGGCTGGCCCAGGGAGCTCTCACTGCGTGGGGACACCTGCACCCTTGGGGCTGGGGGCACAGAATGGGGGGAAGATGCCCCTACTCGGCCCAGTGACAAGCCTTGCTCCCTGGGGAGCTCAGCACCCAGCCCGTGCCCTCCTGCAGGAGGTGGGGACAGCATCCCACCCCTCCATAAGCAGCACACCAGGCCCTGGGCTGTTCCACACTTATTTATATATTAAGGTCACAGATATTCCAGTTCTTTGATCCCTCGGGGCCACCACGCACAGGGGTGCACAGGCCAGAGGGGCTGGTGCCTGCGGTCCCTGCACGCAGGGCAGTGCAGGGCAAGGGGGCGGTGGAGCACTGGGGGTGGGGGGCTTCCCTGGCCTCACGCAAGGGGCCGGGGCCACAGAGTGGGGCTGGACGGAGGCCCACCCCCCAGGCTGGATCCTGGAGCAGGCACTGCCTGACCCCAGCCGGAGCCAGGGGGCAGCTGCCAGCCTTGGCCACAGGTTCCGGTCTCCATCATCATTGGTATGAGGCGCAATCCCTGAAGAGCCCAGCAGCCGTCAGGTGCTGGAGAGTTTTGGGCAAGCAGAAGCAAGGGGGGAGTTTGGGGAGGCCAGGAAGCAGAGGGGGGAGGCTGGGAAGCAGTGGGAGGAGGCCAAGCTGCGCTGGGGTCGCAGAGGAAGCACACAGTGCCAGAGACACTAAGGAAGGATGGGCTCCCACTGTGCTCTACCTGTACCTGCCCCTGCTGCTGGCAAGAGAGGCTGGGAGTGTGCCAACCCTGGCGTGGCCACCGGCCCCTGAGCCCCACTGACCCCAGAGTGGCCACCGGCCCCCCAGCCCTGTTGACCCCAGTGTGGCCACTGGCCCTGCAGGCTCTGTCACCAGACATAGAACCCAAGGCCAGGCCCCTCATCCCCCCAGGACAGCACAGTCTTGAGGTGCACAAGGGAGAGGTCTGAGGGGGTAAGAGCAGAACTCATGGCCAGTAAGAAGAGCAGAAAAAAACCAAACCAAGGGTGCAGAGAGGACAAGAGGCCCAAGAACATCCCAGAGGTAACAGAGATGCTGAGAACTGAGGTGAGAAAGGGAAGAGGAGTCTGGGACCAGCTGGCCACAGGCACTGGCAAGGCACAGCAGTGGGACAGGACACAGGGGCAGAAGAGAGGTGCTGGCCCCAGAGAGGGGAGAGGGGTTCTGGGATCCCAGCAGTGACCCAGACGCTCACCCCCCAGGGCGACACAGGGTCCTGTCCCTCCTACTCAGGTGATCACTTTGATCCCAAAGTATTTGCGCAGCTGCTCCAGGAAGATAAAGGTGAGGACGGTCTGAGGAATGAGCCGGATGCCAGCAGGAATGAGGCCCTGAAAGGGGACAGCAAGAATGGGAAGGATCAGTGTGTCCCTGGCCAGGGGTGCCTGGCAGCCCAGCCCACAGGGATCAGGGGGCTGCAAGCCCAGAGGAGGCCATGGCACACAACAGTGCGGGGCCAGACAGTGTTCTGGGCCTCAACCTCTGCTCCCAGCCCAGCCCCGTCTCCTCCCACTCCACCCCAGCAGCCCACCCCACACAGCCCCAGACAGATACCTTGTAGAAGGCAAGGGGGCCAAGCTTAGCAGTTTCCATGGCACAGTGCACAACACCCTAGAGCAAGAGGGACAGATGAGGAGGTGCCGGGAGGCAAAGGGGACAGGATGGGTGGCAGCAGGGTGGGCAGGACTGGCTACTCACCCGGTACTCGCCCTGGGAGTTCATGAGGCGGGTCTTGAGCACATCCAGGGGCTGGCACAGGAAAGTGGCACATCCACCCTGGGGAGAGTCAGCAGGGTCAGCACGAGGAGCTCATGGAGGAGACCCAGGTGCCAGCAACTGCCACAGTCACTGGAGACCCAGAGCCCGGCCTGGGCCTAATCCCAGCTGTGCCCAGCTCTGCTCCACCAGCATCCCAAGGGGCAGCGCTGGCAGCCCCAGCCCAGGGTCCTGAGCCCGGCTGCAGGCAAGCCCTGTCCCAGTGCCTCCTCCTCGCGCCCAGCCCTGTCCCAGTGCCGCCTCCTCGCGCCCAGCCCTGCTCACAGCGATGAAGCTGGCCAGGAAGTGAGTGAAGATGTTGTCCGACATCAACCCAGTCGTGAGAACCAGCTGCTTGGCTTGGTCATAACAGGACAGCTATGGAGACACAGCACATTAGTGACATGACCCCGCTCCTTGATGTGCCAGGGACTACTCCAGAGCTCTCCTACCTGCCCAACGGTGACCAGGGCCCCTCGGCTGGATGCCATCGTAGCTCCTGAGAAGAGTTTCTTCAAGCCCTCTGTGGACAGACAGGGATCACCACAGTCCTGGGACAAATTTGCATCCCCCAGGACCCTCCTTCCTTTCTCGGTCTGTGTCCTGGACTCCTCACAGGACAGCAGACACACGGAGAATCCTTCGAAGCAGCCCTACCTCCCCCACCTGCCGCCCTTTCCCCTCCCCACCTGCTCTGCCCACTTGTGCTTTCCCCAGCGGCCGCTGCCAGGTCTCTCATTTCTGCTGGAGCACAGGCAGGCTGCCCAGCTCTGCCCCCTCAAGCTTAGGTTTCTAGAAATACATGGGGGAAGAAAAAAGAAATTAAATGTGCACTGTGTAAGAATTTTATCAAGTGCACAGTCCAAACTAGACAAACTCTACAGATGTTTGCAAAGTTT
>WUAM01000179.1:5213705-5233236 GCA_024336885.1 Actenoides hombroni | reverse complement strand
GGTTGGACAAGATGACCTTGAAAGGTCCCTTCCCACCCAAAGCAGCCTGTGGTGCTGTGCCTTGCTAGGGGCAGACTTCCATCTTGGTTGTCACCAGTGCTGCTCGGCCTCTGGAGTGGCACCGCCCCGGGTTCAGGTGTTTGGCACAACCCGCCAGGGCTGGGGCTTGTCCGTGCAAGGTGAGATCCCCATGCTTCCTGTCAGATGAGAGCAGGTCTCAGTCCTGTCCGTGCTGGGGCTGCCTCTGTGACAGGACGGGTGCGGGGAGGTGGCCGCTCTTCCCAGCCACCATCACCGTTACCCTGCAGCGGGTGAATTGCCAAACATGTGCAGAGAGGGTTTCACTGTCATTTTACATGGCTCTGAGTGGGCTGCTGTGGGCAGGAAGGGCCTTCGTTCCTCCTCCAGACATGGCAGCCGTGCAGCGAGTGGGACCTGGGAGCTGAAAATAGCCCAGACTCTCCCTCTCCTCTCCCCTTCCCCAGGGAGCAGCAGGGACGGGGAAGTGGCGGGAGGCAGCGCTGCCCGTCCCGGTGCCAGGCTGGCCGCGGGCCGTGCTGGAGGGAACGCGTGGCCTCCGCTTCCCCCGTCAGTATTTCTGCAGCCACGCTCCCCGGAATGGCTTCTTCTTATTTTTGCTGCTGCTGTTTCTGTGGGGCTGGCAATCGGGAGTGCAGCTCCTAAAGCCAAACTGTTAACAAACAGGTGACAAAGAGGTGACTCTCCTTCCATGGCTCTGCACCCCGGGTGCAGATGGGGTCAAACAAAATGCTTCAAAGGGGTCTTTGGAAAAAGTTCTTTTCCCCCAACCTTTGGGCATCACTATGCTCTGTAAGAGCGCGCTGGAAGGACTCTCTGGTTTGTTTAGTTAGTGCAGTGCCTGATGCAACCATCCGGACAAGTCAGGCTTATTTTTACGGGTGCTGTGCCTGGGGACACGGTGTGTCCGTTCCCTGGCCAGCAGATGAGCTGCGGTCGTCCTTGCTGTGGTCCCGCTGCCCTGTGTCCACCTGTGTCCTGCTCTCTGCTCCTGGTTAAGCCAGGGAAGTTACTTTCAAACTTCTCTTTCGGTTTGATCTGTGGTTTTTAGTGTAGAAAAATTACTAGACTGAGCCCTGGGAGGAGACAACCAAATTCAACGGCAACCGGTTTGTAGATCCCCCTACGCGCGGTGACGTGCGCGTGGGCGGGACGGCGGCACCGCATCCCGCAGTTTCGCTTCGCCTCTGGCTCTGCAGATGAGGTTTGACAGCGAGCAAAGCGTTTCGGCTCCATCAGGAGCCTGTGTGCCACCAAAACCACGATTCCTAAAAATAGAACGCACACAAAAAATCCCTCGTTTATATTTAGGGTCAACTTCTTACGCAGAAAAGACTTGAGGTGGTTCCTTTTAGTTCTGTTTTCTCTTTCCGGTTAACCCGATGATGTGGAGTACGTGGGAATGCCCCCCTCTCCCCCCAACCCGGCCCATTTTCAGTTTCTCTGAAAGAGGGTTTGTCAGAGTGTGGAATTTTGATTATTTCTTCATACAGTGAGTGTGGTGTGTGTACAGCTGAAGGGGTTGTATGGTCCTTGGGGAGCTGCTTGCGCTGCTTTCGGTCAGCGATGGGTAGAAGCAGTTGCTTTGGTAGATGGCTGCTGTGCTGTCGTTAGTGTTGGTTGGGGCAAAATACCGGTTTATTTGGTAATTATAAAAGCCTTAGGCTCTTGACACTAAATAAAGGCTAAAGTTTCAGTATTCGACTAAAAGATCAAGCAGTGTAGGTGTGCTGTAAATTGTGTAGGCAGCAAAAGATCCAGAGTATGGGATTAGCGGATGTCAGTGCACCTATAGAATTAATCTGAAGGCTCAGACCAGATGGTGCTGGTGCTGCAGGTGGATTTTGCTCCCTCAGCAGAGCTGGGAAGGGGCTGCCCGAGGAGCTCCGGGTCAGTCCGTGAACCGCTCACTGGTCCCCGTGGGGTGAGGCTGCAGTTTCACCTGCAGTTGTCGTAGTCTTTGACAGAAAATGGCTTCTTGGAGTCATGTTTCTGGAAGGTGGCTTCTCAGCCACTCTGCTGGCTTCTGGAGGTGTAACTGGCCAGGATTGACTAATGGAATAATCAGGAAAACGTCTCTCTCATCTCGATGATTAGTTGTTATTATAAAATGCGTACAATTTGCCACTGTTGTATCAGTGGGAATAATTCCAGAGAATGTGAGTTGTAACCTGCAGGGCTTGGTTGTAGCCCTGGCTTTGTTACTGCTCCTCCAGCCGCGCGTTTTGTTGGTGGAGTGTTTTTGGAGACCGGTCTGAATTGCTGGAGCTCGGTCTTCTTGCTCTGCTTGGGGGGTAGGAGCAGTGGGTCTCTGCTGCTAGCACGTGGCCTGCGCCTCGAGATGCGGGTTGAGCAAAGGTGCACAGAGGTTGTGAAAAAGTGACTGGAACATGCTTGAAAAAACAGGGTTTCTTGTACTTCTTTTTCAGCTCTGGTTTGTTGTTTTTTTTTTTTTTAACTTCCTCTATGAAATGTTTCCATTGTTTCCAGCAGCCTGTGCTGGTTATCTGTGTGACCCCTGGGTGTCGAGCCTGAGCCAGGCCCACGTGATCTGTTGAAAACCACCATCCTAGGAATTCTTGCACAGATTGAGTCAGGTTTCTGTTGCGATGAATAGTCAGTGACAAACTAGTGGATTTTCCAGGAAACGCAACTGCAAACTGCCTGGCTTCTGCGTAAGGGTGTTCGGAAACTTGTGAAGATCCAGTGTTTTATCGTGAAGAACATGAGTGAAGTCATCTTCTTGGAATCTGTGGTCATTTGGGCTTTGGATTGTGGTGAAACCTAAAAGTTCCTCATAACAAATTCTGGTAAAAGTCATAATCGGGTTTCTTCTCGGTTTTCGGTGGCGACAGAGCTCATCGGGATGGGTCACAAGGTGGTGGCTGCCTGCTGGCCTGAGGGACCTGGTGCTCCCCCGGTGTGATACCAGCCACCTTGGTTCTGTCCTGGCAGCAAGTCTGACTCCCACGAGTAGCATTTGAGAGCAGAACGTTTTCTGTCAGGTTTGGGGGTGTAGTTCAGTCCCTTGCTTGTCGATTCCTGGATCTCATGGGAGTTGCTGCTGCTAATTGTGCTGAGCTGTGGTTTTGTCAGGTGGACAGACTCCTACCAGGGGTTCCTGTATGACTTGATGAATTTGCATGAAGCCTCCAGAGAAGAAAAGATCCATTTGCTTCCTGTCAGCCCCCTAAGTGTGACTGTTAGCAGTAAGCTGGTTCTTCCTGAAGAGGCTTCAAAGGAATTAAATTTGTTCTGAATTTTTAAAGAATGAGCTTCCTGCTGTTGTTTCCCTGGCAGTTACTTTGAAGTCTTTAGGAGAAGTCCAGGCCTTCCTTTAGTACCTGGGTGGACTGCGAGTGGCACCATCGCAGAGGGGCACCCAGTGCTCTCGTCCGTGGTTCTTGGCTCCTACCCGTTGAAACCCCCGGCTCCTTCAGCGCGTCGCTCTGGCGTCGCTGCTTGTGCGAGCACCTGCGCTCGGGCACTTCTGTGTTGTAGGCCTTTTTGTGGATAAGTTTGAGGAGGTGAAGGCATTTTTCTTTTTCTTGGAGCAGTGTGATCTTTAAAACGTCTTTATGTGAAACGGGAACATCTGATCTTTAGCCCGGCTGGGAACTAAGCTGGCCGTGAACGTGGCAGTTGGCAGGGGCAAAGCGATGCTTTGTGTGTGATAGAGACAATTCAGAAGTGACTGCTCACAGGTACAGCTGGTACCACAGTGGCACCGCCAGACACCTGATCTGATGGGGTTTGGAGGCTTCTTGTCCTCAGTCCCTTCAGCCCCCAGCCTTTTTCCTCTCCTGTGCTGCTGTTCTGATGGCAGTAGTCTCCCCACATCTCCTCTACCAGCTGGGGGAAGGAGCTGCTGATGTGAAGACTGTTCTCTCACCTTTTGCCTGTGATTTTCTATTTCTAGATCTGGCTTTAGTGATTCAGCTGGGATCATGGAATGGGAAAGACGTTCTTGCCAGCGTGGATCCTTACAATGTGTTGGCCCTGGTCACAGCTCTTTCTTTACCTACTCGGAGGCTGTTTGTGGGAAGCAAGTACTCCATCAGAAGGAATTTCTCCATCTTTCTTTTCACAGATCATCATGGCTTCTTCTAGCCCCACTGCTCACCCCTCCTGTCCCTGTGATCACAGCCCCACCTTGCTCACTCTGTCCAGAAGGAGCACACAGGTTCCAGTGGATCAGGAACCTGGTGCCAGAGTTTGGGATCTCCAGCTCGCACGTCAAGGTGCTTTCATCCCCATCTGAATTCTATGAACTCTTGAAGGTGAGTTGCGGGTTCCCAGTTGTGGGAATGTCTTTTTTGGGGGGCTGGAAGCTGTGGTGGTTATGGAGAATCACGGACAAGTTGTTAGGAAGGAGCATCTGTGGGTTACTAGCCCAACCTTCTACTTGAAATGGGATTGTTGTCAACACGACTGCATCAGGGAGGCTTTGTCTCGCTGAGGGTGGAAGTTCTGCCTCTGGGTGAGCGCTTCCAGCACTGCACCATCTTTGTAGTTTCCAGTTTGTTCTGGTGCCAGACCTGAGCTTCCCAAAGCTGTTGGATCAGCCCCTCCCCAGCCTCCTCTTTGCACTACAAAACACGCACGGCTCCCGCGGCCCCTCCCGAGGCCCTTCCAGTCTGACTCCTGCACACAGCACCTCTTGGCTAAGCAGCAGAGCTGAGGTGGGAGTTTGTTCATCCCTGTCCTTGAGCCTTTTCACAACGTGCGTTTAAAGGAAGTTCCAGTACCATGCCTGTACGTCGAGCCGATGGAGAACAAGGCTTGGGGGGGCTGTGAGGGCAGCAGCCTCCACCCCCTGCCTGGGGGTGAGCGCAGGGCAAGGGAGCAGAGCTCTCGACACAAAGGTCTCCAGGTTCTGTCTGTCTCAGAGGATGGGATACAAAGGGTTAAAGCGGTTGCAGAATGAACGCTGGGATTGCCAGTGTGGATACAATCCCAACGCTGCAGCTGCTGCTTGGGAACTGCCTCTGGTGTGTCTCCCCTTCAGCTGCAGGGAACGTGTTCCTCGGCTTCCCAGAAAGCATTGATTTCTTCCTCGATTTCGGGTGGTGCTGCCTCTGCTCTGCACAGGCCGCGTGTTGTACACTGTTGCTGTCTGTTGTCCTGCCTGGCAGGGCAGGCTGTGCTATGGTTTGGCCAAAGGGATTCTCCTCAGGAGCAGCACAGCTTTCCTGTGGTCTGGATCGTCCCCTCCCAGCGATCACAGAGCCTGAGGATGACACGGAACTTATTTTCTGCCCTTCCCAGGTGCAGATCAAAGCAGCCAGGCAGCGAGTGGTGATGGCTTCGCTATACCTGGGAACGGGGCTCCTTGAGCAGGAGCTGGTGAGTGTTGAAGAGGTTTGGGAAGGGGGGAAAGCAGCAGGAAAATGCCCATCTTTTCAAAAAGCCTCCTGTTGCTGCAGGTGCAGGAGGTGTCAGTGAGGTGCAGCCTGTGAGCTCGTGATGCCATTTGGGGATTCACTTTGCGTGTGTTTTCTCCTCTCCCTGAGAGTGTTCTCTGGTTCCTGGCTGCATTTGGTTACCTGGGGTGTGTGGGGAAGAATTTGGAAGGGAGGCCAAGGTGGAGTTTTTGTTTCAGGGCTAGGACAGATCTGTGGAACTACTGAACTTCTTCAGGGGGCAGGGAGCCTGACCTGGCAGGCTGTCAGAGGTCACTGGTGTAGTGTTCAAAGGATTCTTGCAGAGCTGGGGGATTCTGGGGCCTTTTTGTTTTCTTTTTTTCCTGGCATTTTTCTGGAACGCAGCTGCAGTTGCACATGTGCAGGGCTGTGTTGTGTCCCCCATGTACAGTAGGCCGGGGCAGTGCTAGCTCTGCTTTTAGGCCCGAGGTCAGGCTTGCTCCACGTTCTTTACCTTCTCTGTTTCCTGTTCTCCCCTCTGGAGACAAAAGCATTGCCTGAGACCTTTCGTGGCCGTTTCTTATGTGAGAAAGCAAATTGCACAGCAGGGTAAAGGGGGACAGAGCCCTGCACAGGGGTTTGTGCCTGGCTTTGTCTGGGCTTGTACGCAAGGTTTGAATTTGCACGTGACCGACGGCCTTGTAGTTAAGGAATAGAACTGCTTCTGCATCATCTGTGACCTACCCAGGTTTCTCCTTGGAAATGCTAATCCCTGGTTTGGGAGCGACATTGGGACTTTTTCTGCTAGAATTAGTTGCTGTTGAGGCCTGAGGAATGTGTGCATGTAAGAGGGATGCCGTTTCACCCGATGCTGCAGGCTGGCAGAGCAGGATGCCAGTCTGGCAGATGCAGAGTCTAAACCAGCAGTGTTTTACATGAATCTGAGACTGGTACCAGGGTGGGGGAGCGTTCGTGGCCACCGGCCTCTTGGCTGCCAAACACTTTCCTCATAAAGCCTTATTTGCTTTCTGTAATGAGAAATCTCTCTCTGCAGGTGGATTGCTTAGAAGAGACACTGCAGAAATCACTGCAAGCGAAAGGATCATCTAACCTCAGAGTTTCCATTCTCCTTGACTACACCCGGGGATCGCGGGGTAGGCGTTACCATGCTTTGCTTTCTTCAGAGGCTTCTTTTACAACGGGGCTGCGTGATCTGTTTTTTCAGAGAGAGGCTGTCTTGACCAGTTGGACCTACTGGTTTAAACTATACCTTTCAGAACTGGCCTTTTCTAAACCATAGTGACTTATTCCCAGAAAAATCTTCAAGCAGCACCATTTCTTCCAAAAATAGTTGGTGTGAGTGAGAAGGGCCAAACTCTGCTCTGCAGACTTGTGCTCTCTTGCTTAGTTCACTTGCCAGTGCATTTGCCCTTATCCATCACACTCTCTTCTATTTCCATTTGCAAAGGAAAGTGATAACTGTTGGAAGCAGCAGCACCTTTCATCAGGAACCTTTGCGGTGACTCTTTGTAGTGTGTGTCACTAGTGTGGGGCGTGGTATGATTGAGAAGCTTGAGTGGTGCCAGACCTGCTCAGTGACTGTTCCCAAGGCCTATTCATCAAAGAACTTACAGTTCTGGGTGTTGATTTCAATATTGACATAGTACAAATGAAAGCAATTAAAAAAAAAAAGGGTGTGTGTGAAGAAAATGTAGAAGTGCCAGCAGATGAGCTGGGTGCTTGTGCTGTGAGCAGCTTCCAGCTGAGGAGCTGTGGTCTGGTGCCCTCCTGTATCCCCAGTCTGGTGCTGTGCTGTGCGTGACCCCCGCCTTGTCTCCCAGGCAGGAAGAATTCTCGGACAATGCTGATTCCTTTGCTGCAGCGATTTCCCGAGCAAGTCCGTGTCTCCCTTTTCCACACGCCAAACCTGCGTGGGCTTCTCAGGCTCCTGATTCCGGAGCGTTTTAATGAGACCATTGGACTGCAGCACATCAAGGTCTATCTCTTTGATGATAATGTGATCCTCAGCGGGTGAGTCCTGCCTCCTCGGGCCCTTACGCGGTTGGTGTAGCTGAGGTTTGGAGGCGAGGTGCGTGTGCCACCGGCCTTGTCTGAACTGGTCTTTCCACAGTGCTCCTATCAGTGCTCCTTGAGACAGGAGACCTGCCCCACGTGATGTTCTCGTGTGAGACAGTCTTTGTCTAGAGGCAAAAAGGAAGGTTTATCAAGATTGAAAAGGGAATGGCCAGTTTGTAGTTTAGTGCAGTTACATGCAGAGCAAGATCTGTAACCTAGGCTGGGGTGTTGGGGATGGTGTGCCTGTGCTCTGCTCTGGAACCCGTTCTTCTTTTTCTCTCCCAGCGCAAACCTGAGCGATCTGTACTTCACCAACCGTCAGGACCGCTATGTTCTCCTGCAGGACTCTCCTGAGATCGCAGACTTCTTCACGGAGCTCGTGGGGGCGATTGGAGACGTGTCTCTGCAGTTACAGCGAGACGATACGGTCCAGATGATGGAGGGGATGGAACACCCCTACCAAGGTCGGAGGGAGCTGTCTTACCTGGGTGGATGATACTGTCCAGAGGAGGGGAGCGGCGGGCAGGGTCTGCGCGTGGCTCGAGCTCCATCGTTCGTGGGTCGCTGAGTCTGGCCCTTGTTTACAGGCCGTGGGCTGTCCCGCTCTAGAGTTCCTAGGTTGCTGGAGTTTGGTGACTGGGTGGGTCAGAGCGTTCCTCACGCGGCAGCTGTCACCAGCTGGTCCAGCAGAGCGTGCAAAGCCTTGAGGCTCCTCTTCGTAGTGCTGCTGCTTGAGACCTTAAACAGGAACTTAAATTCCTTGAGAGGTTCTTTCTGATTGTGATATTGATGTCTATAATTCCTTTTGAAAGTTTCATGAATGTGCTGCTATTTTTGGTAATTAATATTTTGTAGTTGAGTCTATTCTGGGAATCAAATGAATATTGGATTAGTAAGGTGGAGAAGGAGTGCTGAAGTGGGAAGAGTGGGGCATCTCTGGCAGGCTGATTGCATCACGAGTTTTTGTCCTGGCCTTGTGTGCTGCTCTGTGACACAAGCTTAGAGTGCAGGCAGTGGTTTATTTCCTATGTTCCAGGTCATTCTTGGTTACCAGTTTAGCTTTGCCCTCGTCTTTTAATTTCTCAGTGATCGTTTTCAAGCTGCTGCTAGTGAAGTTTCTTACCCCTCTTAAAGCTGAATATTTTACTTCTGTAATGTAGCTTTGCTCATCTTAAAATACCTGGTTTCGAGACTCAGAGCAGAAAAATTGTGCAGTCTTTGTGTCATAGGTGACACATAGTAATAGGTGACACTTAGCTCTGTGCCTTTCAGTAATAGGTGACACTTAGCTCTGTGCCTTTCAGTGTCAAACGTGATCTCTTGTGGTTGTCCTGCAGGAGACAAGGTGGCTTACTGCGAGATCGCAAACCGGAGGGTCATGGAGGTGATCAACTCTGCCAGGACACGGCAAGAGCTCCTTCATGCAAAGACTTTCCACCGCAGCCAGCAAGGCAGCTCCTTGCTATCCCAGCAAGGCTCTGCGGTGTCCAGGGGGCTGAAATCAGAACCTGACACCTGGATCTATCCCTTAATCCAAATGAAACCTTTTGGGATTCACATAGATGAGATGGTCACGGAGACGCTGCTGACGGAGGCCGAGAGGGACGCCAGGATCTACCTTACCACCGGGTACTTCAACCTGACCCAAGCCTACATGGACCTCATTCTGGGCACCAGGGCCGAGTATCGGATTCTTCTGGCCTCGCCGGAGGTGAATGGGTTTTTTGGTGCCAAAGGGGTGGCAGGTGCCATCCCTGCAGCCTACGTTTACATCGAGCGCCAGTTTTACAGCGAGGTCTGCTACCTTCATCAGCAGGAGAGAGTCCAGCTGCAGGAGTACTCCAGGGCTGGCTGGACCTTCCATGCCAAAGGTGAGATGTCCGTTGCCCAAGAGGGTTTGTTCAGGCGGCGTTGGAGACTTCCACATCTCTGGATTGTGCAACTGGTGAGGGGATGGGTGGGTGCTGAGTCGAGGCTGAACCTCCATCCGAGGTTCAAACAGCTTGCTTGCATAAACCTGGGGGGGTTGGGTCACTCAGGGGACAGCCACTCAAAGCCATGTCTTATCTTTGGAGTTCCAGCTCGAGTGTAGTCCCAGAAGTTACACAAGAGTAGTCCCCGTGGTGACAGTAAGACACTGCCCTGATGTGAAACATGATGTGAAAGAAGAGGAAGCACCTGGGTGTGTTTGTGATCATAGTAACAGTTGTGATGCAGTTTCTTGTATCCCTCTCGCTGGTTCCAGCAACAAGAAGCGATGGCTGTGGCGGGGACCCCTGGGCAGGATTGGCAGCAGGGAGCTCGCTCGTGGTGGCCCCTCAGAGGTCCTGGATGCAGCACGTCCTGGTGGGGCTGACAGTGTGGGTGGGGAGGAATTTGTCCCTGTTGGCAGCACGCAGGAACGTGTGGTGCAGTGAATGGCTGCACCCATGTGCCTTCTGGGAGCCAGGACAGCTGGAGGGGAAGTTGCTGAGAAATGAGTATTGCTTAACAGATGTAGTTAATAACAAACACAGATAATTAATGCTGCCATCACGGTCTGAGGTGGAAGCCTCCAGATTCTTTCTTCTTTGATAGACACAAAGATACAGCTTTCACAAGCTCAGTGCCACCGAAGCATAAAAATTTTCCCCTGACTTGTGGCTGGTTGTGTCTCTAAATTTTCCTTCCAGAAAATGCAGTCCTTGACTCTTCTGGTCTCCTACTTCACAGACAGTAAAAGCACTTGATTGCTCAGTAGTAGATAATGCAAATAGCATAGGGAGTCTATTGACTGAGGATTTTTTTTGAGAAGTCTGATGCAGGTGACACTTTATAGTATTGAGGTTCTCACAGTCCTCCCACGTGGGGCGACCAGTGGAACCCCTCAAAATTAGCTGGTCTCGTGGGCTGGCCCTTGGCCAGGCCGGGACATCTGTGCCCTGTTCCACGGTGTCTTCTGGTGCTCTGCTCCTCGGCACGCAGAGCTCTGCACTGTGTCACTGTGTCACTTCCCGTGACGGCTCCTGGTGCCCCAGGACAGCTCTGTTACTGGAAGCAGTACCAGCCTGGCACCAGTTAACAGGCAGTTTCCCCAGTGCCTGGCAGTGTCCGAGGGGCATTTCCGTTGGCAGCACGTGCCCGATCCCAGCGCTGGAAGGATGCAGCCCCCGCGCTCCGGCCGGTTCCTGTTCCGGAGTTTCTCTGTTGTTTGCTGAAGGAGCCTGGCTGTTGGTGACTGAGGGGCTGCCTCTCTGCCCTGCATCCCACAGGGCTGCCCGGGGGAAGGTCAGGGCTGGCAGGGCGAGAAAGCTGCTGAGCAGGCCTTCTCTTGACGAGAGAAGCTGCTGGAGCGTCGCTAGGCTGCCTCCATGTTGCAGCTATAAACCTTTCTAATGGGTGCTGTGCCTCTCCTGCTGTGGGACCAGTAACTCCGGGGTAGTAAACCCCTTCCCTCTGTCCAGGGCAGCCTGGAGGGGCTGCTGCCTGGTTGGGAGGCCCTGTGTGGTCTGTCTTCCAGGAAACATGTGCTCAAGCGATCCATGGTTCACAGATTCCCCCTCTTGCTGGACACTGCTGGCTGCGAGTGGGGTGTTGGGATATTGTGGCTTGGCACAGACTGCTTCTCCAAGCTACCGAAGAGCACGTGGCAGTCAGTCCATCCCTGGCTGTGACAGCTCCTGGCAGTGCTCCGGGCTCTGTCTGCTGTGTGGTGGAGAAGGCACAGGACAGGAGAAGTTCCTCAGCTCCTGTGCCTGGCAGCAGGGAAAGTTGGAGGCATTTGCTTCCTTGTCTGTTTCCCCTTCAGAGTGCTGGAAGGGTCAGCTGGAGCTGCCTTCTCTGGCACGCACTGCCCTTTGGCACAGCTCTGGTTCACCCGGCTTCCTCCTGTCGGAGATGTGCAGCGTGCGAAAGAGAGCACAGGGCAGAGGAGCGAGCTGGAGGAAACCCTGGAGAGAGATGAGGGGGGGTTGCACATGGGGTCTGGCTCCTGGAGGAGAACCTGGGGTCTCTAGCAGCAAACAGTGCCCATCAAAGCTGCCTGTTGGAGCTAGGACGAGACACCCCTTGGTCTCCTGTAGGATCGGGCCGATTGATGCCACACGCTGTCTGCTGGTTGGTAAACCCTTCCAGCTGCTCAGACAGCCTTTGGTACCCCCGCGCACAGCGTCCCGTGCTGCCTGTTCCCACAGGGTTACGACCGTCCCCGGGGTTGTCACAGAGCAGCCACCGCGCGCGTGGGAGCAGGAAACGCCGGCGTTGCGAGGAGAGGGGCTCTCTGGAAGGGGCCCGGCTGCTGCTGCCCTTCTGGGTGCGGTGCTGTGGGTGACACGGGCACATCCCTCGGGATGAGGGGCCCTTCCACGGCAGCGCCGGGTGACAGGGTGCCGGGCAGGTGGCTGTTTGCTCCCAGATAAACCTGCTGTTGATGGTGGCTGGGAAATGGCGCTTCCCCTTTCTGGGAAGGTGAGTCACTGTTTAAGCAGATCCTGCCAGGTGGCCGTAAAGCCAGAGACACCATAAAGGCTTTAGGGCTGCTGTGTGACCGCTTGCAGAGAGCGAGGGAGCCTGTTCCCCGGAGCTGCTGCCGGGCAGGGCCGTGACCCGCTGTCGGGCCGTGACCCGCTGTCGGGCCGTGACCCGCTGTCGGGCCGTGACCCGCTGTCGGGCCCCTCGTGCCGGGCACCACGCAGCCCCCGCGCCCGGCCCGCTCGCTCGGGGGCAGAACTTGCCGAACCTCTGCGGTAGCCGGGTGCTTTGCGCAGCTCCCAGAGCCCCCTGTGTTGATGCTCCTGCCCTCCCACGGGTGGGGCTGGCCTCTGGAGCAACCGGTCGTGCCACTGAGCGACGGGCAATGCCAGCCCTGAGCCAGAAGGTGACTGAAAGTGGCAGCGAAGCTGCTGAGTGTGTGCGATGTGGGGGCGGGGAGGAGGTTACAGGAACCAGCAGTGAATCGGCAGCTTCTTACTCAAGGCATTCTTGGAACTGCTCTGGGGTTGAGTTAGGAAACCTGCTTCTATTTTAAGGCCTAGGTGGTTTTTACGCTACGGTTTCTTTGTTGTAGTCTTTGAGTGACTTGCAGTAGGGATAATTCATCTCTCAGGGACCTGCCCAGGCTGTTCCGAGCACTTGTTTCACGCTAAGTGGAGAGGAGACCCATCTCGGGACCATTTATACACAGAGAACAGCAGGAGAGACTCTCCTTGGCAATAGTCCTGGCTCTCCTGGGCCATCCCTGGCTGTTCTCTCCTGCCGTGCTGGGAACAGCGCGGTGTTTCCACCTTTAGCCTGAGACGGCTGTCCTGAGTTGGGTCACGCTCGCTCTGGTGGTTGCCCTGGCAAGTGTGTGTGTGAGCTGCAGTGGGGAGTGGACCCAGCAGTCTTGTGTCCTGGCAAGAGCTTGATTTCATCTTCGGGTGGCTCCTCAGGAAGTAAGTGGGTGTAATAATTGGCACTTCTCCTACGAGTCTGTATTTCATGTGAATTCACCTGTCAGGGCAGGGAGATGCCTCTGCACGTGGCTGTCCTGTGTAGGGAAGGGATTGGTCACCGGGCACTGTGCTGCTGCCAGCTCTGGAGCTGACTGGATGGGCCTGGCTTGTCTGCCCGGTGCTCTGGTGCTTGATGTAGGTTTTCCTTTACCGAAAAACTATTTATTGGTCTAATTTCAGTGTTTCTGAGATAGGCCACAGTGCAAAACAGCCTCTAACTTAACAATAATGCCTCGTTCCGGATCATTTTGGGGGCCCTCTGTGCAGTGCATTGACCTTGTCAAGAATGTGTCCCTGGGGGCACAGCCTCCCTGCCGAGAGCACACGGGTTTGGCCAAGCTGTGCAGGGTACCCCAGAGACGGAGGAAGCTTTGGGGGACACCCTGGGCTGCCTGGCCCTGTGTCGTCACCTTTCCTGCTCGCTGCAGCCCGACGCCTTGAGCTCGTTCTGAGCCAAGCGGTCGCGCCAGTTGTCTCCAGGCTTCCTCACCTCTCCTGCCTTCCCTGCAGGCCTCTGGCTGTACCTGGCGGGGAGCGACCTTCCCTGCCTCACTCTCATCGGCTCTCCCAATTTCGGCTATCGATCGGTTCATCGGGACTTGGAAGCTCAGGTTGCCATCGTGACAGAGAACAAAGCTCTGCAGCAGCAGCTGCACCAGGTAGGTGGCGGGTTACGGGAGGGAAGGTGGACGTTGTGCTCCTCGGTCACACGGGGAACGCTGATGGCGCAGCTGCAATAAAAACCTACAGCTACAATAATTCAAAGCCTTCTCGAGCGTAGGAAGTCTCGGGGAGCTGTCAGTTAAGTGACTATTGATGAGATGCCTGCTGCAAGTGCCTGTTTCTGGGAAGCGGAGGCCGTAACGGGAAAGAACATGTGTCCCCAGTGAACTCGGGCACGGGGAGAGCTCGGGCACTGGATGCGGAGACGGAGCGCTCGGAGTGCAGCTGCTGCACTCCTCTGCTCCCCGAGCACGCAGCGCCTGCTGGGGCCTTATCCCCGGTGTCTGGCCGAGGTTGCAGCGTGCTCCGGGACAATCAGACCAGGCCCGTTGAATTGCTGACCTTGGACTTCTGGAGGATTTTGCTTCCCAGGCATTTGGGAAATCCTTTGTAGGAATATAAACGCCGCTCAGCCAGCTCTTGGGTGGCTGCCCGCAGGCTGCGGGGGGAGCGCAGGCAGGGCATCCTAGTGGAGCCTCTCTAAGAGGAGGATTTCTGGGCTGGTTGGGTTGCCCATGAAGTTATATGATGTCATATGGTCTTGAATAATAATATGACGTCATATAATCTTGACACGAACGTTTTTCAGTGGCTTAATGTTCAGTGTCCCGCTTTGTTTTGTTTTTCTCTTTAATGAGGCAGCTTGGGCTGCTCAGCACTTTTGCTGTGTCTCTAAATCCCCTCTGGTTCTCCAGCTGCCGTGATTCCGAGTCTCTCGCCGGAGCTGATGGCGTCCCAAGTAATTTCTCATGCAGTGCTCCGATACCAAACAAATTGTTTCGGTGCCTCTGCGTGTGGCTTGGGGAGCTCAAAAATGTGTTCTGTTCAGCCGAGCCCTGGCATGAGGAGGCAGAGCTGTCTTCAGGATCAATGGGAATTGCCCTGTTGCATCAGGGCTCTTCCCCAAGATGACTCACAGCACGTCTAATCAAAAACAATGCTATAACTGGAAGAGCTGCCTAAATATTTCAATTCATATCTTGCCTCTACTTGTTTCTAATGGAAGGGGAGAATCAATAAAAATATGACAAAGGAATTTTCTCACAGAGCACCACAGTGATCCCATTTAAAGGGCTTTAAACCATTCCCATTTGCTGGAAGCCGATTTTGAGACTGGCTGTTTGTTTACTGTTCTGTGACCTTTACGTAGAAGACTTAATACACTTCTGGTCAGCTGCCAGGAAATCACTTTGCCTGGTACTGTTCAGTGCCTCTGGAAAAACGTGTGATGAGATTTGGGAAGAAATGCGAGCGCTCTGGGTATCTTTGGGTGTGCCACGGAATGAACCGGACTTCGGTTCAGAGAACCGGTCTCAGTTCCAGCAATCGGGTGACCTCATGGTAGCAGATGACCCCAGAGCAGAGTCTTCACAGCTGGGCTGACTGCAGCTCTTGGAACATCGTGGGTTTCTAAAACGAGCCTGATTTCGCATGTAAACGTCTTTCTTTTTGTTGCCAGTTCATCTTTTTGGTGTTACTTTCCAGCGCTCGGTTCCTGCTTCGCTGTTCAAACCTGAACTTACCCAGTGCAGAGTGTTTTCTGTGGTTTGTGACAGCTTAGCTAATGGCAGAAGGATGATGAGTGGACTGGCAGTAGCTGGTCTGCTCCTTGTTTGGCTGCGGATCTGGAAACCTGGCTGGCCTTGATAAGAACCCCGCTTCTACCCTTGATCAAAGAGCTGCTCTGGTGTGTGGTGTGAGCGTGTGTCACCACCGTGATGGTTCATTTCCTCCGGCAGCAGGAGCGCGTGTGCGCTGGAGGAGCCTCAGTGTTTCTGGTGATTGAGCTGAAACCCCAGCTGCGTGTTCATTTGAGAATGCGGCGCTCGGGCCGTGTCTAGAACGAGCTGCGTGAGCTGCTCTCTGGAGATTATGGTGAGGTTTCCTTTGCTGGCAGGGACAGCGAGGGGTTTGGGATCTTCCAGAAACCGAAGCTCAGCTCTCGCAACGGCGAGGCACAGAAAGACAAAAAGCTTCCACCTTTGCTCTCTGTGGAGTTTACATGGCTAATTCTGGGGGGTCGGTCGCTGAGCGTGCTGACCGGCACCGGGGGCCAGCGCTGTGCCCCACGGCTGTGGAGGAGCGAGCCTGTGCCAGCTCCGCCAGGGCTCAGTTGCGTGGGGGCTCTGCTGTGGGGAATGAGACTTCTGTTCAGGCTTGTGGGAGAAACAGTGAGTCCTCTGGCAGGACCCATGGCCAGTTTTATCTGAGAAGTCCCTGTTCTTAAAGGCCGCTATGTGATTCGACATTTGGGATTTATTTAATGGGGTGATGTTTCTTTCCCTGTGTAGGAGCAGGAGCAGCTTTACCTCTGCTCAGGTGTGGTCTCGCCGTCAACATTTGAGCAGCCAAATCGTTACGTGAAGCTGTGGGTGAAGCTGGTAACACCTCTGATCAAGAATTTCTTTTGAGAGAAGAATAGTTGCTGCTTTGGGTGAGTGTTCTGCCCCTACAGGGAACTGATGTGACACTGACTGCAGTTGCTGACTGCACTGCTCCCCGTCGTGTGGAAGGAATAGGTAATGAAACGTAGATGATGTGGCGAAGAAATGGGCATCTCTTTTCTCCTGGGGTACTTGCCACTGACCAGAATGGTTGCTCAGGGTTCAATCTGCTAGAATTTCTGGAAGGAGAACCCATACAAGGGTATTTCCCATGCACAGACAGAAAACTTCCATTTCTGGAATGTCCCTTTCGAGGTTCTGTGGAAGGGAACTGTGTTAACTTTAGTTACCTCTGACCAGCTAATGGAAAACAAAGCTGGACCGTTTAAAATGTTTTGTCTTCTCTGACCAGTGCTTTGCTTTAACCTTGTAGGTGTTGGTCACCAAGGGCACTTGGTCTTGCTCTTCTGCTTTATTTCATTTACACAGACACAGCCTCCTCCCTGGGGTTGTGTCTCTGGCTCCTTCACAGGAAGATGTGTTACGAGTGTCTCTCGTGAACTGTGGAGAGGACAGGGGAGGGTGTTGGTGCTCAGCTGAGTTGGGGATGTTACTTGCTGAAGGTGGGAGGCTCAAACTAACACATGTCCTGTGACCAAGTGGGTTGGGAACCAGATAGAGAAGTGTTGAGTGTGGGCTTGGGCTGCCCTGGGAGTGTCGCTGGTGAAGCATGTGCAGCGTGTTCTGGTCTCGGGTTGCTCACAGAGGGATTTCCAGCACCTGAAAAGGCTGAACGTAAGTGTAAAGCTTAATGGTAATTTCAGTGCTGCTACTTTGTACAGCACCACACAGCTCTCCCTGCCTCCCCTTTGGCTCTTCCTACCACTCACTGGGGGAGGTGTATGCAACTGTATTACAGAACTGATTGTTCAGATGCTGCACAGGGTGGGATTTTAGTGAATTACTTTATGCTAAAGGGACAGGCATTGGCCTCTGTATGGGGGCCAGAGCAGATCTAACCACCCTAACGGGCTGATACGGTGTGAAAGGAAGGGGAGAGTATATTCTATGACCTAGAAACAGAAAGACACACACATCAGAGATTGGTGTGTGTGCAACTGGCCTTTCTTTGGCTGGTGGGGGTTGACCTGTCGGCCATCTGGGCCAAACCTGCGTGTTTCTTCTTCCAGCTGGTCTAAGCAGGTACCTGTTTCCAGGCAGGAATGTGTCTGCACACAGCTGGGTGAGCTGCTGCTCACCGAGAGCACCGAGCAATCAGTAAATAGCTGTGGAAAGACAGAGCCGTGAGGAGGACAGGAATCCACATGGCTGCATGAAAGGGTTCCGTTGGTGGCCTGGCTCGCAACCAGCACTTTATCAGAAACCACCGACTGAAACCAGTACCTGCCACGAGAAGGGCCCTGTATTACAAGAGCAGTCTCCACACGACGGCAGTTCCAGCCCTGGTTTTATTGGTACTTTGCTAGAATAGTTCTGGTACAGTCAAACTTAGTCCAGGTTACACAACGCTGAGTTTTTTGCAAGTCAAAGCGTCTGCCGCTTTCCGCGGCCGCTGCAGTTAGGTCTGTAGGAGCAGAGCTACACCAGCAAGGACCCACTTAGCTGCCTTCTCTTTTGTCTTTAGGTTGAAGGTCCAGACGTAGGTGGGACCTCGCATCCGTGTCTTGTAGACAGGACATTCATAGATGTTCTTGGTGTCCAGGCGGTCCACGGGGACGGCTCTGATGAAGAGGACCGGCATCGTGGGCGTCAGCTCCTTCAGCCGAGCCTCGGCGATCGCTCCGGAAGGGATGTCCCATCGAGCACCTGCAGCGTTAGGAAATGTCACAGGGCACCGCCTGCCCCCTGGCTTTGTCACGCGCCGGGGGCTGTTGTCATAGCGACTGACGGGCGGGAAGGAGTTGCTGGAGCAGCACAGTTGAGGATGGAGTGAGAAGGTTATTGGCTGTGGCTTAGTAGTCGTTTGGGCCGACGTGTTCTCATCGCACTGTGACTCCTGGATGTGTTTGCCTTACTGTGGGAGGGGTGTCTCGGTGAACTGTCCCCACCTGTCCCTTTTGCCTGGACGCTTCAGGGCTGAAGGTAGCGCGTGGCCGTGGTGGGACTGTGACAAGCTGTCCCGTGTGCTCCCTGCTCTTGTCTATGTGGACCCTGCCTTGCTCTGCTGCTGCTGCCACCCCCTCCCTGTCACCGTTTAGCAGTCATTATTTTAAGTTCCATGTTCCCCAATGTGTCTGACTTGCACATCAAACAGGAGTGTGATACATTTATAACCGTCTGGCTTCAGGCAGCCCAGTCCTGGGGCTGGGGCTTTGCAGCCTCTGCTCTGCGGGCAGTCGGCTGCTGCCCTGGGCTGGCATGTCCCTGGCACTGGCTGCTCCCAGCCCCTGCTCCCCCGAGCCTGCGAGTCCCAGCTCCCGCCCTGTTCTCGGGGGGCTCTGAGGCTGAGTGGAGCTTTCTCTGCGTCTGACACATCTCACGGAAGAGACGGTCTTACCTTCCATGAATAATCCATGCACATAGGAGCCTTCTCTGGGCGCAGCTCTGATATCCTCGCGGTATTTCTTGGTCACCTCCACTGAGAGACACATCTTGTCGAGTGGCCACTCGTTTTTCCTGGCTGTGGATTGCATGATGGCGGTGAGGAAGGACTGGGGGTTGAAGAACCCCCCCAGCCACACCGTTGCAGGCAGCACAAAGTCAGTCGTCCACACTTCCAGTTCCTGGAAAACAAAACCAGCAAAGTACTTCAGAGTGGAGGGTGGCCTGTGAGCAGTAGAATCCTTCTTTGAGGTGTGATGTGACGCAGAGCTGATGTGTCCCTGTGCCTGACGTGAGTGGCTCTCCGGGGGGGGGGACTGGGATGGAGGTGGTCTGTGAGGAATGAACAGCAGATTCCACTGCAGCAATGAAACTTAAACCATCAATTTGGATTGCAGTAAATATTGCTATTATTTTTTTAACAAAGCCACATGGTAAATAGATGGTTTTATTAAATATATTTTTCTTCTGGGACACATGAAGTTATGATGGGGTTAGCTGATGTTCTTCTGAAACAGTGCTATACTCTGATGGGGACCCCTTCTCGGGGTAACTGGCTGTTCCAGGTACTTCAGACTGCTTAAATTAATATTGGAAAATAAACCAGTTAACCACTGTACGCTGCTCCAAGTGCCTCCTGGTCTCCTGTGGCATCTGCCCACCCCCTAAGCGCTGACTTCCACAAGAGGTGAGCTCACCCTGATGCGCAGCAGCAGGTCTGCGTACCAAGCTGCCAAGCTGAGAAGGGAGGGGTAGGCACGGCGTGTCCAGGAGTCGGGAACCTTGTCGTAGAAGAGAGCGCTTGCCAGCTCTTCCATGTCTGAGGTGATTGTCAGCTCTCCCTGGAGAGGAGGGGAGAAAGGGGAGAAAAGGGAAGAAAGGGGAGAAAAGGGAAGAAAGGGGGGAAAAGGGA
>WUAM01000179.1:5187671-5203304 GCA_024336885.1 Actenoides hombroni | reverse complement strand
TCTTCGTACCTCTTTGTCCTCGCCTCCACCTCCCCCCCCGGCCGCCCCTCCTCGGTTGTCGGGCCCTCCCCCTGTGTGGGGGGGGGGGGGGTGGCGAAACAGAGAGAATCAGAGGGCTGATCCTGCTGAGCCTTCTGGCTGTGGCTCTGTACAGCTTGGGGACCTTGCAGTCACCATGACCGCCTTGCATCGATGTGCCTCTGCTCGGCCCACCACGTCAGACCAGCAGCGGGCACAGCGCTTAACCGCTGCCGTGGGCAGGCACCTGCGACGTCGTGCTCCGCAGCTTCGTCAGCCCCTTCTCCAGCCGCTCGATCTGGGCGCTGAGCTCACTCCGTTTTATCGACAGCAGGTTTTGGTAGAGCTTTATCTGCTCCAGGAAGGTCTTCGGTGTGGTGTAATTGTAGCGTCTCTCCATGGCCAGGTAGGTCTTGGACATCTCCTTAACGCTCATGTGGACGTACGACATGAACCGGCTGATGGAGACCTTGACCTCGGGCTGCACCAGGGACACAGGCAGTGAGATCTCTGCCAGGAGCACCCTGAGCTGCTGCATCACATGGACACCGTGAAATGCTGGGGTGGGACGGAGCCTTCCCGCAGCGCTGGTCCCATATCCAGCCGAGAGGCCGGGGGGCAAAGCGCCGCTGTCTGTTAACAGCACCATGGCACAGAGCAGTGGGGGATCATGGCACTAACGATGCTGCTTCTTAAGCCCAGCGCTGGTTTTCCTGGCTCTAATTCCCCAGGTTAACTTGGGCTGCACTGGGGCATAAGCTGCTGTTTCCAGGCTGCTATCTATGGTGAGGTTTTAAAGACAAATGGGAACGAGAAGAGATTGGTCCCCCCCATGCACGGTACAGGGCAGCAGGCTCTGACCCTGGCTCACCCCAGAGCGTGTCCCCGGCTCGCTGCCCCCAGCACCCTCGGGTCACACCAGACCCTCATTCCCAAGCACGCTGCAACACGGAGAGCAGCAGAGGGGCAGGTCACTCCCCCGAGCAGCGGACGGGGTCAGCTCACCTCGATATCCCTCGTTTCCTCCAGGAACCTGCTGCTGACGGACACGAGCGCATCCTCGGGCCACTCGTGGAACCAGTCGATGGCTGTGCAGTTGACCAGAGCGGGGAACCTCCTCGCGCGCACCCGCAGCGTCGAGCCCACGGGGGAGAAGCAGAGGATGACCTGGGGCAGAGTGCTGCTGCTCAGCGGAGTTCCCGCTGTGGGGGCCGCAGGAGCATCGCCGTGAGCTCCGCATCACTGCCCATTAACTCCCCTTCCCAGTATGTGGGAGATGGTCTGTGACTGGGCACAATGCACCTCTCATCAGGGCCAGGACTGGCACTGGACCCCCTTTGGTGCCCGTGCTGGTGTCCCTGCGACTGCCCAGCACAGTCCAGCACCAGCTCATGGCCCTGGAGGCTGCTCACACCCCTGTGCCCCAAGGGAGGTAAATATGTGGGGGTGAAGAGCTGCACCCCTGGGGCTGGGGGTGCACCATTGGCTGGGGAGCCTTTGAAAACATCTTTCATCCAAACCCGCCACTGTGAAATGAACACAGTTTTCTGTGCCCTGTCTGCAAAGGGATTTTGGATTAGACAAGTCAGAAGCTCTGACAAACCACCCTCCCTGCTGACCACCCACCTTTAACTGGCGCCTGACTTTGTCTATGAATAGTTTCCAGCAGTTTTCCCTTGTATCCTGCAATCCAAGGAACTTCACTTGGGGCTTCATGGCACTGATAATATTTTCCAAGTCATCATCCTGAAAGAGCCCTGGCACCTCCCCGGATGCCAAGAAGTCATTGATCAGGACCAGGAATGATTCTTCAGCAACCTGGGAGTCCGTCATCAGGAACACGGTGGGGCAGTTCTTCACGGCTGCCTTGATGTACTGGGAGGCAAGGTCCAGCTGGGGCAGGAGAGAGAAACCATCGCACCCCCCTCTTCACCACCCCCCAGCAAATGACCAGTTTGACACAGTTTGGTGCGCTGGGCCACCCTGGGAAACCAGAAGGGAGTTCTGGGAAGGAGCCCTCGGGAAGGTGCCGGGTGCTCGGCTCGGGGACAGGGTCAGCTGCCAGGGCTGCCCTCACGAGCGGCTCCTGCCTGTCCCCGCAGCCCCTTGGAGCAGATCAGGGTGCACAGATGCAGCGATGAGAGGAGATGAGAGCAGAGCCCCGCACACCCACCCCAGGCACCAGTGCCACCGTGGGCCTTGGCACCGTGCCGTGTTCACAGGATCGGTCCCACGAGGCGGCCGAGGCCCAGGGGCCGGGTGAAAGCTGCGCTCACCTTCAGGTCCGGGATGCCGTAGCCTTTCCTCAGCGTAATCTGAAACACTTCCAGACTGCTGATGTACGCTGCCAGCCGTGCCAGGCTCTGCTTCCCACTGCCTCCCACCCCCACCAGCAGCGCGTTGCCCTGGGGAGACTCCAAGATCCGACTAATTCTGCAAATGTGAGACAGCGCGTCCTCAAAGAGCACCTGCCGAGGACAGGAGGGGAAGGGTCGATGTTCTGGATCACAGCAAGAAAGGCAGCGAACGCCCCGTAACATCCAAACTGAGCGGGAGCGATGCTGTGGTCGCGTCTCTGCGGTGCGAGCGCTGCTGGGCACGGAGCCGCGCGCTCCCGGCACTCACCAGGCTCATCGCCGCGTTCACCTCGTTGTAGTTGTCCAAGGCTTCCCCCAGCAGCTTGTTCAGATCCGGCCAGCTCAGCACTGGCAGGTACTTGGGATCCCCCATGCCCTGGGCGAAGTGGAAGTAGATGTTGGGCTTGGCGAACAGCGGGTCTTCACCGAGTTCCTGGGAAAGGTGGTGCCAGACAAGGGGCTCAGCCGTGGGGCTGGGGGAGCCCCGGGGGTACTGCTGCCCGGGACACTGCCAGGGAGCTCAGCCCGGCTGCACAGTCCCACCGGGCTGGGGCACTCCCTCATCTTCCAGCACAACTTACACCAAAGAACTTTTTGCAGGTTTCTGCCAGCACCTTCCCGAAGCCTTTCTGGTCGCTTTCGTCGACGAGCTTGTCTCCGTACACCCTCTCAGCTTCGTGCAGCCAGAGACGTACCAAGTCCACGGGAGTTTTCAAGCATTCAGGGGTGGAGAACAACAGTCCCTGACAAACACACGGATCCCTCAGTCCTCAGTGGTTATTTTGCTGCTCCTCAGAGCTGAGTTTAAAGGTTGGCTTTGGGAAGAGGTTGTGGTACTTTTCAGGAGCATGGTGCACTGCAACGATGCATGATGAAGGAAAGGAAGGAATGAGGATGTTTTAGGGGAAACAGCCCTCCCATTACCTGGAATATGTTGGAGAGGTCCCGGAGGTTGAAGATGTAGTGGAACTTGATGGCAGTTGGCAAGAAGGTGGAGGAAACCTTCTGGTGGAGGGCTGTTGGCAGGAAACATGGGTGAGTGGGGGGGGCAGGTCCCCAGAGACCACTGCAGCCTCCGTCCGGACCCCCGAGCTGGGCTTGCTCACCCCACCCTGACCTTCAGCAGGGAGGACAAGCCTGAGGTGTTAGCCTGACAGTTTCTAGGGGCATGATGCTGAATAGAAGAAGAGGGGGAGCTGGGGTTTCATTTGCCACGATGTGGAGGCTTGAGGCTCCCAGGGCACTGGTTGCGGTGGGGTTGGGTTTCCTGGTGCAGTGGGGGCAGGTCTCTTCCCTGGGGGCTGATGCCAGCGTGTGCCACCTTCCCAACCCCTGGTGTGGCAGGGCCTCACCCAGTGCTGCTGATACCAGCTGGGGCTGCAGCTTCTGGACGGCTGGCGGCATCTTCTGCAGAGCCAGGTGCTGGGCCAGGATGGTGCCGTACACGGTCAGCAGAGCCTCCTGGCCGGGAAAGCTCACGGCGAAGACACAGAAGTGACGCTGCAGCGAGGGGCAAAGATTCGGGCGGCATCAGGGGCTGATGCAGCCGGTCGGCACTGTGACATCCCCATCCCACCCGCTCCAGGCTCTGGCCCCAGGACACCCTCGCTGTGGGACCTGCATACCTGCAACCGGGGGTCGATGGTGAAGGACCCTGCGGTCGGGATCATGCAGGCTACGTACTGGCAGTTGTGAATGTCCTTCAGGGTCAGTTTATTCCTGTCGTACCTGCGCGGGGACCGGCACCGGGTCACTTTCCCCAGGGACAGGTTCCTCCAGTTGGGCTGTGCCCGGTGGAGCTCCATTGGGGGGGGATGGGGACGCAAGAACAGGGATGTTGTGGCGATGCTGTGTGGGGCCCTTCCCATGCCCCAGATGTGGCCCCAACCCCCCCATGGCAGCCAGCACTCGCCATCTCTTCCTGTTTCCCAGGAGAACCCTCTCTGCCATCTGTGCCACGTGCTGCACTGCCCGGCACTGGGATCCCCACCAGGGCTTCCCTGCTGGTGCTGGCAGCAAGGCTCTTTGCTTTGGCTGGGGTTTGGAGTTGCCAGCAGAGAGTTCCCCCCCCCGCCCTTGCTCTGCCAAAGCCTTCCCCACAGCTCTGGGGGTGAGCGGGCTGGGAGTGGAACAGGCTCCGCTGGCAGCGTGGCACAGGAAGCAGCAGGGGCAGGGCACGGCTGGACCCTCCACCACAAGGGGAGAGGGGCCAGCATGGCATGGGGCTGCCAGGCAGAGGGTCACCAAGGCCCCACCACAGGGACTGCTGGACAGACACCCACCAGTGCCCGTGGTCCATGTGCTGCCGGATGAGCGTGTGCGGTGCCACGGTGCCGTACTTGTCCACCTCTGGCATGTTCAGGTCATCAATGAAGTAGATAAGCCTTCTGGTGCCGGGTGGGCCGTAGTTCCTCCCCGATTTCTTCTCCAGGGGCTTCTCAAGGACAGCTGCAAGGGGAGGGGGTGGGCAGTGGGGCAGCGCCCAGGGCTGTACGGCACAGCCCGGACGGGGCTGTGTGCCAGCTGGGGCCAACCTTACCCTGCAACATGGCTGAGGTGGTGTAGAAGTTGAAGGGCACAGACTGCACGAGATACTCATCCGTGCTCAGCGCTTCCAGCTTGTCACGCATCAGGACCGATTTCCCCGTCCCCGCGTTCCCCACCAGCATCACCGGCCTCTGCTTCTCCATCAGCAGGTCCATGAAGTAGCGAATGCGCACAGTCTCCGTCGTGTGCACCACGGAGGCCTGAGGGAATCGTGCTGTCAGCTCCCAGGGCTGGCCCCTTCCTGCCGGTGCCTTGCGATGCCGGCTGGTCTAACGGGAGATGCTTTCTCCGTACAAACCTGGTCCCTCTCTAAAGCAAAAGGTCTCAGGTGCTGACCAAAAGCCTGAGTTACTAAAGCAGAACAGCATAGCCCTGTTCCTGAAACTGTCCCACTGCCCCCATTGTCTTGTCCCTGCCAACGCAGGGGCAAAATTCGTCCACGGCATCTCTCCTGACATCTTTGACCTCCCCCCCCCCCAGAACAGCATCTCAAAAGACATGCAAATAAAGTTTTAAAGCACATTTCTGCATTCAGGCAACAGTTCTGATTATCTCATGAGAACCCACGAAGCCACAGGTTAATCTGGAATTAAACCAGAAGAGCTGCAGCTTGCAGCTCTCACTGAGGTCTCTGTGGGTAAAGCAGAACTGCGGGAAGCTGCGGGGTTGCCGGGTGCCAGCAGCCTGTGTGGCAGAGCCAGCCCGTGTCCCTGCACCACTCGGGGCGGGGGTCTTGCCCAGGGTTGCTCAGGGGGAGACCAGAGAGTGATAAACAAATTAAACAGTGAACACAGAAATACCTGTAAAGGGACTTCGGGATCGAGTTTGAATTTTGGCACTTTTTCAGTCCAGAGCATGAATTTCTTTGTCTTTGGATCGATGTAATAGTCAAAAATTGTCCCCTGAGAAGGAAACTTGATGGTTTTGAACTCGCTCACCCACCACTTGCTGAACTCCAGGCGGTAATCCATGAGCTGGGAGGAACCAGACAGAGAAAATCTCGGCAACTGGCCAGTGTTGTTGCTTTAGCATTTTTCCAAGGGATGCAGCTGAGGGATGGAGCTGGGCAGGAGGCTCTGGTGAGCGGGTGGGTGCTGGGCGGTTGGTCCCACAGTCTTACCTGGTCCTGGAACATGGCCCCACCGAAGGCCCAGATGCAGGAGAAGATGAAGTAGAGCTCGTAGAGCTCCCGGGGCGAGTCCGGCGGGACGGTCTGCGGCGTCAGGAGGCAATCCAGCAGGTACAGCACCATCTGTATCACCGTGACCTCGGGGACAGGGGTGATCTTCTTGAATCCAAACTTGAGATTCTCTAGGCAGACTGGCAGGTACTTGTCAAAGAGGATTGTCAAATGGGCCTTCTCAGACTTCACCGTCCTCGTCTCAATCCAGCTGGTCACAATGCTGCAGGGGGGATGGCAGGGATGCAGGTGAGCATGCAGGAGGCCAGCACCTGTCCCGTCCCATCCCGTCCCATCCCATTTCATTTCATCATCTCAGCTTAACATCTTATCCCACCCTCAACCATCTCAACCATCTCACGGGTTCCAGCCCAGGTCGGTGGGGTTGATGTAGAGGATCCCTGCCCGGGACACGGTTGCCGGTGTGGCTGTCCGCAGGTGGCTGATCTCGAAGAGGAGCCTCATGGTGGGGTTGAGGGGGATGCGCTCATTGCTGGCCAAGGTGAGAACCTGGAGGAAGCAGCTCATCATGGGGGGGGATGCCTTGATCTTGGTGCCCAGGTATGAACACAAGCTGATCACCCCAAGTTAATGCCTGAGCAAAGCTCCTGGGGTGTGATGGTGCCAACCTTATTGTCATCCATGACTGTGTTCAGGGACTCAATCCACATGGGGTCAATATCTCCATCAAGGATGATCCACTTGGGCCCCTTATGTGTGATGTTGGCCAGGTCACGCATCGCTGACGAGAACAGACCTGCCACATAGAGACACACATGGGTTTGTCCTTCCCGCGCCCGGCACATTTGCTGTGGGACACAGGGGACTGGCTGGTTCACTGAAACACATCCCTCCTCCCTCATACTCCAGTAAAAAACCCTGAGGAAAGGTCTTTCCATTCCATCTCTGCATCACAGAGTGGTGACAGAGACACATCTTATGAAGGTATTTGCCCATGTGCCAGCCTCAGCCAGTTCCCACCAGAGGCAAGTGGCTGCTCACAACTGTTGGTGTCTCACCATCCTTCCACTCGCGCGTGGATGGATGAATGACCCCAAACAGCTCATCACAGGTCACAGCCTTTGGGTCGAGGTCCACGGTGACCGGCTTCTGCTTCATGTTCTTGTACGTCTTGTTGAGGGACCTCAGCACCTGCGGAGAGGGGAAAGCGTGTGACCACCGTGGCTGCTCCTGGGAGGGAGCATCGGCATCGGCAGCCTTGGCCTGCAGGCAGGGGCACGGAGCCTTGGTCCCACCTGCTGTGGAGCACCCAGGCCCAGACCCCCTCTGGGAAGGCTCCGGACCTCCCTCTGCAGAGCTGGTTCCTGGCCAGGGTGTTGTGAGAGCCCAGAACCTCTCCAGCTGGCACCACAGCACGCAAACTGCCACGAGAGCGTGTCCCTGCCTGCTCCCTGCCCTGTCCCCTCTCTCCCCAAGGGTGTCCCGGGCAGCCCCTGAACCGTGCTGGCCAGCTAAGGACAGCCCCGTCCAGACCTCTTCAGCTCCACAGACTGAGGCCAGCACGTGGGCATTGCCCGTGCTGCCGTCCCCTACCCAGGGGCTGCTGCTGGTGCCGCTGGGGGTCTGCATGGATGGGGTGGCGGTGGAGTGCACTCAGCTGGGGCAGGAGGGGATTCGTGTCCTCGGGGATGGTTTGGCCGCTAACCTGGGACTTGCCGCAGCCAGCGCTGCCGATGACAAAGACTGAGTGTCTCACTTGCAGCAGCTCCTCCAGCTGCACCACCTTCAGCACAAAGCTCTCCTCTGCCTGCAGCTTCAGCTCCAGCATGGACTGCTTAACGATCTGGGAAGGAGAGCAGGCGCTGACCACCAGCAGCTGTCACAGCCTTGGCGAGACCCCAGAGATGACCCAGTTGCCCCTAGGCCTAGTTGCCCACTGCCTGGCGACAGTGCTGTCCCTGGGCTTGCACCTTCTCAAAGTCAAGGTCTCTCTTCCTGGGGACGTCCAGGGCTGGGAACAGGTCTCCGATCAGCCCCATGAAAACGGGCAAGTCGTCTGTCACGATCTTGGGAATGTTGAAGTCTCGTAAAGCTCTCATCAGAACTTGATCCTCGGCGCGGCCGGGGTCCCCTCTCTTCAAGGAGCCCGCGACCACCAGCACAGATTTGATAGCCCGCAGCCCCCAGTCATAGTGGTCCTGCCAACAGGCAGCAAGGCGTTACCATTTCATTTTGTCAAGAGGACAGTGCCTTAAGCAACACTCCAGAGGAACACCCTGTCCATCACCCCCCACCCAGCTATCCTCGCAGGGTCTGACAGACTGGACTTAAAGTGAGCTCAGGTAGAAGACCAGCCCCGGTCAGGCAGGAGGTGAAGGGGGTCTGGCTTGATTCCTTGTGAATCGCTTCTGCTGGGATGAGTCATATCTGGCTGCTCTCATCTTAACAGGCTATTTTTTATTCTATTCTATTTTTGGACTTCTTGATTTCTTCCAGAAGGCAGAAATATGCCATATGATGCACCAGCGTGGAAGTGGAATTTGTCCAGCCATAGCCCTGAACACAAATCAGCACGTTACTGCCAGCTGAGAGATTTATAAACAACCCCTCACGTTTGAAATGCAAATTGCCTCTTTCATCTTAAAGAACTCGGCGGTGTTGTTAAATTACCTGCTTAGACAGTAGCTCTTTGCAGAGTGTGTACAGAGTAATGAACTTTCTCGCTAGCAGCTTGGCATCGATAAAACCTTCGGCAACAAGCATGATTTCACAGATCAGTTCAAAATCAGGGACCACCATGGCACAGGGTCTGGAGAAGAGCAGCAGCAGCTCAGCAGGGCTGTGCACAGACATCCACATGCCCCTCACCCTCCCACTGACAGCAAGAATTTGCACACAAGTTTCCAACATGAATCGTTCCCTGCTGCTGGGGTCTCTGGAGGTCTCTTGTCCAGCCTCCTGCTCCAAGCTGGGCACAGCTGGATCAGGTCACCCTAGGCCTCCTGCAATCACAGTTTGGATTCCTCCAAGGGCAGAGATCCCACAGCATTCCTGGGCCACCCCTTCCAGCACTTGACCAACTTTTGTTCTCATTCTCAATTGAATTTTTAGCTGAAGGTGGCAATTAGGGACAACCTCTTCCCCAGGCTGAGCCTCCCAGCTCTCCCAGCCTCTGACCATCTCAGGGGCTTTGAGCAGGGCTGTCCTGGGATGCCAAGGTGTCCCTGATGCCAGGGCCGCCCATACACCCAAATATCCTCATTTGCACCAGCAAGGGCTTCGGTCACCTCATGGCTGGGGCACAAGGGTGTTACCGCAGCAGGAGATGCTGGAATGGCTCCAGCGACACCGACCCCTCTGCCTGCAGGTACCTGAACAGAGCTTTTAAATTTTCAGGCAGTTCTGTCCGTCCTGCGTAGCCGGGGTTCATGGTGATGAACAGCCCAACCGAGGGGACCAGCGTGATGGTCTCACCGAGGAAACTGAACGTTTTCTTCTTGGTGCGAATCGCGTCCTGAATACATTTCACCTGTCAGGGGAGCAGAGGTGTCGGTGCCAGTGCCAGCAACCCCACAGCTCCCTGCCCTGTGCCTGGCTCACCCGCCTGCAGGAAGCAAGCCCGGACGGTCGGTCTTGCTGTCGGCAGTGCTAGAAATGACACCGGGAGCTTGCCAAGGCCACGGCAGCACAGCAATCCCCAGGCTCAGGAGAGCTGGCCTTACATCGTTGTCTACCCAGGCACCACGACACCCTGTCCCTGGGCGATGGCACAGCCGGAGGGTGACAGGTCACCAGGATGGGCTGTGTGATCTTAAACGTGCCCAAAGCCCCTGTACAACTGCTCCTCCCCTCCATTCGCAGCCCAGAGTGACACAGTGGAAAGAACAGCAGCCAACTGTCCCTTGGAAAGTCCAGTTTAACTGAGACAACGCCCAGTATGTGATCCGGAAAGCGTCTCCCAGCCCCTCCAGCACCTCCAGCTCACCTGCACCGCGATCACGGACAGAACCTCCACCGCAATGCGATTGAACTCGTCGAAACAGCCCCAGGCACCGGTCTGAGCAAGGCCCTTGTAGATGTTGCCACAGGACTGAAGAGAAAGCACCAGAGATGGACTTCAGACACTGAGCTCCTACGCGGGGGCTGCGATGTGGGGAACTGTTAAGAAAGCTCAAGGGCTGGGAGCTGATTGTGCTTTTATGGTTTGAGCTGCTCCTTGGGGATGTCTCCGCAGTGTTCCAGCCCCCTGGGCTCCCCCAGGATTTTGACTGGAGCCACGATGGGAGTGTGTGGTCCAGGATGGCACTGGGGTCTGCTGCTGGAACACATTTCTGGCCGGCTGTCGAGCCGGGGAGAGGGGAAGAGCGTTAGCACAGCAGTGACGGACGCTGCAGCTGAACACGGGGGCCGCACACTGCAGCAGTGCCTCCCAAAAGAGTGTCCCCCTGGTCTTGGTGGACACCCCATGGCTCTCGCCTCATTGCCACTGTCCCACTCCCCCACTCCCTACCTTGTAGTCCATCTGCTCGGAGCAGTTGAAGACATAGACCATCATACCCACCGCCCTGCCCAGGTCCTTGGTAGTCTCCGTCTTCCCAGTGCCCGCGGGGCCGGCGGGAGCCCCCCCCATGAAGAGGTGGAGGGACTGTGTCAGGGTGATGTAGCACCTGGGGGGGGGACAGGGACCCTGGGGCTGAGTGGTGGCACAGCCACAGAGCTGGTGTTGGTGGAGAGGAGGGGAACCGAGCTCGTACCGGTCCGTCAGGGGCGTGATGACCAGCCGGGGGGTGTTGCCCAGGTACTCGTAGGCGTACTGGAGCTGGGCGTCACAGATGTTGGCATAGCAGTGCCTCCTGCCCTCGTCCCAGCGATGCCGGAGCTGGGACTGCCAGGTGAAGGCCTGGGTGTCCTCCACCTGTGGAGCAGCCAGACATGGGGTCAGCCGGGTGCTGGCACTGCTCACCCTGGCCCCCCGGCACAGCAAGCACCCACACACCCCTCAGGACCCTATGTCACCTCCCTACAGGAGCACAGTGTGCAAACAGGTCCCACTGAGATGCTGGGGTGGGTGGGCACCATCCCTCCACATGGCACAGCCCACCCCCTGCCCACACACCCCCAGTGCCCCACGTGGGATTCCATCGTGCAATCAGGATACTGTAAAAATATTGGAAAGTAATAAAATAACAGGAAAGTTGGGCTCAGAATTGCCAAGACACAAAGCAGTTAAAATCCTGTTGTATCGAATACCTTCGCAAGGATCATCTTGGCCACCACATCCCTGGCGTGGACGTCGATGGTACAGATTGTCATGATCTTCATCCTGTCTCCAGCAGTCAGGTTTCCGATGAGCAAGGAAATCAGAGCGTTTAGCTGAGCAATCTGAGGAAGGACAAAAATGATGAGCAGAAAAGTGTCACCGTTTGCCCATATTCTGGTGACCCCCCCCGGACCAGACCTTGCCTCTTCGGAGCAGCTCTGGGTCAGGTCCGAGAGATACCAACCTGCTTTTTGTTGTAATCCCTCATTGCGTTCTCGTAGCCTTCCTCCAGCCTAGCAAAGGCCATGCCAACTTCTGTGGTCCACCAGATCTGGGTGCACGTCAGAGCAACCTGCAGCAAACACAACACATCGATAAAGGGTGATTCTCTGCCCTGAGAAGGCTCAGGGCAGGTGCCGGCACCTCCCTGGGCTCTCTGCTTGCTCCTCCTCTTGGCCCTTAGCTCTCCCAGCCCCGGCCAGCCCGGCAGCTCCCACCTGTGCCGGGTAGTCGAACACCCACTGCTCCCGCGGCTTCTCCTCGTAGGTGACCAGGGCCTCGGGGATCAGGTGGCGCAGGGTGGAGCGCATGCTCATCAGCACCCGGTTCAGCCAAACCTCGACCTGGGGGGTCACATCCAGCACACCCTGAGTGAGTGGCTCCCAGCTCGTGCCCGGTCTGGCTGCTGCTCTGCATGGAGAGCTTCTCCCTGCGTGCCACAGCAAGCTGCACGAAGGACCCTGGTACCCGGCCCCACCGGGCACGTCCCGCCGCAGTTTGTGGAGCATCATCTGAGGGTGAGCAACCAAGGTGGGGGGGGGGGGAAACAACCACACTGGGACCACCCGAGGAGGGGCTGTGAGGCTGGAGGGGGTCTGTGTGATTCTGATGTTCATAGATTCATACAAGCATAGAATGATTTTTGTTGGAAGAGACCTTTCAGCTCATTCAGTCCAACTGTTGGCCCTGCTTTGCCAAGTCACCACTAAACCATGTCCCTCAGCATCACAGCTCCACATAAACTGGGTGAGCCTGCCCACCCTGGCGCCTGAGAGCGGAGGCTCCACGGTGCTCAGCTGACCTGGCCAGACAAGTCACACTCTGCGTCGAGGGGCACATACTCCTCGTCCCTGCTGAACATCCCCAGGCCAACCTTCAGGGGTTTTTTGTTCTGACTCATCTTGAACTTCAGCTTAGCCAGACTGTCAAACAGCTTCGGCAGGTGACGGGACACCTGGGAACAGAGTCACAGTGGAGGTCAGGGGCCAACGTCTGCAGAGGCGCAATCACCACTTGGATCAGCTCCCGCACGGCCCTCGGGGACTGCATCCCCAGGAAGCTGGGTACCAGGGGTGGTGGTCTGGCTGTTGGGATGAAACCATTTCAAAAGCTGCTATAAAAAGGTAACATGTAAATGCCATGGGACTTGCCTCCACACCTTACACACAACCCCTACCTCAACTGGCTCATTCCCGTTAGATAAAATGTCAAGCAGATCTGCAGAGGAAACAAAGTAGAATCTGGGGAAAGCCAATCGCTTGGTCTCGAGGTACTCGGCCAGAGCCTTCTCACAGAGCGCCAGTCTAACAGGAAACAAGGGAAAAAGAATTGATTACTTTTTACTGTTTGTTAAGTCCTTGTCAGGTTGAAATGGACCCACTTTGGAGAAACCCAAGTCTTCCTTTGGCCCTCGACCAGCCTGTAGAAAATCTCTGTGCACATCACCAGGATGAGTCAAACCTCACCTTTTCTGCAACTCTTCCAGCTTGTTGTAGAGACCAGGCTTGTTTGTGGCTTCAATCACATTGGGAGTTTTCACTGCATCGACCATTAATTCCTGCAAGAGGAAAAACACTTCAGCTCTACCCAAATGGGCAGCGAGCTCTCAGGGACCCAGGGAGGGGATGGGCTTCGCACCTTGAAATCTTGATCGATAGCATCAAAACGCTTTGAGTCCTCTGGCAGCTGGCTGCGGATGTCTTCGGAGCCGATGAAGATGCTTTCCAGGTGACTCCATGTCCTCTGCACCTCAAACCAGATACTGATAACGGAGTCGGTGGTCGACAGCTTCTGCTGCCATCCTGACACCTCCTGAAGGAAGAAGGCCAGGTATTTGGAGGTCATCAGGTTCTGCAGCTGCACTTGGTTGTCCTCCAGCGTCTCGATGAGCACTTCATCCGGCTTGAGCAGCAGGACACCGGTCCTGGCATGAGGCTCGTGCTCAAACTGCATTGTCGCCCAGGTAGCGTCCAGGGCATTCAGCACCTGCAGACAGGGCATGAGAAATGAGCTGGACTCTGGGGTGCTGAGTCCCAGCCACTGCAGAAGGGCCAGGCAATGCCTCCTGCTGGGCACCAGCTCCATGGGAGCTGTGCTGTGGGTGGACTCCAGCCCCCAGGAGCAGGAACACGAGCGCTAACGGCCACAGAGCCTCGTCAGAGCAGGGTAGGAACCGAGCCCCACTTACCTTCTCCATCCCTGACTCTTTCATGGCTTTGTCCACGATGCCACGAACCTCATCCTCGAACATGTGCAGGTTCAGCTGCAGCAGATCCCCAAGGGTTGTGTCCTTGGACACGGTGAAGTTCACCTGGAGCAGAACCGGTGCATCAGGGCATGGACTGCCCTCTGCAGAGAGGTAGCCCAGCGGCTCGCCCAAGCCAGCTCAGTTAACGCCCACGTTTAAAGACCCTACACAATTATTTCTTATATATTTCAGCTTCTAAAACAGATTTCACGCTTCCCCTGATGGAGACAAATCTCAGGAGCCTCCTGGACCAGAAGCTGGAGTCAGGAAAGGGTGGGAGGGTAGGAGCACCTTGGTTGTCTGCATGAGCTCCTGCCAGTGCCGGTCCCTGATGGCTGGGTTCTGCAGCTCATTCACGGCGCGCAGGGACATTATCATGTTCTTCAAGTTGTTGTCCAGCCCTGTGAATGCATCCCAGCTTCTTATCTCCTTATCCAAGCTCCGAATGTCTTTAGCAAGTTTCTTACAATCGATATCCATCTGCTCAACATTGATGTCCTTCCACAGGGTGGTTTTCCAGTCGTCTATGTTCGTGTTAACCTGAATTTGGGAAGACAATTTCGCAGGACGTGTAATTAGCAGAAGTATTCTTGCCCAGGATGAAGAGCACCACGCTCAGTGCCCACACACCCTGTGCACCCACCATGCCCAGTGCCCGCATACCCCTTGCACCCGTGCTGGGGTGTGCAGCCCCCGCACCAGAAGAGCTGCTCTAATGTTGTGACAACCTGCCCCATGTCTCATCCCGCCTCTCATGGCAAGTAGACTCTTGGAGGAGCTACAACTTTGCACCTTTGCCTGGCATTGCCTGGCTGGTGCAGGGTACCCGGATAGGGTGCCCACGCCTGCCAACAGCAGTCTGCTGTTGAGCCCTTGCGTGGAGGCAGCAGCATTGGGCATCGTGTCCTGGCGCAGGGACAAGCACCGCGCCCAGGTCGCTGCACTTGCCTGCAGATGGCTCCCGGCAGCCACCGTCTACAGGCAGCGGGCAGCTCATCATGGCCTCGGGAACCCAAACCTGGCCAGCACAGCACATCCCCAGCTCCTGCCACCTCCTGTCCTGCTGGCACACAGACTGTGGCACGTACCAGGACGATCATGTCCCAGAGCTCCTTCAGCAAGCGCAGCTCCCTGCCACACGCCTTGAGCTGTTTGTATTTCGGGACTAACACCTCAAACAGCCCAGCTGACTCGGACAGGGCTGCCATGTCTCTCTCCATGGCAGCGATGCTCTTCCGTTGCTGGGCAGAAAAAAGAAAAGGTCACCCAGGGACCATGTGCCAGGGACATGTCTCCTGCCCCTGCGATGGCTTCGTCCCCATCGTGGCATGGTGGAGACGAGAGTCACTGCCACAGGGCCAGACCCTCCCCATTGGGCTGGGAGCCAGAGTTAGAGCAGCTGCCCCTGCACAACCCCACCAGTGCATGGGGACAGGGGTGGCTGGGCAGTGCCAGGGGGACAGAGGTGGCCCTGGTGTCCTCCTCTTCCTTACCTTGTTCAAGGACTTGTAGGGATCTGGGTCAGCGTAGGAAAAAGGGGCTTTTTCCCTGAACCTCTCCCGGAAGGTGTGCTGCTGGACCTGCACGGGGAGGATGGGGCTCAGGGCGGGCAGCCGTGAGCTGGCAGGTGGGGAGAGCAGCAAGGGCTTCCCAAAGCTGCCGAGAAGCTGCTCATTTGGGCCCAGACCCCAGGGCAGGCACCTCAAACTGCTGGCACTTCTTGCGGATGGCGTTGGCCTCGTTGGCTTGCAGAGGTGCTACGTTCTGCTTGACATGCAGGCAG
>WUAM01000179.1:5083711-5096283 GCA_024336885.1 Actenoides hombroni | reverse complement strand
CCTGCGGCCCCGCAGCACAAACGGCCATGGGCTTGTGCCATGGCCGGCACCGTGCTGGCCTTCCCTCGGCACCGCCTGCACACCCCGGGCAACGGCGCTGGGCCCCGCCACGTGCCAAGGCGTGTGAACCCCAAGCGGGGCCCTGCCCCCGGGACCCCGCCAGCCCCCCTGCCTGCCAGCCCCTGCTGGTAAAGGGGAGCCCAGCACCCTGGGGTGACATGGAGGGGACCCTTCCTGCAGGCTCTGCAGAGCGATGGGGATCCCCTGCCCTGAGCACCTCCCACCAGTGGTGGTCCAGGGCTGGCCTTATCATCGCTCGAGAGGCTTCTTGGCATCTCGGACTGGCCTGCCAGTCCTACCAGCAGCCCTGATGCATCAACACCACACACACCGCTGGCACAGCTGCCATGGCAATAGCCTATGTGCCAGTGCCCGCGAGGGACAGCGGGCATGGGCACACGTGCCTGCTGGTTCGGGTCCCTGGTCCACCTCATGCCTCCTCCCGTGGCAGCCCTGGCACCCTCGGGTGCCACAGGGCTCAGCGCTGGCACTGGGGTCCCTGCCCCGCTGCCCCACACCGCGGGCACTGCATCACGCCCGACTTCAGAGCCGCGGCCGGGCCGGCGTCGTGCTTGTGTACGTGGGAAATAAAACCTGGGCTCGGTTCAGTTTCCATCTTGGCCAAATGTGATGCACAAAGGCAGGTCTGTGCCAGCAGCTGCTGATGCTCCGTCTCTGCCGGAGCCTCCAGCACACGACCAGCCCTGTTCGGAGGCTGGGATTTTCCACAGTATCCCCAGACACAGCGACATGCTGCAGTGTCCTGGTACACTCGCAGCGGTGCCCGTTTCTGCTGCAGATACTCAACAGCAGCGGTGTGTGGCATGGCCGGCCCGGAGCCACTGGGCAAACCGGGTGGAAACAAGCAGCTCTGGGAAAAGCTGAGGCCAAAGGGGTGCCACCCCCTATGCAGGGTCCCGCTGCAGGGGTGACCACACTCCAAAGGGACTGCAAGGTGCCAAATCGGGGAGGGGATGCCAGGGGAGGGTTTCTCATTGCCACGGCCCCGCGGTACTGAGCCAAGAGGGATTTGACAGCAATTGCTGCTACCAACAGCATCCTCCAGCTGCTGCTCCCTGTGACGAGCTCCCCTGTCCCACTGCAACCACTCGCTCCAAGGGACACCAACGGCTCCTGACACATCTCGATGCTCAGACCCCGCGCTTGCCATCCCTTCCCCAGGGACTCTGGTGGCACCAGTGCTGCGCTCTCCCACACTCTCCAGTGCCCAGGGCAGGATGTGGGGCAGTTTTGCAAGGGCTGGGGGACAATCGTGTCCTCTCACTTGGGCAGCTGTGGGGAGAGGGGCTGCACCAGGCACCCACGTGCCCCTGAGCATCACACGGCACCCTGGCGCAGGGCAAGAGACGCCCTGGGCAAGGTGATGGGCAACTCTGAAGGCCCTGGGGTGGGCCGGCTCCATCACAGCTCTGGCGCTGCTCTCGGCAGAGGTGACAAGGGAAGGGCATGGCCTGACGCTCTGGGCTTGTGGTGCCCAACCAAGCAAACCACGTGAGGCTGAAGCCGGCTCCAGGATGAGGTAATCTGCCCTTCCTCCCCCGCGCCGGAGCCTGGCTCCGGCCAGGGTGACTCAAAGGCGTTCCTGGCTGGTGGCAGCGCCACGAGCCCTGGCACTGCCCCGAGCCAGCAGCCCACGTCGTGGGAAGGTCCGGGCTGGCAGCTCTGCCAGGAGTGATGTGCTGGGCAGATCCCTGGCCCTGCTGGTGCAGACCCTCTGCACCAACGGCAGCGGCAGGACCTGGCCATGTTTCCCCAGAACAAATACCTCAGCAGCAGGGGAACTGGGCACAGCTCTGGGAGCTGAGGAGCATTTAAGTCTCCACTCTCCATCCTCCAGCCATCACCAACAACCTGCCTGGCTGCAGAGATGCCCCCATGGCAGCGGAGAGCCCCTGTGGGACCCTGGCACAGCAGGACTGTACCAACCCACCAGACGGCTCCAGAGTGGGGAACACATCCCTGGCCACCACCGGCTGATTTCCCTTGCCCTGCTGCTCCCACTGCCCTGGCTGGTGACATCGTGCTGCATCCCCGGCTGATGGCACCAGCAGTGGCACCAGGGCTGTGCCGGGGCAGCCTCACGGTGCCTGGGCACGAGGAGCCCCGGCCAGGGCTGCCCAGCCCTGCGGAGCCGCAGCCCCAGAGGAACCCCTCCGAAACTGAACTCTCCTGGAATGAAAGTTTATTTATCTGTTTAATTAAGATGTGTTCACCAGGCGCACAGACCCCGTTCCATCTGTCTCACTTACAGCCGCGTCCCAGTAAAATTAAACCTAATAAATATCAGACGAGGGAAAGCAAAGGGCACATGTAAGATATATGATCAAAGGCAGAAGTTGCACAGGGCTGCAGTTCTAAGCACATCTTTCTCTCTGCCCTTCGGGGATGGGCTGGCGATGCGCTCCCATGCACAGGATGGGGCTGGCTTTCCTTCAAATCAGCACTATTTTCATTTTTTATTTATTTTAAATGAACCCTTGAGGGCTCCTTGGTTTTGTTTTCTGGAAGAGGGAGAACAACATGGCACCGGGACAGGAGTGGCCTTGGCCGCTGGTCCGGAGCCCAGCGAGACACCAGAGCTGCGGGGCAGAGCCTGGCGCTGGGAGGGCTGACAGGCGCAGGGGCCTCAGACTACCGAGCATGATGCTTTGGGGTGCTTCTGGCAGCCAGGGTGGAGCTGGCCCACTGCGGTGGAGCTGGCCCAGTGCACAGACCCACTGGGAAGTGCCCCTGGTGTGGTGCTGCCAGGGAGATGCCCGATCCGCCGGGCGCTCGGCTCCCCTCCGCGGCACACTCGCCTCCTCTGCTCGGGAACTTCACCGACAGAAACAGGGGCTCCGGGCAGAGACCGGAGCCCTGGCCAAGGCTCTGCCCCCGAGCTTGCCCTGGTGCGCGGGGCCGCACAGACAGGCAGCAGGGCAGCGGCACAGCTGACGCAGACGGGTACTGAGCAGCCCCTGCATGCTGCCCCGAGGTCCTCAGCACACCTCAGACCTGCCGCCCCCGACGCCGCGTCCAGACCCTGACCCACCCCCTGCCACAGGGGGAGATGGGAACGTGCAGCCCCCAGCTCCCCGGTGCTCATGGGGACACCATCCCACACCCTCTCCAGGCATGGGGGGACGACACAGCGGCCCGTGGACTTGCCGTGGGTGCAATGGCACAACCCCAGGTGGGCTGGGTGCCCTGGGGGCTGCGAGTGGCCAGTGTTTAACGGGACCCCCGCGGCACCCCCCAGCCCACTGCTGCAGTGCAAAGCCGGGGCGTGAGCCCGGGCACTGCTGCTCGGGAGAGATGCCAAGAGTGGCCGTGGGTGAGGCCGAGGCGCTGCCACCAGTGTAAGAGGCAGCAAGGCCTGGCACTCCCAGTACCCATGGTCAGCCCACCAGCACAGCACCAGAAGCCCCACAGCACCCAGGAAGCGGACACCCATCTAGTCCTCTCCTCCCACCCGCTCCAGAATGCCCCTAAGCCATGGCATTCGCTAATTAAAAGCTCATTAGTAGTAAATCATAGACATAAAGCAATTAGGTGAAGGCGCTGACGAATCCAAGCTGCCAGGAAGTGAGGGGAAGGTCCTGCACCCCGATGGCTTGGCCACAGGGAGAGCCCCACCGCCGGGCACGGCCCAGGGCAGCGAGAAGGGACCCGCAGAGGTGACAGGAGAGAGCACCCTGTGCCAGGGGACTCTGCCCCGCCACAGAGAGCTCCCTGCCCACCTATCTAACCGTGCCGGAACCCAAGGTGGTAGTTACGGAGCAGCCTTGTCAGGGCACACAGACCCCCGGGAGCACGGGTGGGATGTTGGGGAGGATGCCCCCACTGCACGGGGACACCTGGCTGAGCCTGCTCAGCACCAAGTTAAACTTCCTCTCCTCCCTCCTCCTCCTCCAGCAGCTCTCGGGGGGTCCCTGGAGCCCCCACCTGCTCTCAAGTCCCAAAGAATCCAGAGATCATGACACCCTCACCCTGCACCTTCCCAGCAACCTCACTGTTGATGACCCAGATCCTGCCTCTGCCCTGGGGCCACAGCAGTCATGAGGTCACAGATCCCAGGCAAGGGTGGTGATGTCATCACCCAAGCATGACCTCACCAGGTGAGGAGGGGACTGTGACCAACACAGGGCAAGTATCGGAGATGGCAGCTGCGGCAGCCAGGAGGGGAGCAGAAATGCAGAGAAAGCACATGAAAGTTTAATGGGGTCTAGGGAAAACCAGCACTTTCCTGTAACTTTCCTTACCCGCAGCGGCAGGGCTGGGACAGGGCTCTGGAGACATTTCGCCCTCCGGCCAGTGCAGAGCAGGGGAGAGGCTGGGCCAGCACCTGGGGACGTCCTGCTGTCCCCTGAGCTGTCCCTCTGTCCCTCCTCTGCCCCGCAGCTGACATAGGAAGTGTCCCGGGCACCATCAGTGCTCTCCACAAAACAGAGCCTGGGCTGCAGCGTGACACACGAGCGGGGAACCGGCGTGCCCCTGTCATCCAGCACAAGCAATCGGGGCACAGGCATCTCCCGCAGCTGCACCCGGGCTCCAGGCTCCCGCGGGGACATGGGTTACACCTGTGGCCGGGCAGGACAAGCAGGAGCTGGTCAGCGTGGCGGTGAGATGTCCTGGCGCAGCCCTTCCTAAAGCCCTTTCGCTTGACAAAATATTTACACGAAATGGCAATTAGGCTCCCTTGATTTAATGAGAATTAACGCACCGGCAGCAGACCTGTGGCAGAACAGATGCCCGCGGGCTGGGTGGGCAGAACTGGCACCGCGCCTGGCAGGGGGCACCACGCCGGCGCCGCTGGGGCCGGATCCGCGGTCGCCACAGAGCCTGGCACCGGACAGAGGGTGACGCAGGAACGACGGAGGGTGATACGAGGAATGAGCAGCTGCAGACTCGGGGACCCGAAAAGCTGCATTCCCAGGGTCTCCCTTCCCCAACATCAGACCCGCTGCCCGACGAGGGGTTCGCGGGAAGACACAACCCCCCGAGCTGGCACAACTGCACCGCACAAACTCCTGTGCAGACTGCAGGAGGTTTGGCCGCAGCCCGTGGGGTCCCGGTGCCCGGGGCAGGATGGGCCAGTCGAGGCCGCCCAGGGGGGCCAGCGTATCCCTGGGCAGGGGCGTGCGTGGTGCTGCTGGTGCCAGCACAGGGCAGCCTGGGCTGGGACACGCCAGCAGCCAGGTGACGTGGGCCGAGGGGCAGCACCGGGCAGGAGCGCTCTGGGAGCCGACACTCAATCCTCATTATAAGGCTTTTTAAATGCACAGACAGGATATTAGCGTTTAAACAGGCTCTAGGACTCCAGGGCAAACTTTAAAAATCATAATATTTATAGAACCCTCCTTCCCCTCGCCCCGCACGCTCTTTATTTCGCCTGCAATTAGGGCTAATTCGAAGACATTTTGCTTTGGCATCTCCGCCTGTTGCGGTGTCGATTACGGAGCCGCCTGTCACTGCGGCGCTGCCGGCCGTGCCCGCGCTCCCGCCACGCACCGAAACCAAACCCCTCCGCTTCCTCCCACGCTCGCTCGCCACCGACGGAGAGACGCCCGCCACGCCAACAAACCACGCTCGGAGCAAAGCCCTCGCCTGGCCTCTCCCGGCAGGGCCGGGGATGCCGCCGTGCCCCGCACCACGCCGAGCCCTGGCTGCCCCAGGCCTGCTGGCTACGTGGACCGTGCCGGAGCGGGAAGGGAGGCCCTCGAGTGTCCTGTGCTTTGGGCTCCCACGGGGACAGGCACCCCAGCGCTGCTGCCCCCTGCCCCACTCCGGCTGGAGCTCCATAGAGCTGCGCGGCGCTGAGGGAGCTGCGAGCGGAAACTCCGGAGCGGTTTGCTTTCACAAACTCATGTCCCTGGGCAGAGTGAACACCCTGGCAGGAGAAGGCTCCGTGAGCCCTGGCGGGCTCCTGACCGGCGGCTGCACCGAGAGCTCTCATGACAAAGCACCTTACGCCTGAGAGCTGCTTCCCTGAGAAACAATGAATTTGCATTATCCTCCTCCCCGGGAGCTCCTTTCCCCACATCCCCCTTCACCCAGCTCTGTCTGTTCCGCTGCTTCCTCTGAAATCCAGGGGAGCGCAGCTCCCTGGAGCGTGGGATCCCCCTCGGGCTGCTGCAGCCCCCCCAGTCCCCCCAGCTTGATGCCAAGGGGAGCCCCCCGGGATGGCCAGAGCCCTATGCTTAACCCAGCTCCTGCACCACTGGGGAGGACGTGCAGCTTTGCGGGGGCTGCTCTGGACCCGCCACATCCCCCCTCCTCCCCATCCCTGCTCAAAGACCCTGCAATGGCTGGGGGGTGGGTCCCAGCCAGTGCCCCCCGAGCCGTCCCGTGGATAGCAGCTCTGCTAGTGCAGGGACAGCCTGAGCCCCTCTGCCCAGCTGTGCCCCCCAGCTCTGGGCTCACCAGACAGAGCCGTGCTGGCTCCAAACTGCCTGAACGGGGACTGCAGTGTCACAGGGGGTCCTTGGGGTCTCCACATGGATTTCAGGGACCCCATAGTGATCTCAGGGACCACAGAGACTCCACGGGGATCTCAGGGATGTTGGGGTCTCCACAGGAAGCCCAGCAGGCTCAAGGTCTCCATGGGTATCTCAGGGGCCTTGGCCACCAACTTTGAGCTTGGGATACAAGTGTGGGGGCTGCTCCGCGAGCAGCCTCCAGACCCTGGGTGGGCACCTGTGGGGGACAGACCCCCGGGCGAGAGTGGCTGCTGCCCACACACACCCATCACCAGAACATCCCAATGCCACCACAGACCTGCGTCCCCTCCTGACACAGCCCCCCAGGGCACGCTCCAGAGCCCACCACTCACCAACCTGGCAGAGCTGAGAGGGCACAGGGCAGGGGGTGTCACCCCGGGCAGGTGAGGGAGCTGCTGCCTGCAGCCAGCCCTGAGCCAGCAGGGACCCCTGCCTGCCTCTGCCGCTGCCCCGTCCCTCCCCCATGCCAGGCCTGCCGCCAGCATCGCTGCCTGTCCCTGCTATGAGCCGTAGGGCAGCGAGTGCCTCACCGGAGGAGAAAAGCTCCCTGGAGCCAGCGGCTCAGCCGGGAAGCAGCCAAGGCAAGAAACGACCCCGACCCCGAGCAAACCCCGGCAGAGAGGGAGGGGAAACGCCCACCCTTGGCGGTGGTACCTACCCAAAAATACATCATCATGTCGGCAGCGGGGTGCTGAGGAGCTCCGCGGGATCGGCGGGCGGATGCTGGGCTGCTCCCCTGCGCTGGCTGCCGCTCCTCCTCGGTGGGCTCTCTCCCCTCGGCCGCTCGCTGTCGGGCTCCAGCGCCCAGGGCCGGCGTGGCCGGGTGCCCCGCGCTCTCGCCTCCCTCCCCGGCGTGGTCCCTCGCCGCCGGCCACCGCACGCTTCAGAGCCGGCTGCCGGCGTCCGACATGCTGCTGCTGGGTGGGCTGGAGGGGCCGGAGGACGGACGAGGGGGCGGCCCCGGGTGGGCAGCGGGGTAGGGGCTTATGCACCCCAGGGGAGGAAAAAAGCGGGAGAGGGAGGGATAAAAATGAAATCCTTTCTGGCGTCTCTAAGAGCAAAGGGAAGGGCGATGGGGTCCAGACCCGCTCCCCAGCTGGGGTGCCCAGGGTGTTCCGGGGCCAGGCGGCTGGGGCTGGGCGCCAGGGGCAGCGGCAGCGGGTGCTCTGGGCGCAGCGTGGGCTCCCGCGCTGACACTCCGAGGAGCCGATGTCCTGCCTCAGCATTTTTCAAGCTACCCTGTCAATAAGGGAATCGGCGGCTCTCGCGGTTTAACCTGCGAGGTGCCAGCCGGCTCCCGGCACCCCCGGTCCCCATCGCCACTCCCAGCAGGTGGGGATGCTCAGCTGGGGTCCAGCCGGCCCTGCTGGGACGGGCTCTTTGGGGGACCCAGCATCACCTGCTTTGAGGGATGCAGCCGAGCTGTGGCTCAATGGGGACAGAGCCAGCAGCCCCCAGTCCCTGCGTAGGAGCAGTGGGACTGTCCCCGCACAAGCCCCGCAGCCCAGGATGCGGCCACCACAGTCTGCACCGAAGGGCACCCATCAGTCCCCAACACTGGGGCAGCAGCCATCGCTTGAGACCCAGCATCACACCCTGACAGACGCCCAAGACAGAGGCTGGACAGAGATCCCATCCCACAGGGAAGAGCTGCGGGACCGGCCGGGATCCCGCACGGGAGGTGCTGGGAAAGCTGGCTGCAGGGTGGGACGCGGGGACAAGCCCTGCTCGAGCCCTGCCCGCAGCCCAGCGGCACCAGCGGGGCTCCTGGGGTGAGGTGGACCCTGCCCATGGAGGGTGCCACGGACCCTGCCCGTGGGCAGCCAGCCCCCAGCCCCTCCAGCACCCGCCGCGGGCACGGCCGCTTGGCAGTGGGCAGCTTGTCAGGCACTAAATCTCCCGTCCTCCCGGGGCAGCGCTCGGCGCAGGGGAGCGAGGGGACCGTGTGCGCTGAACCAGACGCGGGAGCAAGGGAATAAATAAGACGAAGGGAGGGCTCGGGAGCGAGAGGGGTGGCAGATCAGTCTCTGGGGCCCAGCTGGTTCTGACATCTCCAGCCCCATAATCATATTCAAAGCAGATCTGGGCTGAGGCATTTCTCCTCCAGCACAGCAATAAAAGAAAGCAACACTCTCAATAATTCAGCACCAGGAGAGGGTGATAAAGCAGAAGAGCCACCACTGCAGGCAGCTGGGGTGGGGGGCTTCCCACTCCCTCTTATATCTTGGTGATCAAACCCCTCTCTCCCCTCCTCCTCCCTGTGCCCAGCCAACACAGTCCCAGCCATGGCCTGGGGCTTCCCAGCCGGCAGAACACCCCAACTGCTGCAGGGGGACCCAGGGCAGCAGAATAACACACACACCCCCATCACCATGTGAGCCAAAATCTGAGGGGTCACTGGGCAGGGGGGCAGCACCATCCTGGAGCCAAGGCTTGGGTGGCAGCAGGAGCACTTCCCCAGCTTGGCTCCTTGGCCCAGCTCTTCTTCTTAGTGCAGTTTCACCTTCTCCTGCTCCAGGATCCCCAGCCCCATGTCCAAGCACGTCCCTTGCCCCATGGCACCTTTGCAAACAGCGACACATCACCCCACAACTCCGTCACCCCACAGCTCCGTCCCAACTCTCCCATCCAAACTGGGTGCTGGGGCAGCTCAGCCACAGGACACTGACCCCACTGCTGCCACCCCTCCACTGTTGGGCACCTCTCCCCTCCAGACACAAACTGGTGCACTCCGGGCACCCACAGCCCACAGCAGTGCCAGGCACCAACCCGAGTGCCACCCGACCCCATGTGCAGCCAGACACCAGGAGGGAGCAAAGCCCTCGCTTTAGCAATGGGGGTCGAGTAGCAAAGACATCAGACACGAGCAGCAGAGGCAGGGGCCAGCCCCAGGCCCGTGGGCAGCTCCCTGCCCACCCTGATGCCCAGCCCCAGCAATCCCCCAGGTCCTGCCTGCGCTGCACCAGGGCTGCCGGGTTTCGCCGAACGGCCCAACACGGAGCCCACCGGACTCCCAGTCCCGCACGGAAACGAACCACCCTGCCACAGCACCCCACACCCTGTGCCCCTGTGCCCCGCTGCTGCCGCCCACCGGCACGGTTCCCCCAGGCTGGCATCCGCAGCCCACCCTTCGTCCCGTCAAACCCGGCTCCTGGCTCGTGCTGCCTGCACGCCCAGCTCCCGTCCCAGCTTCCCGCTCCCTCAAGTGGCTCCTTCTCCACATTCCTCATGGCATCTCAGCACCTTTCTGGACCACAACCCCCCTCTCAGCGAGTCACTTCATCCCTCTCCTGCTGATGACAGAGATGAGAGCGCTCCCCCCTCAAACATCTCTTTTCTCCACTGTTTGTGCACAGCGCCAGCTCCCCAGTGCCCAGTGCCGCTGCCCCAGCCACTGCCCCCCCAGTCCCACTGCTGCACAACCACCCCCGGACCAGTGCCGGGCACAGAGAGATGGATACGTCATCAACCTCCCCAGCCTCTTGTCCTGCCTTTGCTCCTCTCTGTCACCAGCTCAGACCAGAGGGGAGGACAGGTTTGCACTGTAACTGGCAAGATGGACCTTTGGGGAACCTGGTCCCCCCACCCTGTGATGGGACCAGAATCTACGGCCATGCAGCCCAGAAACATGAGGTTATGATGGGAAGGAGCCATCCCCAATGGCCCAGTGGGCATCAAGCTGGTAGAGGGCACCCACAACGTCCCCCTCTGTCACATGCACAAGCCATTGCCTGCCCGAGCTGGGTCTCAGCCCGGGGACACTGTGAGCTGGTGTGACACAGGGTGCAGGACCCCAGGGCAAGCACCCCCCATGGGGGACAAACATCGCCTGCAGTGGGCAACCACCAGGCCAGGGCCAGGGGGCTGGTGCCACCCTGGTATAGGCAGGATCCCCTCAAGGTGTCCCCACGGACTGCTCCCGGGAGCCACGCAGAGCACAGACAGACAGACAGCAATGTCAGCACACACAGACAGCTCACAGACACCGCGGCCCTCATGCCACTCACATCACGCCTGCGCAGGGGGCTCAGCAACCCGGTGGGTGCCAGGGGCTGCTGAGGGAGAGGAGCGGGCAGCCTTCCTCCCGGCCCTCCCCCGCGCACGGCTCTGCCAGAGCCGCAGGCAGAAGGTGCTGCCCTGTCCCACCCGGCCCCGTGCAGCTCGGGCAGCAGTGCCCATCTCCTGCCCCTAAACATGCAGCTTTTAGCGTGGAACCTGGGGGGACCCTGGGCCCCCAGAGCAGCTGAGAGGACCCAGGAGCCACTACCCAAGCCCAGCACAACCCCTCGCCTCTCCAGCCCGTCAGCAGCCAATGCCTCCATACCTGTTACTCAGGCCAGCTCCTCCTGCGATGCTCGCGCTGGGCTCTCTAAGAAAAGAAAGAGGACGAAGAATTAAAATCAATGCCCATCGTTGCTAACCGGCTTACAGTCGATGCTATTTGCTCATCGACTGGAGAAACGTTCAAACGCGACTATAAACGTGTTACCTCCCTGGGCACGCCGGGAAACCCGCCCCGCTTAGGAGCTGGCAGCCTGGGGCGGCAGAGCCCCGACGCCGAGTGGCACCCGACTGCGCGGAGCACGGGCGGTGGGAGCAGGACCCCAGCCCCCAGCTCTGCCAGAACATCCTGAACCCAGCACAGCTCCTGCGGATCACAGGCCCCTTCCTCAGCTCCCCCAGCCCCACAGCTCAGCGGGGTTGGGTTGGACGCGGCCATCACCGGGGCGCTGGACACCCAGCCCCGAGTGCGCTGCTCAGCCCGGCTAGCTGCACACACCCGGGGATGCTCCTGTGCCTCTGCCCCGGGGCCGTGCTAAGCCCCGCCAGGGGTGAGCCCCACAGCACACGGCTCCGCCGCTGCCATCCCAGCTCCGGGCACTTCTTGGAGAATATCGCCAAATTTCAAAGAAAACTTCCTGAAAGCTGCACTTCAACTAATTGGCTTTTGCAACACTGCCAACGCAAATGTTCATAAATCATGTCAGACCCTCAAAAATAATGAGAACAGCTTATACATCACGAGAGGTTTTTAAGAAGAGTAGGCGAGGGCTGTTTCTGTCCGTTAACCGCTTCTCTGGGGACTGGGGGGGGAGTTGCACAGCCCCCCTCCCCAGCCCGGGCAGCAGCAGCAGCTCTGATTGGAAACGCCGGAGCTGCAACGCTCCCCAAGCCCCCTGCCCCAGAAAGCAGCACTTCAGAGAAAGCAGCCTGGGGTGTAGGCACCCGGCGCCTGGGGCCGGGTGAGCAGACGCTGCTCTGAGCCCACGGCCAGGGACTGTCGGGAGCCTGGCCCAGGGCAGGTCCGGTGGCCCAGCCGCACACGGCAGCGGCTCCGGAAGAGCGGAGTCGGTTCCCAGGCACCTCTGTTAGCAAACACCGCTCTCAGCCGCACAGCAGGATAATCAATTATGGTAATTCCTGCCTCAATGAATCAGATTCATGGAGGAGCACAGCTCATTAGGCTGGTGCTGACTTCCATTAGTGCTCTTATGATAAAAACCCTCCAGAACGCTCTCGCCCAGCCAGACGCGTTTCCCAGGCTCGGGGTCTCCCCACCCGGGCAGACTCAGCTGCAGGACTCGCATGCCCTAAAGAAAAGTTGGTGGGAACTTCATGGTCCAGGAAGGGAAGGGAAGGGGACACCCCACACAGCCCTGGGCCCAGCACAGCCTCCGAGAAAGCGCTGGGCAGGATCCCCGGCTGGGGAAGGCAGGAGATGGCAAGGCGGGAGCGGAGAACCCCAGCTACAGTCGGTCTGGGTGTGCGGGGAGCTCAGATGGCCCGTTCAGAAATGAATAATTGAAGGATGCTCACAGTCCTCAGGGAGGTACAGCAATGGATAAAATCTCATTTCCCAAACACGTTTCCCAAGGAAGGCGCCTTCTGAGAAGCTCCCCACAGCAGCGCGGGGCCCTGGTGCTGGGATGCACCGCACTCGCCCGAGGAGCTTGCCCAGCCCGGCACCAGCCCAGGCCCAGGCAGAGGGCCGGGCAGGGCCACCCCTTCCAG
>WUAM01000179.1:5036998-5047823 GCA_024336885.1 Actenoides hombroni | reverse complement strand
AGGAGGAGCATTTATTGTGGATCCCAAGATAAAAAAAAAAAAAGCGAGCAAGCCCTAGTACACCACATGGAAAAAAGGCCAGCGATGGGCCGAGACGCACAGGGCAAGAGCCATCTGCAAGATGCACAGAGCAGCTCTGCCCAGCACCAGTTGCCCGGCTGCAGCTCCACGTCCCCCGTGGCACCGCTGACCTGCGGCCACACACCCTACGGAGCTCCCCCAGACCGCAGAGACCATCCCTTCCCGGCGAGGAGAGATGGGGCAGCTGCCGGCCCCATCCCCACCCTACCCCAGGCACGAGCAGGCAGCTGGAGGTGCCCGAGCCCAGACGCCCAGGAAGCTGCCCTCAGCCAGGGTTCCTCCCCAGGAGAGGCTCCCAGGGTGCAAAGCCCTCATGCAGCCCATGACATCCTTCGCTTTCCTCTTTCCCGACTGGCGGGCGGCTGTAGCCCACTGCCACCCCTCCTGGAAATCCCCAGAGAAAACAGGATTCCTCCTCTACAGCGACCGGCTCTCTCAATTCCCATTTTTCAAGCACTTTAATGCTCCGTCTCTCTTGCCATAACCTAAATTTTAACCTACCCCCCAGTATCAACACTGATTGTTACTGCTTATTACAGCCCCGGGCTAGAAGGGCCATTAGACCCGGCGAGCCCAGCGCCCCAGAAGAGGGGCTGAAGGCAGCCCTGCTCTAATCCCGTGTTCACTCAAGCTACTGCATCCCTGCCAGAGAGATAGCTGGGCTTGATCCGGAGATGTCAAGCGATGGAGAATCCCCCACAGGCTTAAGCTGTTCCAGTGGTTAATTACCTTCCTTGATAAAAATATGCATTTCTTTTCTAGTCAGAATTTGTCTAGCTGGAGCTTTCAGTGCCTGGATCTTGTTATGTCTTTTTCCTGCTAAATTAGAGCACTCTGTACCCGCGGAAATCTCTTGATCACAGCCTAAAACGACCTACGTCGCAAAGCCACCTCTTAAACTTCTCGTGGATGAAAAGTTCAACCTACTTAAGCTGCATCTCCCACAGCAGAGCAGATTTTCCAGACCGTGAACCATTTCTGTTGCTCTTTTCTGCACATTTCCCATGTCACCAGTGTTTTTCCAGCACGGACACCACGAGCAGTCCCAATGACGTGGCCAGTACTCCCACCTCTCCTCACCCAGGAGCTCACCACAGGCTACGGGAAGCACTTCCATCGAGCCATTAGCAGATGGCAGCCACAATCACCCTAATGCAGGGGACATTTCACATCCTGCCCTGGTGCTGGGGAGGGGCTGGAAGTCGGCTGTGAAGAGCGGCCAGCCGCCCACCCCCACTCCCTCCTGCCAGCTCCTGTTCCCAGCAGGATGGTCCCCAAGCCCCTTTGCCCAGCCAGTGCCCTGTGCCCCAGCCAAGGGGACAGATGAAGCCGTTGCAGCCCCAGCACCGCTTCCTCCAGGCTCTGGGTCCGAGTCACAGGTTTGTCACTGTCATTCCAAGCAGAGGAAATGGCCCCTTGGGGAGCAAAGCTCTGAGTACCTTAAAAACACCTTGGGAACTTGCTCTGGACTGCGGGGGTCAGCTCTGGGAGACTCAGGGCAGGTTTCCTGCACAGCACCCACAGCCCAGGGGCACCCTGATGGCAGGTTACCAACACAAAAGCTCCAGCACACTGATCCGCGCCTGCAAGCACCCCAGCAAACTGGGGGGACTGGCTTCTGCAAACGCTCTCGTCAAGTCCAACAAATCCAGGACAGTCCCCAGGACCAAAGCTGGGAGAGGAGATGAACCAGAAGATCACAGGGAATACTCACAGCTGGCCCAGCTTCCGTAAGCACATCCACTCCAGTCAGACCAGTCATGAGAGAGGGAGGGAAGGTCTGTGCAGGGAAGACGGCGATGCACAGACCCCCACCCACCCCAAAATCCTGCTGGGCTCCAGGCCGGCAGCAGCTGCCCTCCCGCTGGCACAGGGTGCCAGGGAGCAGCCCAGGGAGACAACTTTCTGTCAGGCAAGGTCCTGCTCCAGCCACAACTGCATCCTTATTTAATTCACAGCAATTATACTCACATTCTGCTAGACAAATAGATTTTACAAGCCCTCAGTTAAATGTGGATAATTACGGCTGCCTGCACCAGGGGACAGCCCTGCCCGGGCTCAGGAGGAAGAATCACATCCCGATTCCACTAATGCTGTAAATTAGCGAGGAGCATCCCAATGGCAGCAGAGTAATTACCAGCTCCTGCATCCCCCCCTTCCTGTGGGCTGCTGCTCCGCGCTCCCCCCACCCAGCATCTTCCTCCCTCGCAGTACGTGTGTGTTTTCAGGCATATGCTGCTGTTAATGGGGCTTCTGTCACTTCAGCTGCTGGCAGAGATTATTTTATCTCGGGAACCCTCTCCCCGTGCCAGAGCACAAGCTTTCAGCTCTAAATCATCCACGGGGAGCTCGCAGGTGCAGGGCAACGCAAGATGAAAGCATCAACTTTTTGGTTGCACCGGGCAGCACCTGCCACGAGTGCTCCAACAGCAACGTGCCAGGGTGGGCAGGGGGGAGGGACAACAGGGGACGGGGGGGACACCCACCAGAACCACCCCACAGCACACCCCCAGGAATGCCCCCAAGCCCAGCAGGGACAGGGGGGGAACTGAGGAGCAAGGAAGGAAGGAGGGGGCACAACCAGCTGGACAACAGCAGAGAAGAACATCTGGTCACCAACTAGCCCTGGGGGCTGACAGAGGAGCCCCAGGGCAGGGGGGAAGCAGGGGACAGGCTCCTGCCACAACACCCAACAGCAAATGCCAACCACACCATACAGTCTGCAGGACAATATTAAATCTGACTTCTGCTTAACAGGCAGGTAAAACAAAGCAGGAAAGACGGGGAGGGGGGGAGAAAAGTCATTGGGAAAACAAAACAAGCCCAACATTCCCCCCATGAGCCCTCTAACCTTCTCCATCTCCTCTGATGCTGCTGCACTCTCAGCCTGGGAACAGAGCTCCTGCAGACACCACCCCCACCCCTCCTCGGGGGCTCTTATAGGGCAGCAGCATCACTCCCGCCCCCAGCCCTCACTGCTCCAACCGCCCGCAGATGTGGCTGATGAAGGAGCAAGCCTTCTGCAGAAAGCCAGGGAAGCTTCCCTTCAGGCAGCTGCCCGACTCCCCAGCCGGTGCTGCCGGGGAGGATCCCAGGGTCCCCAGCGCCCCTGAAACTGGCAGGTAACCGAGCGCAGCGGGCGATGCCCCCAGGGGCCAAGGGCTCCCGAGTCTGTCCCCAGGCAGGGACGTGCTGGGGATAATCCCCACTGGCCAGCACGACTCTGTCCCTGCTCCTCTCTCGCCGCCTGCAGCTGCCAGAGTGGAATAAAGATAAATAAGAAAACCAGAATGAAATCTCCCCATTTTTCAAACTGATCTGTCAAAGCAAGTCCGTGCGATCCAGCCTCGTGCAGCCCCAGGCTGCAGCGCTGGGCAGAGACACCTCTCACCCTTCCCCGGCAGCCCAGATCAGCTGCACCAGACCCCTCCAGCCAGTACCAGCATCACACACCAGCACCGCAGCGATGCTCAGGGCCACAGGCTGTTTGTGATGATTTATTGTGGTACCACCAGACAGAGGAGGCCGTGGGGCAGCGTCGCTCCCGTCCCAGTGCGAGCAGCAGGCAGGAGGAGGGTGATGGGGTGTGCGGCTGTCCTGCCGTGGGGTGCTGAGGAAAGCAGGGCCACCCTCACACCCCCAGTCCGCCTGCAGGGAAACAGCTCTACCCCACCAAACCTCCTAAGGTCCCAGCTCAAGCTCTTCCTCAGGTGCCTGAGGCCAGACCAGGTGGCAGCTCTGCGACCCCTCACTTTGCTCCAAACCCAGGACACAGGAGGCCAGATTCAGTGTCTCCCCACTGCTCCCCAACTTGTCAGACCTGCTCCATCCTTGGGCACTTGCTAAGATGCTTCAGAGCCTGCGTGTGAGCAGGGCTCAGGCTGGGGGTGCCTGGGGGAACACAATGCACTTCATTAAAATAATTACTTTAACTTAGACAGGAAGGAGTGCAGAGAGGCGAAGGCGAGCGACATTCCCCCTGTTCAGCTCTGGCTGCCGGAGCCCTGGGTGGGAGATGGGACCTGGCGGCCACAGCGATGGACGAGCGTGCAAATGTGGGTTTGGAATGTGCATCCTACCCCCGCGCCACGCTCCTCTTCCCAGCCGCTCAGCCTCTGCTGCAGGTCCCTGTGACAGAGTCAGGAACACTCCCACTCTGGGCAGGAAGGCTGAGCACAGGGCAGGCGGCACTGAGGGCAGCTGAAGAGCGCGGGGCACCACGAGCAGCTCGTGGTCACGCTCCAGCCCCCACACGAGCTCTGCCTGGTACTGCCACCATCATGTGCCAGAGCACAGCTGGCACTCCCGTGCCCGGGCACCGCGCCGGCACCCCTAGGGAGCGGGGGGCACTGCTCCACGGCTGGCAGAGCCGTTGTTAGCATACGGAGGCTCTGCAAGGCTCCTGCCAGGGAAAGCTCGTGCACTTTACCACTGCTGAGAAGCTTCTGTGTTCCTGAAATATCATCTTCCCTTGGGCAACTTCATATGCGAGTCTTGGGACTTGCCGGAGCATTAAACTGACATCTAGGTCAGAGTAAGGAATAGCTCAACGCCTCCAGGAAAAAGGGTTTTCCTTTCACATCCCCGCGCTTCCTCACCAGCCCGGTGCCCAGACCAGGAGCGAACTCTTAACATGGGTGACCACTTCAAGCCGAGCGTGAAGCGGGCTGTGGGGGCGGAAAAGGGATTAAAGAAATTGCCGAGACCTGGTCTAGAGATAAGCTGCCATTTCTGGAGTCCTCTCGGCTCTTCACGGTCCCCAGAGCCACCTCTGCAGAAAAAGGCACTTGCAGAATTTAACCCCCCGTGGGAGCCTGGCCAGACACGGACAGATCGCCGGGACCTGGGCCGGCAAAGCAATTCTCACCGTATTTGCCACGGCAGATGCCACGCCTAGGGACTCGTGCTGCACGTGCAAGATGTGCCCTGGACGGCAATACCCATGACCTCGTGGTAAAGAGTGTCCCCTGCCATGCCAGCCCTGCCCGCAGCTCCCTGCCCGCTGGGTTTATTCACAGGGGTCCCGGGGAAGGGGATGCCGGAGGGATGCACCGTGCACCACGAGGTACGTGGCACAGCCGGAGCGGCCGGCCAGGCCCCCCCGGAAACACCAGAAGCCAATTAAACCAATAACACTCCCTGGGAAGGACCGTGGAGGGACTGGAGAGCCTGGGCTCCTGTGGGCAGCAGCTCTGGTCACTGCCACCCACAACCCCATGGCACTGGAGGCAGGGGGGAGGAGACCCTGCCCTGTTATTTTCACACGGTCTACAGGAAGGGGGGACGAGGGGGCAGGAGTTTGCCCCACGCTGCGTCCCAGTGGCCGCGCAGCGGGAGACGACAGATCATCAGAATAAAACCAGAAGGGCCAGACAAGCAATCGGCAGAGAGCGGCTGTAACTCTGGGTGCTGGTGAGGCTGGAGATGAGCTGGCTGGCTTTGGGGAGTGGGTGGAGCAGCAGAGGAAAGTGGGTGATAACAGGAGCCGTGAGCGGTGCCGGATCCTGCGTCCCGGCTGGTGCAGAGGCCTCGCTGTCAGGGAGACAAAGTGGAACCGCTCGAGCACATCACTGATTTTTGATAAAAGCAGGTGACACTCTGGAAATCCAGCCCTCGGCCCCACGTTCTCACCTCCCCCAGCCCCAGCTCGCTCCCCCCAACGGCATCACCCCGGGATGGGGACTTGGCACAGATGCTGCTCCCGTGGGGTCACCCAAGGTGGGGGCTGGGCTGCTGCCTGCCCTGATTGGTGACTGTAGGGACCCTGCAGGACCTGGAGCAGGCGAAGTGTGCTGATGGACACTGTCCCCACACCATCCCCACGGGTGCCCTGCTCCACCACGGCAACCAAACCCAGCAGCGGGGCCTCATCAAACACCGGCAGCTGCACCAGAGGGGACAAAGGGGCAGATGTGGGGAAGCCCCAGCTACAGGATGGGCAGAGGTGACAGATCAAGATGTGTCTTGGGGACAGGAGCCGTGGGAAGCCGGGCTGGCCCCTCTCTGCTGCAGGAAAGCTCTGGCGTACGGCTGCACGGGAGCCTCTCCCCCGGCGTGTCACTGTGATTGAGTGCAGGATGCAGGCACCATAATGGTTTCATCAACTTAGCTACTTTTTATGAGAAATTTGTTCCAATACCTTCCCTTTCCCCGGCTGCTGTCACCTTAACAGATGCCAGGCCAGAAAGAATAATAATCCTGGCAGGAAACTTTGAACCGGAGCGAGCAGCTTCCCAGGGAGGGGGGCACCAGGTGGGAGGAAATTCATTTTTGCAGGTGCTCAGGACCATTCAAAGTCGACCCAGCCTGACAGCACTGGTGTTGGGAGAATTGCCTGTGCCCTCCTCTTCCTCCCAGGGAGGAAGCTGCCCCATGGAGGTGTGCTGGTGAAACCCAGCTTTGGACAGGAGCCCTTCAGCCCCATCCATCCTGCCTCCTTGCTCGCTGGACCAGTCCTCCGTCCCAGTAAGCACCCCAAATGCACCTCCTCCCTCCCCTACACAATTCCTACCCTTAGTTCTGCCCTTCTCACCCTCCCATTGCTGCTCTGCCCACTCCACCAGCCCCGGGCACAGCTGGCACAGTGCCCAGCCTGCTCCCCTCACCCACACGCTGCCCTAGCCCCCTGCCACTCCCTGCTTCCACCCGCAGCCTCCAACCCCAATTAACATCCTCCTTAATCCGCTCCAGTGCCCACTGCAGCCTCCTGCCTGCTCCAGCCAGCCCACAGCCCACGACAGCTGAAGGTCTTGGAAGACGCACACAGAACGCTGGTGAGGTTTGAGCCTCTGTTTTCAGCATTTATGGACAGTATTATGGGTTAGGCACAGCCGCAGAGCCCCAGTCCAGCTCCGGGGAATGGGCACAAGCGCTGCTCACCCAGCACCAGCAGCCCCGCGGTGCACAGCACGACACGGGGAAGCCTCAGTCAGCCAGCCCTCCAGCTCCGCTCCTGCCTTCCTGCCCCTCTGCTGAGGCTGCTCCGGGCACAGGGGCCCATGACACCCTTCAGCACCCCTAATGACAATCCATAAATTATCACCGCACTTGCAGACACCGCCCGGTCACGTCTGGGTATGCCAGTGCTGCCCCGGCTCAGCGCAGCTGCTGCTGTGCTGCTATCCTGCCTTTCTTCTCCATGGCACTCAGAGGACTTTTCCTGTCTTTGGGATATGAAAAACTAAGAAGCTTCACCAGTTTAACCAAGCAGGCAGACATTCTTCCCCCAGCAGGCCAAGCCAAACGCTTGGCACTTGGCAACCAAGGGCAGCCACGTGCAAACCACGTACCCATCTCCTGTCCGAGCCCCCGCCTGCCCCGGCAGCTGAGCAGAAACTCCTTCAGCCCTCCAGCCTCCCTTTGCTCCCCCAGCCCTCCAGCCTGCCTTTGCTCCCCCTGCACTTGCAAGCTGCAGGTGGGTACAAGTCAGCTCAGCAGTAGCACCCACCAGCTCAACAAGCAGCCCAGACCGCATCTCCTGGATGGACGGGAACCACCTGTGCCCACAAAAACCAGTGATGGAGGCTGGGAGGACCCGCAGGGCAAGGAGCCAGCGCCAGCAGAACACACACACAAGTGGTGGAAGGCAAAAGGGCAGATTTTCTCGCGCCCCGCGTCCTGCTGCCACTTCCTCCCGGACGCTGCTCGGCAAGGTCGGCCCCGGCCTGCCTGGCATTGCTTCCTCAGCCCAGCTCCGGTCTGCTCCGGGAACATGGCTTGTCAGCACCGTCACCTCAGGTCTGCAGGGTCCAGGGACACCCCAGACCATGCCGGGGTCTCTGATCCCTATAGGGGGTCCCTGGGCATCGCTGACAAGTGGTGCGGGTGAAGGAAGCGGGACAGGCAGGAGGGGCAACCAGGGCAGCTTCCCCCGAGCGTGGCAAAGCCCCAGGAGCTGATCCGGGGATTCCCAAGGCTGCGAGTGCCAGACCTGCCCTCGTGCCTGCCTTCTCCTGCGAGGAGCTGCCGCTTTGATATGAGTCAGCGCTGGAAGACGGGTCCTATTTAAAGGACGTTATTCATAGAAAATTGAGTTTTAATAAGAGGGCATCGAACGAGGAGAAAACACCAAACTTCCAAGCGGAGCTAAGTTTCCGTATGTTAATTTATACAGCACATTCACCGCTTGAAGGGATAAAAATCATGCAGAGAGCTCCTCTCTCTGACAAAGCAGCGAAAGGAGCCCTCTCCTGCTCCCTGCTCTCGCCGTGCCAGAGCATCTCCCGGCCACGGAGCGTGGCAGATGGGTTTGGCCACCCCGGCCACGACTCTGCCGCCGGCATGGCCAGGGAGCCGAGGCTGCGGGCTCGCCAGCCGCCCCGCGCTGCCGCCGCGCTCCCAAGAGCCTCTGGGCTCAGTTTAGCCTGCTGGTGGGAGGGCGGGAGGAGACAGCGCTGAGCTCGCTTTAAAAATAGATCAAACCCTCTGCTACGGAGCCATTTTATTAGAGCGGCAGAAGCTGTTGGGCTGGTGACACCTCTGCGAACGCTCGGGGAAGTTTTCCCAGATGAATCTGAAAAGCAAGCGAGGGGAAGAATGACAAAGACAGCAAAGCAGACTTGTTTTCCAACAAGAGCAGAAGAAGCTGGGGAGAAGCCTGCCCGCAGTCGCAGCCCCTCGCCCCAGCCCTCATCTCCCCTGCAGCACCAGCTGCTCTGGGACCGAGAGCTCTGAGCTCACCCGCACCAGGGCGAGCCTTTGGCTTGTTCCACAGCTTCCCCTGCCCCCGGCTCCTTTGACCAAGGCTCCCATGCCCGGACCTCTCCCCACTCCAGCCAGAGCCAGCAGCTGGTTTAAAGGGGACAGCCAAGTGCCTGCAGGTTTCCCGGTGCTGCAGCCTCACCTGCTCCAGCTGCCCCCGAGCCCTTCCTGGCCCGAACCCCAGCAGTGCTGCGGGGCAGCCGGGCTCAGGGATGCTGACAGGCCACAAACCTGATGAGAACAGGGAAAGATGAAGCAAATCGAATTCCATGGCTCTGAACTTGCAACTGAGCTCCCCAGCTTGCCAGGATCGCCGGATGCGACCACGGGAACCGTGGGGTCCTGGGGTGCAGCCCTGGAGCAGCCCCTGGCTCGCTCCGGGTCCCCAGCCCCCTGTGCTGCTGCAGCCAGAGCAGCACCTGGCGATGGCAGCTGATCAACCTCTCCAGCCCGGCCCCAAAGCCATCCATCACCTGATTTATTTGACTGCNNNCAGCCTCTCCTCCCCTGCCAGCTCACAGCTCTGCTCCGAGGGGGAAACGGCTGGGCCAGGGTCCAGCTCTGGCAGAATTTAAAAAGTAATCAGTAATGGGGGTCACCTTTCCCTGGTGCCGCTGGCTCCGCTCCTGCTGCCACGAGCACCGGACATGGACAGGGGAAGAAAGCCAGGAGGAGATTGTGGCGGCTGCTGGTTGGTGTCGATGGGGGAGCCCAGAGGTTCGTCCCTGCCCAGACCGCTGCACAGCCTGGCTGCCAACCAGTAAGAACACTGGCCTGGTGTCCAGGGATGCGAAGGGCTGCGTGGGGAAGGAAAGTGGAGAGGGAGATGGGGGAATGGAGCCTGAATCCTGAGCAGGTGGTGCTGCTGGGAAATTGCTGCTGGTTCCCTGCCACAGCCCCGGCAGCACCCAGGGGTGCAGAGCTGCCACCTGTCCCATCAGACAGAGGACACCAGGGCTCTCCTGGGACCCGAGCCCCACCATGCCTCTTGTCACCACACCAACCACAGCTCTGCCCCGGCTCCCAGCAATGCCCTTGCCAGTACAGTCCCCCAAGAGACTGGTCAGGAAGGAGGTTTCTGGGACTCAGCAGGGCTGAGGAGTCCAGCTGGGCACACTGGAGGGAAACCCCAGAGCCAAACTGGAGGATCCAGCTCACCAGCCGCCCCTGAGCCCAGCAGCAGAGTGCCAAGGACGGGATTTACTTCAGCAGGGCTCTGCAGCTCGCGGCATCCAGCCCCGGCTCCCAGTATTCCCCTTGGTGCACGCTACAACTGACTCATGTTTTTAAAAGGAAAATTGGGAGGGAGAGAGGAAAGAAAAAAAAAAACAAAAACCCCAACCAGAAATGCCTCAGAATCAAACCTCAGAGAAAGCGTGGGAGCTCTCCAGAGAGGAGGAAAGCACTTTCTATATAATTCACCTTTTGTCATTTAATCACCACCCCTCTCGCTGCCGGCAGCCGAGCGGTACGGCTGGGTAACGGGAGATCCTCGGTGGGCCCGGGGAACGCTCGATCCCACCGGTGAGCGGGGTCCTGCCCTGCACGCCGAGCTGCGCCGGAAACCTTCCACCCCCTGTCCCAGTTTGCCAAGGAGAGGAGCTGGTTTCCTCCGCTCCGAAGCCGCTTACAAAGCATCTGGCAGAACGCCAGGGTCTTTTTAGAGAAATGTTAATGATGCCCAGGGAAGAGCTAATCATGTGTCATGGAAACAACTCTGTGCCAGTCAAAGTGCCACCGGGCCCCAGCCCCGCGCAGGGCAGCTGGGGGACACGGGGGTCGCGGGCAAGGGCAGGACCGGGGCCCCTCTCCACAGCGGCACCATGGGGATGCCGTGGGTCAGCCACTGGCGTCCGGCCACAGCCCCATGCACAGATCCAGCCAGGGACTGCTCCTGGTGAGAGTGGCAGATCCCTCCTGGCCCCAACAGACCAAGGTGAGAGCATCACCTGCCAGCAGTGCGTGATTGTGGAGTCTCCTTCTCTGGAGAGATTCCCACCCCGGCTGGACACTGCGCTGCTGGGCCCCCTGCTCTGGGTGACCC
>WUAM01000179.1:4974068-4986080 GCA_024336885.1 Actenoides hombroni | reverse complement strand
TGCTCTGAGATTCTAAAAGTTACAAAAACAAACCAAACACCAAAAAACCCACCCACCTCAAAATCATCCTCAGCTAACACTGCTACCAGAAGTTGAGCACTTGTGTGATTTCCATCCCTCCCACTTTGGGACCTGGCTCTCAAGTGGCCACAGAAAAGGCCCTGGACAAGTCACCCAAAGCCTCCTGATCTTCCTCAGCCCAGAGCAGGTTCCTCCCCTTCCCCAGACCTTCAGCCTCGGGGCAGAGCCCCTCACACTGTCTTCAGAGCAAAGCTGTGCAGACACCTTCTCCAAAACCTGCTCCAAACAGCACCCCAGAGCCAAGGCGCCAAGAGCTGGACCAGAGAGAAAGAGGCTTCCATGCCCATCCCACTCCTCCCGATCACTGCAGCTGGAGCTGGATCCCGCTCCAGAGGAGCCCTGGCATGGAGCGGGGAGGTGGCCGGAGCCCTGGCATGGAGCAGGGGTGCAGTGGCAACCAAGGGCTGAGCTCCCCTTCGCTCCACACGCAGCACTTCAGGATCACAGAGACAACTCTATCAGGAGAACAAGAGCTAATTAAATTTACTGGGATCATTGAAGGGGAAATTATTTAATATTCTGCATGGAATTTAATATCTGAAAGCTTGAACGGCCTTGTTTCATCAGCGATCTGTTCCTTCCCAACATTCGAGTTTACTTTTCGCAGCCAGCCCTGCCGCCGAGGGACGGGCAGGGACGGGGGAGGACGCTGCCTGCGAGGAACCGCGCTGCCAGAGCCAAGAGAAACAAACAGCGGGAGAGCAGAGCATCGCTGGAGCCACGGCCGCATCCTCGGGTGCTCCCGACAGAGCAGCAGCTCCGCGATCCAGAGGAGAGCAGCCCCCCGAGGGGCTCTGCTGCAGGAGGATCCTCCTGCTCCCATCCACAGCCACTTCCACGCCCACGAGCACCCATCCACATGGGGCCTTCAGCTTATGACCTTACACACCATCATCTAGTCCCATTTTAACAGCCAAAATGTTGCGACTTCTTAAATCCCCACAGTTTGCCCCTCCATCCAAAGAGCAGCCCAGGCTGGGTGCACCAGGAGCCAGGGACAAGAGGACTTTGCCACAGGCAACCTTCACCTTGGCTGTGCATCCCTCTGGTGCTGCTCACCCGGATCAGCCTCTCGGCATCACGCACCTTTCCCATGGCAGAAGGATCCCACCTTTTTGCTTTCACACACTCGATGCTCAAGGCTCTTCAGCTTCTCCTGGTCCCAAGGGCTGGCAGCCACCTCTGCACCCTACCCAGGCTGTGTCCCTGCAGCAGCAATGTGCCAGCCAGGATGCAGAGCTCCAGATGACACCAGGCCATCTTCCTGCCCAGGCAAGGTGTTGGCTGGGGCACTGCAGAACGATGCCCTCGGCACAGCGAGTTTCCCCGCCGCAGCTCATCCACCCTGCCTGTAGCCGCTCGCCTGGGACCACTCTGTTCTTGTCCCCACAACCCGACTCCTTCCTTGGCTGGCTAATGGTTTTCTAGAAGCAAAATGTCAGACTCCGCTTGCTGCTGTTAAGAACCCAGCACTTGCTGCCTGGCCTGACCAGCAAAGCCTCAGCCCTGCACCCACAGGGTCTCTGCCCTCCAGAGCAAAGCTCAAGGACATGTCAGCCTTGTCCTGGAGACCCCAGAGCTCCTGCTCCTCTGGCTCCTAGTTTCCTTCTCCTCTCTCTGCACTGATAACGTGTCTCTTTCTCCTTCACGCACATGAAAGTGATTATAAGTACCAATAATTTTGCTTCTGTATTTGTCACCAATACCTTCAGATAATTCCTGAAGCTGCCAACCTGGAAGCACTAATACCTTTGCAAAAGACAAAGCAATTATTTCTAAACATAGCTGCCTTTCCCTGCATTGTCACCATCCAAACCACCAAAACCCTGGTCTGCTGTCAACATCTTTCTCTAACTAGCAGGCAGAAGAAAAGATAGGTTTTTTCCAGAGAAGCCCATACCCAGGGGCATCAAGCGAGCAAACAAAGAGTGCACCTGTACCCTCGTCCTCCCCAGCCCTGCAGCACCCAGCCCACGCTCGAGCAAAGTCAACGTGCGGAGCGACACAGGTCCTGGCCCACGGCTGTGGGAGGCACAGGCATCGCCCTGGGACATCCCTGGACAGGGACATCACCTTGGCAGCAGCTGAGACTCTCCAGTGCCTTGGTCAGGTGAGCTCTGGAGCTTCACAGCACCCACTTCTGCAGCAAACACTGTCTGGGTGAGAGGAACCTGGACGGGCTCAGCGGCCCCTGGAAGAGGTGCCCATTTTCAGAGGGACACGGGAAACACCAAACACAGAGGCTGGGAGCAGGTTCTCCCATGGGCACCAGCACATCACATCCTGTTCAGGTGCCCATCTTGGTAGTGCCTGCAGAGAACCAACCCCCGGCTCTGCCCCAGGTGACAGAACATGCCACCACTTGACCCAGACACAGGCACATTAGCTGTGCTCCCAGCGTCTCCGTCTGGATGGAGACACAGTGTCTGCCTCGGGACCCTCCGCAGCACTAGACCTCATTATCCTATGGGTCTGCTCGCAAGAAATTAAAATGAGCCATAAAACGACAAGTAAAGTGAAATAAGGAATGTAAAGAGCGGGGAGAATGTAAATCGTGTCATTAGCATATGTCCAGCACTCGCCACGCGCCTGTTCCCCACCAGGTCAGTGCAGCCCCCAGGGAGGGAGGGCTCCTCTGTGGAGGGGTCCTGGGGCTCCCCTGCCCCGGTCTGGGGGTGCTGTCCTGGCCCCTGTCACCGAGGTGCCCACACTATGGAGCCATAAGGGGTTCAGGGCCCCTGCACAAGACGTGGTACCCCCAGCTCTGCCAATCCATCCAGGTTTGCCCAAACTCCATGGGCCAGCTCCATCTCCCAGCTGGGCACACCAGACACACCAGCCCATGCTACCACTCATGGTCACGCTAACTGGGCACACCAGCCCCGGCTCTAGAAGGACACAGGAAAGGAGAAGCAGCCATAGAATTAATGAGCAGACACAGGCTCCCCACCACGGACTGAAATGAGCTGGTACCTGGAGGCAGCAGCACACCTGGGTGACCTACATACCCATCGCTGATGGAATATTTAACGGGCTCTTTTCAATAGATTGTGAAGGAAAAACCTCCAGGCTCTTGCACGAAGTGAAAGGTGCATAAACAAATCCTCCATCTCTGGAGGCAGGCCCTGCTGCCCGACCTCAGCTTTCAGAGAGGCTGAAGATACAGGAATGCAAGCTACACCACTGCTCTTGGGTGCTCATCAGCATCTCAAGTCATGGAATCACAGACTGTTTGGGTTAGGAGGGACCTTTACAGCTCATCTGGTCCAACCCTCCTGCAGGGAGCAGGGACATCTGCAACTAGAGCAGGGTGCTCAGAGACCCAGCCAACATCAGCTGGAATAGTTCCAGGGATGGGGCAGCCACCACCTCTCTGGGCAGCCTGGGCCAGGGTCTCACCACATGCAGCATAAAAACTGTCTTCCCCAGCTTCTCCATAGGAAAGTATCAAGGATGCTCCTGAGCTGCCCACACCATGGTCCAGTCCCAGGTGATGGAGAGAGTGGGCAGTGGGCACTGCAGGGCAGGGTGGTTCCACCACAGCCCCCATCCCAGCTCCTCCCCAGGGGCAGGGACCCCAACCCAGGGACACACTAGAGACAAAGAGAGAGAGAGAGGCCAACTTCCTAGAAACTGCCCTTAAAAATGTTTTCATAACATTTCATACCCAACCTACAGTAGCACCTCCAGTAATTAACAGCTAAGTTTTAATTAAACATCGATTCACAACTAATTAGTCTAATGATTAGTCACCTGAAGGAGACAAAGCAAAATACTGGGGCTGCCAAGATAGGAGCAGGAGAAGGCAAATGATGAAAGATGAGGCACAGCTGAAATTCCTTCCCCGCTTCCCTCTGGGCCAAACATCCCCTCATATTTTGGTCCTGTACAAATGAAGCCTTCGATGCGAATTTTCCTAATTGCAGCAAGTCTGACGGAGTCTCAGGTGAGTGATGTGGAGGAGACCCATTTCTTTCATCTCTCTCATCAGATCTCAGCCTGTTAATGCAGCTAAAGAGCCTTTCCCTGCTAGAGGAGACTCGGTCTCTGTCACCGTAACGAAGTCAGGGGGGACTTTTGTGCCTGCAGTCCTGCAGCATCCCGACAGGAACACTGCAGAGCGCGGGCAGAGCCTCCCCCTGCCTGCGACAGCCTCACCCCCCTCGGACACTGCTGCCAGCTTCACTCTCAGCTTCTCCCAGCCAGACACCCCGTTTGTTATCTCCTGCCAGCAGAGGGGTCTCCCATCACTCCACTCCCTGCTCCCAATGTGGCCGAGCTGGCCGCTGCACCGCAATGAGTGGGGCTCTGTCAGACCCAGCTTATGGGGATCAGGACAGATGCTGGGCTCTGGGATGGAGGAAGACAACTCCCCAGCAGGCGAAGGCAGAGCCCTCAGCGCGGCTGGCAGAGCACGGCACACCCGGGCCCGTTCCCAACCTCCTCTCCCTGCTCCCTTCAGCCCAACAAGGGTCACATTCTGGTGCAAGCCCCTCACATGGCCAAACACGCTCTGCTTCATGTCACCAAGCCCCATGGGTTTGACACCCGACCTCATTACCTCCCCAGTAGCCCCAGTACCTCTGCACCAGTCGCTATCGTGTCTCCAGGCTGCTGAGCACCCCCACCACCGAGCACTGCACACAGGACATCATCTCACACCAAAAAAACAGACTCATGACACTCAGCCCTACGCAGCCAAGGCTCTGCACTTACAAGGAGCTGTAGAATTGGACCAGGTCCCGAAAAGCAGCTTCCTCAGGTCCCCACACCCGGAGGCAGCTCCGCTCCCAGTGCTGGCTATGGGGAGGGCTGCTGGTCCCAGCACCGCCTCGGCCCCAGCCATCCACCGGGGCGTTGCTGTTATGAGGATGTTTATTATTTTGCCGTTGCCTTTTGTGAGATAATCCTATTTACCTACATTACTTATGCGCCAGAAAAATCACTTCTGGCTGAGGGTTATGAAAGCACTTACAGCCGAGTGCTCCCCCGGCGCGGCCGCTCCCAAGCTCCTGGCTCCCCCCGCCCAGGGGTGAGAGCTCCCGGCTCCTCTGGCCGAGCACCCCAGGTGTGCCAGGCAGCCCCCTCCCCTCCCTCCTCCCACCCCAAGTTTCTTCGCCCTTCTGCAAATTTAAGCCTTTTTTGAGTCTGGTTTTTCTCTCTCCTCTCTGGAGTTTTATGAGAGGGAAGGTGAAGCAGTAATGCGGGGGGTGAGGAGCTGGCAAATGGCACGAGGGGCAGAGCAGAGCCCATGCTGGGCCACACTCACCTTGGAAAAGGTTGGAGAGGTGTGTGGGGGCCACTGCACCCGAGGAGCCCGACAACATCGGTCCTGCTGTCCCCAGGGGAAGTAACTCCAAGGCAGAGGCTGGTGGTGCACCCAGGTGGGACAGGCTCGACAGGGGACAACCCGGGATTTGTGGTCAGAGGGACAAGTGTGATGCAGGAGCCACTTGTCTGTCCCCAGGCAGCGACGGGACACACAGCCCAGGCTGGCCAGTGGGACCTGAGCAGGGAACCCTGAGCCCGGGGGATGGGGAGACCCTCAGCAGGGGACAGGAAGGGTTAAACACGGTGCCCTCACCCCTGCCTCCCTGCACCCACGGGCAGAGCTGCAGGTACATTGATCGCTTCACGCGTCTCATCAGACTCGGATCAGTACAAATCAATGGGGTTAGGTCAGGGAGAAAAGCAGCTGAGCTGATACCAATACCCTCCTCCTCCTCCTCTCTCTGGGAATGGCCCCCATTGGGAAGCCCCTGCAGCATCCCCAGTCCCTGCACAGGCTCATCCTGAGCTTCTTTGGGTCTCTTTGCAGAGGGCTTTCTCCATCCCCTAGAGAAGAGGCAGGCCAGCAGCAGCAGGCAAGGGACTGGCAGCTGCCTTCTCCTGGAGGGAAGGACAGGGCTGGGCTGCCTGCAGGGACAGCTTTTGTGGGGACAGCTTCTGCATGGCCTGGCCAGCAAACCAGGACACCTGGGACACCAGCCATGCTGGGAAGAGTCCCCCTGGTCTCCCCATCCTGCCCATGCTCACCCAGTCAATCCCCAGTACGCCCAGATCACATGAGTGAGCTTCACCCAGCTGAACGCGTGAGATCTGTAGCAGCAGGGAGACAGCAGCTCTGTCTGCGGCTGTTTCATGCTTCTCTTACAAAGCAATCTGCTACTTGCGCTCCTCTGTTCTTCCCTCTTATGCAACTGCACAAAATGTAGAGGAAAAAAATCCCCTAGATGCTAATTTATCCGAGAAGCTCGAGCAGGTTTGCACAAGGCGGCAGTTTCAGCAGGGGGAAAAAAAAAAAAAGAGAAGAAAAAAAAAAATGGGAACAGCCATGTCTGAAATGTTGCTTCAGAAACCTGCCCTCCCTCCCAGGGATGCCTGCCCTCCCCAGCTCCCCGTGGGGATGCCTGGCCCCATCCCTGCCTCTTGCCTCCATCCTTGCCTCCATCCCTGCCTCTTGCCTCCATCCCTGCCTCTTGCCTCCATCCCTGTCTTCATCCTGCTCTGCACAAGGAGTTGCCTGCACCCTGGCTCACACTCTCCAGGCAGGGCTCCAGCGCTGCTCACCCACTCAGAGAAGCAAACTGGGAGTGGAGGGTGCAGTGGGATCACACAAAACCAACCGCCCGTCGTGGGGCTTTAGGCACTTCCAAGGTGTTATCCCCAGGGACGCAGAGGGGAGATGCCAACAGCCAGCCCCGACCTTGGCACCTCCCCTGGGCTGGGACCGGGCTGCCCGCGGGAGCTCACCCATGAATTACCTCGGGCTCAGCTGCTGTGCAGGGACTGAACGGCTCAGGGCAGGCAAGTGGGCAGCGTGTCCACCCCCAACACCCTTCCTCCTGCCCAGGGAGCACAGCCCGAGCCCACCCACAGCACCTCACAGCTCTCCCTTTGTGGGCACCTTTGGTAATTATAGGTTTAGTGGTGCAAAACACAGTCTAATAGCAGCCGGGGCTGGGGGGGATTGATTTCTTGTTTTGTTTTAAGTGCAGCTAATCTAATAGATAATTTATTTAAATTGATAGGGCAGAGAGAAATTACATTTCTATCTTCTCTGAATAGATTTTACTGTGTCTGGTGACCCAGGCAAGCTGAAGAGCTGGGCTGAGAGCCCGAACATGCCTTGGAATAGCCGCCTTGGTCAGCTTGTAATATTTTTTAATTCATTACTGCCATTTTACCAAACAACCAGTATAGATTTCTTTTGTGTTACAACAGCTCTTAACATGTTAGTTGGTACCTGCCTTAACCTCTTACAGTAAAGCTTTCCCCCCAGGAAACTGCCCCACCAAACCCAGCCCACAGGAAAGGTTCAGGGCTCCCCAGCCCCCTCCCAACAGACCCCCAGCCAGCCAGGAAAAGGGGCTGAGGGTCCCTCTGTGTGGGTAGCCCAGCCCAGGACTCTCCTGCTGCAGGAGCCTGTTCCTGGCCCGAGGCTCTAATCCAAGGGTTTCTGGGGACGTGCTCAGAGCCCATCACCGGTGCACAGCCCAGAGCCGCGGCAGGAGGGGGGAGCTTGGGCTGCATGTTCTGCTCTTACGCCTTTGGGAACCATCTTTAGTGCTCTCTACAAGATCTCCAGCTGTGCTGGAGCACACAGGCTCCCCCACACCAGCCTCCAGCAACAACCTCAGAGGGTTTTCCTGGGGGAACACCTAGAAAAAAAGCTTTTCCCAGGGAAAGAAGTGCTCAGGACAAGACGGGAAGGGAGGGTTTGTTTCCAGGCTGCATCCTGCTCTCAGGAGGGGAATGTGGAGGTGGTGGGGTGTAGGTGACAGCTGGTGTGGACACAGGTTCCTGCCATGCCAGGGCTGCTCCCCACCGGGGCATTTGCAGTACTGGGGCATTTCTCTGCCAGTACCACCGTGGGAATGCAGGTGGGCAGCAGGCGATGGGAGAGGGGGCAAACGGATGATGGTTCCATGGCTTCCTGGAGCGCTTCGCAGTCTGTCCAGGTTTGTCAGACAGGTGATTAAAAAGGCACCATCTGAGCACAGAGCAAAGGGCAGGAGCAGCAGCAGAAGGGGGGAACTGGCAACAGCAAAGCTAAGAGAGCCCCCGCACCCGGGGATACTGCTGCAGGGAAGGGAGGGAGCACTGGGCTAGGTGTGGGGATGCAGCCCGTGGTCCTGGCAGACAGGCGATGCCTGACCTGCCCAGCCCCCTGCACTGTGCCCCCTCAGTCCCCCAGGCAGAGCAGAGGCCCCCATGGGCTGCACTGTTGGCACCCACGGGGCCAGCACCCTGCTCCCACCCGTGCCATGTTCCCGCAGCGCTGCCGCAGCCGCTACCATCGCCTTTGCCTCTCACATCCCAGCTCTCCCTCCCCACGGTAACTCCAATAAAGAGCAAATCGCTATTATTCCATACCCAGCTCTTCTGATCCATCCTGATGAGAACCTTCCCTTCGCCTCCTCAAAGTCAACGGGCAGAGGGACACATCCTGCAGAGCCCCGGGGGAAAGGGCCACGCTCAGGGGAGGCTGCGTGGGGGCACCTGTCTCTCCGCAGCCCCCAGGAAGCCCTGCAAGCCGTGTCTGTGACCCCCAGTAAGAGATAATAAGCAAGAGGGAGGCTGGTGGCAGGCACAGGAGGGTGGCAAAGCCCTCAGTGGAGACTCTTTGGCAGCTCTGCTCAGCGGGACGAGCAGCGGCCGCCCTGCCCGGGCTGCTGCACCGCTGGCACTCCCGCAGAGAGCGCCCGGCTTCCTGGAAGAGCCCGCACCGTGCCAGAGTTCCAGTGGCCGCTGCTCGGCATCGTGAGCCTGCTGCAGGCGATCCCGCCGCTGCCACCGCGGCTGCACGGAAAGCACTTTGTAGATTTGATTATGCCATAAGGGGCATCAGAAATGCAACTTGTTGCCTGTTTCTCAGAGTAATTAATTTCATCTGTATTGAACAAATGACATAATTTGAGGATTTCTGGGTTATGGATTAAGTAAAGACCAGATGAGAGCATCCTCATCAGCTCCGAGATTAATTACCAGTGCGAGGTGAAGCAAGTGCTCTCGTCTGCAGGTTTGCTTGGCTGGTGCATCTTTAATCCACCTGCCTGGCACCGCGGCTGCCCCCGAGGGCACCATGCCACCCCACCACAGGGCAGCGGCACTGCCTGCCCTTCAGGGCATGGGACTTGCTCCCGCACCAGGATGTTGGGGGATGCCAGGGAATAAAGCCAAACTTTAAGGCTTCCTTGAGGCTTCCTGCTCCCCCGCCTGGGTTTAATCGTCTGTTCTGGCCAAATGACAGGCAGGGCAGAAGGAGCTGCCAGGCAGATCACAGGGTGGGTCACACAAGGGCTCGTTCATGACTCAGCCAAGGGCTCAGACTGCAGCATCAACCCCACAACTCCTTCACCTGGTGCACCCCAAGCCCAAGAAGACCCAGAGATCCTCAGTCCTTATACCTCAATTACTCAAAAAATACTATCCCCACATGAACGTCAAGCTCACTTGGAAACAATGAGATGGACCACAGCAGTGCACAGAGGATGGACTGAAATGTGAGGGATGGGGGAGGAGGACGGAGACTGCTATAGGGGCCCTGACACATCCCATCGTCCCCAGAGAGCTGCAGGCACAGCCATGAGCCTCAGGTGAAGTGATCAGTGACCCTACTGGGCAGAGCATCTGGGAGCAGTGGGGATCACAGGGACAGCAGCAGAGCTCCAGGGAAGCTGGTGCTCCTTAATCCCATCACCATCCCCTGCCAGAGTATTGCAGCCATACTTGGCTCTTTGGAGCCATGCCAGAGGGGTTGTCACTGCAGCCAAATGTGCCTGCCCCAGGGGGGACATCCTGTCCCTCCCCATCTCCTCCTCCCCTCCCTGTCCTATCTCAGGGGCAGGGGGGTTGGCACTAGATGATCTGTAAGGTCCATTCCAACCCAAACCATTCTATGATTCTATGCTCTCCTCCTCCCTGCCTCATCTCCCCCTGCCTGCCCTACCCCTCAGGCCAGGGATCTCCACATATACCTCAGCCTCGACGAAAATTTTCTGAGTGGGGTCAGAAAAACAGGGCTCCCTACAGCATTTATTCATGAGCCAGGCATTTTATTTAATGTGCCTTGCAACGCAGGATCAAAGGTACAGAGCAGCACCTAATTAATTATTTTTCTCCTCTTCTGTACCATCCCCTAGTTGAGCACCGAGTCCCAGAATGTAAAAGCCTCCCTTTCAATGACTCTGCATAATGAGATGGATTTGGACTCCAGCAAATTTGTTCAGTTTTATGGAGTATTATATGAAAATGCTGTGAAATTAAGTTCTGTCTTTGCTATCACGCCATGGCCATCAGAGCGCTTTTATGTATGGCACTGAGACTAAAAGATGGGAAAGTGAGTCCTTGCTGCAGTAATGTGGCGAACGGGGAGAGGGAGGAGCCGTGCAATGAAGATGACATGGTGGAGGGTTAGACTGGGGGAGATAATGAAGGAAACAAGAAAGCGATGCAGATGAAGGGAGTTGGGAGCTAAGAGCCTGGAACTGGAGTGGCAGCAGCCAGGAGGCTCTGGAGATGAGGAGGGTGGAGAGAATAGGGAGGATGAGGAGGGTGGAGAGGGCTCCCTTCTCCTGATCCTCCCCTTGCAAAGCGCTCAGCAGCCCCGCTCGCAGCACAAGGGAGGCAAACGCTGTTACTGGGTGGGGGGGAGGACACGGGCAGAGCCCCCGAGGGAAGGCACAGAGAGCAGCTCGTGCCCTGGGCACACTCCTGCACAGTCGCCAGCATCACTCCTGCTGTCCCATGCACATGCTGGGCAGGGTCAGGACACGTCTGGAAACACGGCAGTAGCAGAACCCTGGTGTTTAAGGCAAAAAAGAACCCGTGGGGAGGAGCTGCCCCAGTGCCGGGGTGTTCCTGGCACAGATCCTTCCCTTCTGGGAAGCATTTCGCCCCGCGGTGCCAGGAAAGGTGTCCGGCACAGAAGGTGCTGTTTCAGCTCGGAGGCTGAGACCCCCCCCGCACGCCTTCCTGAGCCAGCTCCCTTCTCTGCCTGCTGATCCCTTCCCATTCTTTCTCCCCCTCCGTCTCTTCCCACCCCCAGCCCATCTCCCCCTCCTCTTCCCTGCAGCCCGTCTCCCCTGCATTTACCCCCGAGTGATCTATTTTCCCCTTGGCAACTTTATAACCCGTTTCCTTGCCTGACAGCAATTAAGTAGATGCTTCGCTTCCAATCCCATGGCCCATAAACATTGGAAAAAGAAAATGTTATAAAGAAGAAAACAATCAAATCTGCACACAGATGCATGCACAGGAGCACAGACAGAGGGACAAATGGGGAGGACAGAGCAAAGCCAGGGAAGGTGTTTGAGGCGCCTCACTTGTGCAGAAGCTGGAAACTCCTCACAAGCACCACGGCTGCCCCGTGTGCAGGGGGGAGGGAGAGATTTCTACAGGGCATGGAAAGGCGAGTTACATGCCTCCATGCCCACTGCCCTCCAATTGCCAGGGCCAGTTCGCACTTCTGCCCCTCTCCTGCCCCACTGTTTGCCTCCCAGTGCTCCAACACTCATGGAAAAATAAAGCAGCCAAAAAAACCAAAAAGCCCCAACAAAATATTAAGGTAAAAAAAGAAAAGACAACATCACCCCCGTGATGTATGGGGTTTTTTGGTGCCTGACAGGCCCCGAGCCTCTGGGGACCGGCACTGACAAATCGGCCCTTTCAGTGCACTGTGAACATCTTCACTTTCCTGACACCTCAAATCACAGCACCGGCCCCCAGCACCGGTACTGGGGGGAGTGGCAGCTGCCCATGGAGCCCCAGCCGCCCCCCGAGAGCTGCTCCTGCATCAGCGGGAGGCTCTCTGGTGTGCGAACCGCTGGGAACACGGAGCCTGTGCTGAGCAAACTCGAGCAGGCACAGTTTCTAATTTCCATGACAACTGTAACGGGGTGTTTGCAGGTTTGGGAGCGCCGGGGGGCG
>WUAM01000179.1:4911750-4926018 GCA_024336885.1 Actenoides hombroni | reverse complement strand
ACCCCCGGCCCGGGGTCCCGCTCCCCTCCGCCCCCGCAGCGCCACACCTGGCAGCGGGGCCGGTCCCGGGACGCCCGGCAGCCGCCGGCTCCTTCCCACCGGGATAGCCCCGCTGTCCTTCGTGCCCCGCGCACGCAGCAGCCGCGGTTCGGGACTGTCTCCGGCCACGCAGGACACAGTCACGAGGGGCTGGCACCGGTCTCCGGGCCGCTGTCCCCCCGGCGAGGGACCGCGGAGCCCTCTCACCCGCCTCCCTTCCCGATGGGCCGAGGACGCGGAGCAGGTCACCTCCTTCCACTCGCCCCACGGGCAGCGCAACTGCCCCGACGGCCGGGGGGACCGTCTCGTCGGGGGGAGTCCGCCCCGGGGCCAGACCGCCCGGTACAGCGGCCTTTAGCCCCTGCCCGGTACCGGTGGCGGACGAGGCTACCCTTGGGACCAACACAAACGCCCTTGCGGGAAGCGGGGACACCGCCGGGCACTCAGTTCTGCAGGCGAGACCCGACGGGGCGGACAGAATGGGAGCGGGGAAGGAGGGGGCTCCCGCAATGCTGCAATGCAGAGCCGCGGCGAGAGCCGAGCCCGCCGGCCCGGCAGTGCTCCGCCGCCCCGACGCTGCTGCAATGCAGGTGCGAGCACCGGGCCGAACCGGGCCGGGCATCCCGTGCCCCGCCGGGCCGACCTCGCCTCAGACACGTCGGGCTTCGGCTCTCCCAGGCTTTCTCGCTCCCGTTTCGTTTTCCTCACGCTACTGCCGAGACCGCGAGACGTTTTCTCCCTCCCGGTGTTCCGGGACTGCCTCTCGCCCTGTGTTTGCCGGGGAGCGGGGCGCGGGGGCTTATCCTGCCGCCACGCCAGCAGTCACCCTGGCCCTCCCCGGCTTCTCGCTGTGACTACCCCAGACGCCGGGACCGCTGCGAAGCCTCCAGTGCTTCACCGACTCGGGGCGGGTCCCCCGTCCCTGCCCTGCCCCACTCCACCTTTTCCTGGGGGACAATTCCCCCTTCCCACGTTACCTCCGGGACGCCCCCCGGGGCCCCCCTCTTTTGAGCCGAAGCTTTGCCCCGTGCTTGCTCTCCCCTCCTCGCTGTCCCGCTGCAAACAGCGGTGCGGGTCCCACGCGGGACTTCAGGCTTGGGTGTGGAGGGTCCCACCTCCTCTCCGCTTCTTCGCGGCTGCCATCAGGCACTTGGACACGCAGCAGTCGGGAAGTGGGGGACCCCCTGGAAGGGGGTGTGAGAGGCCCCCGCCGCTGCCGCCTGCCCCACACTCTGCTCTGCTCGGGCTGTCTGGGGTGTCGGGGTGCGGTGGGGTGCAGACGCGGCTGCCAGTGAAACACCCGAGTGTCCTCGAGAGAAGAAATTACTCCTCTAAACACCATAGCTGATACATACACAAACCCAGCAGGACTAGGTGGATCACATAAAATACCGGAGTGCAGGGGGGGTCGTTTTAAGACTGGGGATGGGGGAGCGGGCGGTACAATCGCACACTGCCCGTCCCTGTCCCGCGGTTACAACCCCTGCATGTTTGAATCCTGCCGTAGCAGCCTGGGGCTGAACGGCAGCGGATCTGAGCGCGGTGCCAAGCAGACCCGATTTTTACCCTCCCACCTGGATTTTTTTTTTTCTTTTTTTTTTTTTTCTGACGCGGTGAAAATGGCACCGCATTCCAGCTCCAGCTACTGCTGGCGCGGACTTCAGTCGCTGGATCCTGCCGTGTCTTCATTTACTAGATGAAAGCTCAGCCGAGTCCCGAATTTCTTCCCTCGGCAGAGGTTTAGGGGGTGATCTAAATGTCCGTCGCCTTCCCTTGGAGACACCCGGCCTCCCCCCCCAGGCCCCGGCTCCCCGGGTCCCCCCTCTCGCCCTCACGACATCCCTCTGCCTCCTCTCCCACTCCTCGCCGATATTTCAGTATCTCTTCTGAGCTCACCAGTGCCACACACCGAGGCAGTACCGCCAGCCCGCTCTGCCCTGAATTTCCCCTGCAGACCTGGGGTTCCTCGGCGGCGGCGGTGCTGTCCCCGTCCCTCTGCCCGCCCCCCCGCCCCACCGTGGGACACGGTTCCGGGCTGGAGCCGGTGCCCGGCGGGGCCGAGAGAGCGGCTGCAAGCGGTGTCCCCTGACCCGAAGGGCTGTTAATTCCTCCAGGCTGCTCCCCGGAGAGGGATGGGTGCGGGTACGGAGCCGTCCCCGACCGCTAACCCCCTCACCGAGGGAGCAACTCCGGACCGGGAGCTCCCGCCGCTCCGAGCAGGTTCAGCTCGGTGACCCCCGGGTCCCCTTTGGCTCCTCCTGCCTGTGGTGGAGGAGGAGGAGGAGGGCAGGGGGAGCACAGTGGGAGCACTCCCTCACCCGCGGGACAATGTCCCGTGGGCCCCCCAGGCTGGCTGGGCCACGCAGCCCCGCACCAACCCGCTAGGTCCCCACAACGACCCTCTGGTTATCGCAGCCCCTTTGGTGATCCAGCATCCCACAGGACGGGGTCCCAGACCGCCCCATGCAGATTCCCCGTCCCCTTAGGAAGCCAGCTTGCCCTGAGCCCTGCTAAGCACCTCGGCTTCCCGCTCCCGTCAGCCCAGTCCTAGAGGGTACTGGAATTTACAGGCTCTCTGTGCCACCCCCACCCCGGCGTTGTGCTCTGCAAGCACAGGGGATGCTGCGCCGTGCAGCAAATGCTGTGACAGGGACTGGAGGTGCACAGGCAAAAAGGTAAAATCGACTTTCCAGGGAAAGAAAAATAAGACCGAAGCCTGTCAGTCCGAATCCGGAAAAGACAATGCCACGGCCAAGACTTATTGGTCACACACTCAGGCGGGAGATGGAAGGAATTCCTGCGATAATACTCGTCTCTACTCAGCCGTTGCTGCTGAACCACAAATTGCTGCTTGCAGCACAAACTATGGAAATAGGATACGTTAGATTAGATGTCTTCTTGTTAGGTCTCTTTGCTAGGAGTTATTTCTGAGTCCTGAGAGTTAAAGCATCTTTAAGAAACAGAGCATCAAACGCCGGGAAAGTGGGTCTGCTTCAGGTGGTGGAGGTAGAAAAATGAAAAACCTCAGGAAAGCAGATACCGCGGAGAGAGAGAAGAATTTTTCAAAGCGCAGAGGGACACCCAGGGAGGGCTCTTCCCACCTCGGGTTAAAAATGGCTCAGGGTCAGGTTGAGCCCTTAAACTCAAGATAAGACATTGTTCCACACGCAGCCGGGAGAGTCAAAGCACCTCTGGAGTCTGACTGTCACATCGTCTTCTCTGCAGACCCGACCATGAATCTCTCTCGTTTATCTGCTGCTAGTGACTTCATGTGCCAGGAGGACACAGGATAATGTCACGGCTGGACCCAGCGCACGCAGAGGGCAGCGGCTGTAAAATCCATCCCTGATGCTGGAATGACAGCCTGGCTCGTACCGCGCTGCAAATGGACGGGTACAGCCAGGGACCGCGGCTCATCATCCTTCATTTCCAAGCCATGTGGAATTACTAACATATGTGGAAATGAACGTTTACTACCGTACGTGAAAATTAGCATCTATTTTGTGCTTCAGATGTTTCTGTGGCTCCCTGATACCGAGCAAACCGCCCCTTCTCCAAAGCTTTTACGTGGTATTTAAAAGAACCTGACACTCCTTTTTTTTAATTTTTTTTTTTTAATTTTTTTTTTTTGCCAGAATAGAAATTATTTCTTTTCTCACATCCCTATGGCTGTGAGCTCTGAGCAGCTCCATGGACTGTGACTTGTGGAGCGCATTCCCCCTCCGCCGCATCACGGGGAGGACAGGGTTCCCCCCCCACCAGGGGAGCGGGAGATGAGGAGGTGCCGGTGGGGGACCCAAGAATCCAATGCCGAGAGAGGGGGGAACTCCCAAAGCCCCATGTTCTGAAATCACCGTGTCCGAGCTCACACAAAGGGCGTTTTCCAGATTTCCTCGCTTTTCTCCGCCAGTACCGGGGTCCGCCGGGGGAGCGCTTCCCACCGCTGCCCGCTGCCGCCAAGCCGCTGCTCGTTGCAGCCCCCCCCCGCCCGAGCTCTCCCGGTGCCATTTTGCCGCCCCCTTGCCCAACACGCCGTTTGGGGGCTGGGGGGTTACCCCTTAGCGCATGGCAGAGCCCACGCCCGCAAACGAGCAGGGCCATTTTAGCCCGCAGGCTCGATCCCCACCCCCCCTCCCCTCCCACCCCTGCTGCTCAACTCCCAATCCTACGGCCGGTTTTTTATTCTCTAAAGTGGCTGGGGACAGATCCTGCCTCAGCGGTTGGGGTGACATGGCACCGCGGAGCATCACCCCGGGAGGGGCTGGACCAGCCTGCTCCTAACTGGCCAGCCCCGGGGTAGTGCTCGCCCCCCTGGCCAGCTCAGGCACCGGCCACGAGGAAAATCACAGAATCACAGAATGGTTTGGGTGGGAAGAGACCTGTAAAGGTCATCTAGTCCAACCCTGCCGAAGTGAGCAGGGACATCTGCAACTAGAGCAGGGTGCCGAGCCTGAATTTCCACCTCTGCTGCTCACAGCTCTCAGAGCAGCTCGTGGGCTCCAATTCTCAATCTTCTGAGAGGTAACTTTGGAAGTTTGAGTCATCCTGGTTTTCCTATTCTGTGCTTCATCAACAGAAGCAGCACAGTCCCCACACAAGAGGGGAACGAGGCAAACCCAAGCAACCCAGGGCCCTTCTCTGGACAAGCCCCGGGCTGAGGCAGGTTACTCCCTCTGGAAGATCTGGGCTGTGGCTCAATTCACAGCTGTTACCAAACCCCACCATTCCTTGTGTCATACCTACCAGGCTCGTCCCCGCTGCAGATGAAGATGGAGCACCCAGTGCCTTCCCAGGAGAACCGGAGATGTGGCTTTACATCCGCACAAGAAGAACTTTTTTCTCAGAACAGTGTTTTATATTCAACACTGAATACACATTTCTTAAAGCTTCCATCAGTTCAGATCCCCTGTTCAGGCATTCTGTTAATGCATTTTATAATAATACCTAAGTCTGCTTAATTCATTTTCTCTATCTGTTGGACTTCTCTGCCCTGGCTGCTACAACACAACAAGCAGTATCTCCTAAAGTTCTAACTTATTCCATTTCTCACCTCCAACCAAGCACTTCTGTCTGAAGCACGCCTGAACCACAGAAGCCAGGTCCACACTTGGGCCATGGCAATAAATAAATCCCCTGGAAAATGAGTGTGGCCATACCCCCTTCCCAGCACTTTCCTGGGACACAGTCTGTAACACCAGCAGAGCTCTTCCTCAGTGACGTGGCTGGGTCAGGATCCATCATCCCAACAGGTGCCAGTGTCATCCCTTCCAAAGGGTCCTGGTGTTTGACAGGGATCCTGGAGGGTTTGGCAGTTGGTTATTAAGTTTCCTTCTCTCCCCACCCTTAAATCCCAGGGACCTGCTGTCAGCAGGGTTGGACAGGGACGGCACACGGCCCAGCGTGCTGAAGCCATGACTGCCGGGACTCAGGATGCTTCCTGCCAGGTTGCGCTGCATTGCACTGTGTGTTTTATACGTCTGCTTGTCCGACAAAAATAAATCTTCATGTTTGCAGTTTGCTTTAAACTACATCAAGGTGTCAGCTGAACTGACAGCTCCCTCTGAGAAATGACTTCAGTAGGTGCCGGCAAATTGCTCCTGGGTGAGCCTGGGATCTTGCCCTGCATCGGGAGGCACTGGCAGGTCCCAGAAGGAGACCTTGGCCACCTTTGGCCCCAGCCAGCTCCTGCCCCAAATTTTCATTATTACCAAGACCCTCATTTCTCTTCTGTTTGCACTCAAATATCTGTCACGCACTAACACCCCTTCAGTGCCCATGAGACCTCATGTATCAGCTCCTGAAGTCAGCAACAACACCAGGACCCTCTCTCCTTCCAATCCCGCTCCAGCTGGCTGCACAGCACCCAGCCACAGCCACCATGGCCCCTGTCCCACATCATCCAGCCTTGTACCACGTCATCCAGCCTTGTCCCCCTCCCCTGTTACTCTCTGCAGTGATTGGGGGTCCCTCCCCGGGAGCGCAGTGCGGGGGGACCAGAAGCAGAGCTCCTGTCTCACCCATCCAACATCTTGCTCACACGTCCATCCTTCTTCACCACACTGACGCTGCCCAAGGCCAGGCTATGCTGCAGAGCTGTGCTTAGGTCAGACATCACTGGTGGCAGACACCTTGTGAACACGTGAGCTGCTTCAGTTTGCCTTTAATGCGATTCTCCCCCTCTTGTGGCAGAGGCAGGGGCTTTGCTAAATGCAGGGGACCCTCTGGAGCCACTCACCAAGGCTCTGGGTGTGCCTGGAAGCTGGTTTGGGCTGTGCCCGTCACTGTGCAGCCTTTTTCCTCTTCTGGTGCAAACGTAAACAGAGCAGTGTCCTTGTGGTCGTCTCCTCCTGACACAGATCTTGCATGAATCTGGGCTGAATCCAAATGATCCTATCTGCAGAGGAGACTGAGGATTTCCTACCACCAGCGTTTTTGACTGTTCAAAGCAGAGGAAGCCCCATGGGATGGGGGAGGCAAGGGGGCCAGGGCAGAACTGGGGGAAGCTTCCTCACATCCCCTTCGCCCAGCTGTCCCAGTTTCCACAGCCACTCGCCCAGGCAGAGGGACACCAGCCCCCCCAAAAATCCAGCAACAAACCCCAGCAGCAGACCTCTGCTGCTGCACCAGTCCCATTGGATGCAGTTTTAGTTCCAGTGGTTTATAGCAGCCCACACGCACATGGCTGAGCTGTACAGCCCCTGCCCTGCTCAAGGGGATGGGCCTGGGAAAATGCAGGGTTTTCTTTTTCTCTTCCCTCCCCTCAACGTGATCATGAATGCTTTACCTTGTTGCCAGCTTCTCCAGCAGGAGAGAGATGCTGAGGCTGCCACATTCAGCAAAGTCACACGGTCAGCTCCTGACACCGCATGGCAAAATGGCACAGAATGGGAAAAACAAAGGGAAAATGCCATAAAACACATGCAAAGAGTGCCTGGAGGGGCTGCCCCCACCCATGTATGAGCAAAAGCACCAAGTGCCCCAACTGCCTGGGAAATCCTCCACTTCTCACCACACATGGCCACTTACACCTTCCGCCCTTTAGGGTCAGGGACAAGCTCCTCTCCCATTCCCAGTCTGGACCTGGAAGTTTCCCAGTCCCCATGAAGCCATTTCTTATTCTGAATAAAAGATGTTGGCTGTGTGTCATGTGCTTATTTAACATCCTTCTCCTCAAAAGCATCCTCACTCCAGAGATACCATCTATTTCACTAAACCCCAGGGCCTGCCCTGACAACTGCCCCGTGGCCATTGCCTGGGGACATTGTTTCTGTCACCTCCCGTGGAGCGGGGACCGCACCAACGCCTGCTGCAGCCACACCGATTGAGCTCGGCGAGAGAAGGCTGGCAGCTGGATTCCAGCCCAGTCCTGGTGCAGGCACGGGTACCACCATGGCTGGGGAGGGGAGAACCTGAAAGCAGCTTTACAGTACAAATTTACAGCCCCTCCTCTCAGCATGGCCACAGATGGATGGAGGCATCAGACCCTTTCAGAAGAGCTAAAATACGAATACAAATTCTCCTTTTAAATCAGCAAATGTTTGTCTGGAATAAATCCAAAACAAGCGGAGGTTAACACATTCCTGGGAAAGACATTAAACGTAGTGCACACCAGCCTTCCTAATGGAGTGTGGTGATGCTCCGTCTCATCCCAGATCGCTTTGATAGCCATTGGAAGGCATAGTGGACTTCACATTAATTTGCTCAGTAATAGGCTTTTAGGTTTCATAGAATGGCTTAGGTTGGAAGGGACTTCAGACATCATCTCACCGAATCTCCCCACCATGGGCAGGGACTCCTCTCAGACCAGGTTGCTCAAGGCCTCATCCAAGCTGGCCTTGAGCACCTCCAGGGAGGGGCATCCACAATCCTTCTGGGCAATCTATTCCAGAGTCTCACCACCCTCCTACTGAAGAACTTTTTCCTAAGAGCCAATCTAAACCTATTTTACCTCGGTTTAAAACCATTTCCCCTCCTCCTATCGCTGGACACTCTTTTGAACACGAGTCCCTCTCCAGCCTTCCTGTAGGATCCCTTCAGGTACTGGCAGTTATAAGGTCCCCCCAGAGCCTTCTCTTCTCCAGGCTAAACAATCCCAGCTTCCTCAGCCTATCTTTGTAGCAGAGGTGCTCCAGCCCCAGCTTGATGCACTCAATAAGGAAAGAGAGCATCATGAGTAAGTAATTCGCACCCAAAGCACTTCATCTTTCCCAGCCAATTGGAACAGAGCAAGGGGAGGGGGTATCTTTTAAACCACTAACTACTTATCACGCCTTTCGCTGCACAGGAAGCTGCTGGAGTTGTGATAAACATTAAACTATTAAACTAAAAAATATCTGTCTCTGTGGTTTCAGGGAAACGGTGCCTCAAACAGGCCACGGCTACAGGCAGCAGGGACAGTATTTCAGGTCCTTCTCCAGCTGATGGAGCGGCAGTGGGTGCAGGGAAAGGAACCTTGGGACGCACACGCTCGGAGGGCACCGCTTCCTTAAAAACGGGCACCGCACCCGCACCGCAGTTCATTTCCAAAGGTGCTGACAAGCTCGCTGCAAACAGCTACCCATTGCCGAGAGTCTCACGCGCCGACGGACCAGAGAAGGAAGCTGCGGCCCCGGCTCACGCCGGCAGCGGCGATGCTCGGGCTTTGGCCTGCAGCCTGCAAGCACCCATTTGAGACACATCCTCCTATTTGTGAGAAACCCTGTTGGCTTCATCCACCTCTGTCTGGCTAAAGAGCAAGTTCTCCCTCTGCAGACCCTCTGCCCGCGCACAGCCCACCCGCCCAGCCCTGCTCCTGGGCTGGCTCCTGCTGCTGTCTGTCGAGCTGCACTTCCCCTTTCATAAATCACATTTTGCATTCTGAGCATGCGTCTCCTCTTCCATGCCATTTTTTGTTTTCAGATAACCATTAGCTTAATTAATCAAGGGAAATGCATCATTTCTGACTGTCTGCTCTGCCAGCTAAGCCTGGGACAGCAGGGAAACGCTTCCCCCCAAACCATTCCCGGGCATCACTGCGGCACGGGCTGGGGTCCGCCTGCCCAGACGCAGGTTCCCACCCTGACGCCTGCACCCAGTGCCCTCGGTGCCGCTGCCTCTGCCCACTGCTCACACAGACCCCGTGGCACGTGGAGTTCATTAAAACCCTCTTAAGATTCAGCACAGCTAACGGGCAGAATGTTGATTTTAATTAGAGTTCACCTATTTTCACCCGCTCTCTGCGCACGTACAATTGGATTTTGGGGTCTCCGTGCAGGCAGGTGAAAAATCACAAGCAGTAAACACATTGCCGAAGTTTCCATCGACTCAGAGCATCAGCTGAAACAGGAGATGAACCGAGCTGTCAGTACTGACCTTGCCCACATGAACAAGTTTAACCAAATAGCTGGGATGGAGCCAACTTTCTGGTATCAGCTCTCAGAAGCCATTTCCACCACCACATGAGCACACAGAGGAGCAGACCTGAGCTACACCAGACCAAAACCAACACCTGCAACAACGGTCCCCACAGTTGAGTGTTACACTTGGACACAAGCCTTCGTGGCTCAGAAAATGGCATCCGTGGCTGCTTTTCCTCCCATTTAACCCAAGCAGCCTCAGAAGAGCACTCTGGCTCTGGCATGAGAACATCTGTAGGCAGGACCTGGGCTGACACAGCTCATGCAGAGGTTCCTGCTGTGAACAAGCCCCAGCAGATGACACCTGGCTGGATGCTGCCCCACCTTTCTGCGGATGCCACATAATCCTCACGATTTACAAAGGAACAGTTGCCAAGCTGACTTTTGAACTTATTCATATAAATTGAATCCTTGGAAGACTACGTGGCCCAGATGCGGGTAGCAAGAGGAGGAGGGGTTGATTTTTACTTTGGAAGCAGCACCACCACCATACGCCTAGACAGACAGACACTGTGGCACAGCAGGACTCAGGGACTGAGCCTGCAGTGTGCTGCCCACCCCCCGGGCTCTCGCACACAGTGAGGGTAACTCACCCACGTCTTTAGGTAGCTCCAGCATAACTGCAGGGTCTACCTCACCCAAACCAGTTAATTCTGCCTCTCACAAGCCCGAGGCTCTTGTCCATACACATTCATGTGCCATCAACAACAACAACATTTCAACCAAGATCTCTTCTGGAAGAGAAATCAACTTCAGGCAAAAACCCAAGATGAGAAGGGCTGGCCGCTGAGCCAGCTTGGTGAGCACAGGATTCAGAGGGCAGTTCCTGTATGAGCACTGGACTCAGTCTGGGGGCATCACCGGGGATCCCAGGGGCGCAGGGATGGAGAGCAGCACCTCAGCCATGTGCGGATGGGTTCCACAGGCACGCTGCGAGGTTGCCATCTTCGTGTGAACCGTTCTGTAAAGAATTAGCCCTGTGCTGTAGTGCCAGGGGGCTACAGCAATTATTAATCTAGTTCAGAGATGCCTGCAGGCTTTTTTTTTTTTTTTTTTTTTTGTGGAATTTGGACCACCTTCCTTTCAGGGGAAGTTCAAGCAACTCCTCCTCTAACCTCTATCCTCCTCAACGCTGGGCATGACGCTGCTGGTGAGGCAGCACTGGGCCGAGGACTAGCACTGGGCCACCCACCGCAGCCACCTCCCCAGCCTGCGTTCCCAGCCGCCTTCCAGGTTTCCCATCGCAGACCTCACGTGGCTGGGTTTGCTTGGGAGAAGCCCAGCCCTGCCTCGGCGAAACACCAAACCACCGTCTCCTGCGGCCTTGCGGGGTCCCTGGACCGCACCGGGAGGAGCCAGGCTGCCCTCGCGCCGGTTCCATCCGCGCTTTTGGGGGAAAGCCAGAACCATATTCAATAGGCTGCATCTCGGAGACCATTTGAACCTGCAGGTACCTGCTCCAGGGCACCCCAGCCACCGCCTGCCTGCACGGGGACGCCTCCGGCACCGTCCGTAGGCAGTAACAAAGGCACTCCGAATCCCGGCGGTTTTTGTAAAGGTTTATAGTCCTTCGCAATGACTGCATGATACAGTTCTTCCCCCGTGACACAGCCCTCGGACCAGGAAGCGCCGCTGGCAGCTCGCGCTCCACCTCCCAGCAGCCGGGCTCTGCAATCCGATCTACACTAGCTGCGGAACATCAAATGCACTTTCAACATCTCCATTTAATATTTACATTCAAGCAATTAATAATTGGAAGCTTATAGTTTAGACATTTCTAATAGCAGCAGTTTCTATAATAGCTCGTTTAGCTTTAGATAACAATTTTTTTTTTTGTTTGCTTTTTTTTTTTGCACATAGAAACACCACATGTGTACAGTATCAAAAAATATATACCGGGGATGGTCCTGCGGGTTGTGAGGGCAAGGGGACGAGACTAACAAATGCTGAATGGTTAAAAAGGAGAACAGAAAATATTCGTTTGATATAGTTTATAAGGTGATCTAGGGACTCCATAAATCTAGGCTTTATATCTCATTATATAAATACCTACAAATAAATATATTAGCGTGGCCGGAGAGCGACCAGCTTTCAGCTCAAACAATACATTTCAATAACACCACGTACAAACGGGAGCAAGAATCACTCGACAAGTTAGCACTGTTAAAATATAATACTATAACTCTGAGTAACTGGCGGGCCCCGTCCTCGCGTGTCCCAGTGCCCACAGGTCCCCGGGCAGCCCCTGAGCGCAGGGCGGGAGCATCGGCGAGGACACCCTGTGTGGCAGGGAGGGCCACTGTCCCCGTCCCCGTGTCCCCTTGGCGGAGAGGGCAGGCTGGGCTGCCATGCTGCAGGCGGGGGGCACACGGGCACCAGGGAAGGGGCACCAGTACCTTAGAGAGCGGCTGTGGGGCCAGCGGCCCCGGGATGGGCAGGCAGCTCCCACGGGGAGCAGCCGCCGTCCCACCTCACACCGTCACGTACTCCTTGAAGGTCACGGTCAGGCAGTTTGCGGTCACGTCTGTGATAATTATATTCCCAAAGAAGGGCTTGAATTCCTGCAGGGACTCGGCCTCCTCCTCCTCCTCCGTGGCCTCCTGGGGCTGCGGAGGCTCCGCGGCCGGTTTCTCAGCCGGCGCTGGCGGCACCTCTGGCTTCACCTGCGCCAGGGCCAGCTCACCCTCCGCCCGCGGCTTCACGCAGCGCAAGTCTATGGGCTCGTCCAGGTCCGAGTCCAGCAGGATGACCTCCGGCTGGGCGGGCGCGGGTGGCTCCGGCTGCTCGGGGGCTGGGGGGCTGAGGCAGGTGGGGGCACTGATGCTCCGGGAGGTCAGGCGCTTCTTGCCCGGCTCCCGCTCCGCGTGCGGCTCCGACAGGCAGCGCTTCCGCGAGCCGGGGTTGGAGAGGTTCAGTCCCATGGAGGAAGGGCTGTGCTCGCAGACAGGACTCAGGGACCAGGGCACGAGGTCCGGCTTGGTGGTGAGCTGCAGGGGCTGCTCTGCCGGAGGAAGGGGCAGCTCCTTGGCCAGGGGAGTCTTTCGGGGACTTTCCTCAAGCTCCGTGGAGGGCTGCCGGCCCTCACCCTCTGCTTTGCTCAGGGTGTTGCTGCCCACCACCCGCTCCTCCCCCGGCTTCCTCCAAGCCTCCAACTTCTCCTCCCCACCCTTCTTAGGAGTCCTCTCCTCAGCAGCCCGCTTCCGGGGTGGCTCCCCGGACTTGATCTTCACTGCCTGCATCCCATTCTCCATGTACTTGCTCATGACGATCACAATGCGCCCGTTCTTGTTTTTGTTCTTGACAATCTTCATCTTGCCCCCGAGGCCATTGCTGGTCACCCTGTCCCGGGAGGGAGGCCCGGTACCACCGGACAGGTTCTTCTCGGCCCCGTTCTTGCTTTCTGCGCTGAGGTTCTTGACCGTGCCCAACAGGGTTTTGGCCGGGCCATGAGCCCACTTGTCTGGGTGGGTGACCAGGGGGCTCTTGTTACTGTCCAAGCAGGCCTGGCTCTGTGGCTCCTTGCTGCTGGGCTGGTAGTGGGGCTCGTACATCTTGGGGTCGGGCTGGTAGTGGTGGTGCTTCTTGCTGTTCAGCTGGTAGTAGTACTTCCCTTTGCTGTGGGACTGGTGCTTCATGCTGCTCTCCTTGCCGTTGGGCTGGTACTGGTGGTGTTTCTTGCTGTTGAGTTCATACTGGTGCTGCTGGCTCTTACCGGAGGAGCCGAGATCCAGCTTCGGCCTGTTGTCCGCAGCAGGGTCCTGCAGCCCCGTGAGGATGTTCGAGCGGCGGGCGAAGGAGGGAAGCTGCAACACAAAAGCAGGGGCTGCGGTCAGCGGGTGCCGGTGCCCCGGCAGGTGTCTAGGGCTCCGCCGAAACCCCCGCCCCTCCAAGCGGGCTCTCGTTACCGGCCGCCGCATCACGGGGAGCCGCGTCCGCGCCTCGAGCAGGCGGCCCCAGCCCACTCCAACTTACAGGCGGCGCATTGCTCCGGATTAATGAAGCAATGAAAAGAAGAAAAGCACCCTTCAATCAGCTGTCTGGGAACGGGGGCCAAGCAGGACCGCTGCTGCCGAGCTTGCGAGCAGCCTGCTAATGCCGCCCGGCCGCGGGCGCAGCGGGTCTGCCCTGCAGCCCAGCGGGGAAGGGGGGTTGGGACCGCCCAATGAGCTCAGCGCTGGGGCCCGGGGGGTCCCCAGGGCACGGCAAAGCACCCGGGCTGCACGTGCAGCTCCGTGGCATGATGAAACCCGCAGAAAGCGGGTCCCTGGGGACGAGGCCATGCTGCAAACAGGCTGCCTGGGTGGCACAGGGTTCCATCGTACATTTACCTGCACAACCAGTGGCTTCGGCTTGGGCCCCCGCTTGCGGTATCCCATCAGCTGCTCCTGCCGCTCCCTGCGGGAACAGGGGGTCACGGTGAGGCCCGACACGCAGACCCCCAGGGTGCACCCCTCTCAGCGCCCCACAGCACAGCAGCTCCCGCTGTCCCAACGACCCTACGCGGATGCAGCAAGGGGGTGGCAGGAGGGGAGCTGGGGTCCTGCAGGTGCGGAGCCACAGGTCAGGGGTCCCGCAGGAGGTGGTGGGACAGGGACACAGCCACCCCACTGAGGCAGCAGGCGCTTGGCCAGGCAACTTCCCTGCTCCCGCCTCCCCTTGCTGAGCAAGGGGCTGAAGTTTACAGTTTGCGCCAAAACACTACAGGAAATAAATGCACAGCCAGAGAGCCCTACAGAGTTTCTCTCTCCTGGTAGACCACTTCAGTCCTTGCAGTAACCTGAAATCCCCAGGTTACTAAGGTGGCTGGAAGCCACTTCTGCTGCCTTGTGTCTTC
>WUAM01000179.1:4872901-4886622 GCA_024336885.1 Actenoides hombroni | reverse complement strand
GCCCGCCACCGCGGCGAGTTCACAAGGGAAGACGGAGGGTGAAGAGAAAATCCCATGACAGCGGCGTTGTGAAATGAAAGAAGGGGAGAGATTCAGTCTGAGGAAAGCGGATAGAGCCGCAAAAAAAACAGAGAAAAGAAAGGACGGAGCCACCTCAGGCAATATTTCATTTCAGCAGAGGCCGAGCAATAAGGAAGTGATTTTGGAAAGCCTGACTCTACAAGCACGTTACAGGGTAAAAATCCGATCGTTACCCAACTGCACCTCACCAGCAGCCTCCCGTGGGGTTTCCGCCGTGAGTTTACCCCTTTGAATCGGTGCCGTCGTGACCCGGACAGGACTGTCCAGGTTTAGAATGGACTTTTCAGGATCTTAACCAGGAAACAACTGACTTTCATGTTAAAACCTAAAAGGTTTCCATTTTTAAACAAGATCACCTTATTTTAAGAAACTGTCAGACATACAAGGCTTTTCATTTGGACATAATTTACAAAACCTATTAAAGATATTATGACCTTAAAAAACCCCACCCCAAAACACAAAGAGGAGTGCTGCAGCTCAATCAACTCTTTTCCCTTGTCAAAATGTCCCAGAATCAGGACAAAATCAAACTGGTGAGTCTCCACCAGCTGAGAAAAGGGCAAAGCCAAACCAAGCAGCTCCTGAGCACACTGGATCATGAAAGATTCTTCTAATTTGACTTGGGAGAGAAGAAGCTACAGACAGGGCTGACAGGAGCTCAGCATTCAGCCTCACCAGCTGCTTCTCCATATCCTCGTCCCGGGGTGAGCTGATGAAGATCGTGTTCTGCATCAGTCCTACAAAGCACCAGAAAGTATCCGACTCATCTAAGACCTCTGCCAGGAGTGGGGCAACCAGGTCAGACATCCCCTGGGAGTATCCAATCGTTGGGTTAAATACTGCATAGTTCAGCAAGATCCTCCTGGGGAAGAGATGCAAACGGAGAGGTGAGACACGGAGCGGGCACGTTCCCTTCTACCCCAGCTCCTGCCGCACGGGCAAGGTGCAGAAGAGCATCAGATCACTCCTGCCATCCAAAAGATTCGCTTGCGATTGCACCCGGAGGCTTGAGACCCTTCGAGCATCTGCGTAACGTGTTGCATCCCACAGAATCTCTGTCCCTAGAACTGCACCTGGCTGCGTAACAAAGATAGGCTAACGCTACACCTAGCTGGAACTCTACTTATTTTTTAGGATTACAACATTTTGCATCAATCAGTTTAGTGAAATAAACCCCGGGAGATGTTTTTTCAATACACAGACACCAAAACGTAAAAAGAAAATGAGAATTTAAAAAGACCAAGAGGACAGAAACGAAGGGCCCATGGGAAAGGAGAGCTGGTGCCTACACATCCAGGAAGCTCCAAGCTGTACTGTTAAATGAAATCCGGCTGTTCTGTAGCCACACGCTTACAAGTCACACACCCGTGAAGCAGGCTCTGGTGTGCTCATCCCTCACCCCACCGGGAGAACCATGGACCCAAGCAACTGCCCCCAACCCTGCCACAGCACCCACGACCCTCCCATAGCTGCAGAAAGCTCACACCCCTCCCGTGCCCGTGCGTGTGGGGAAGGTAGGTGATGGGAGCAGGGTTATTCTATGAAGAAGTCAACAGCTGAAGCAGCAGTGAAAGTACAGGGGGAGAAGCCTTTGTTTTGGCATCACTTGGTACCGGTCACCATACGCACGGTGCTCCTCGCCATTCCCAAGGCAGCAGCCTGGGCCAGGGGGTCTTACAAGTTTTCTACACATTTTTATTGGGGACCCTCGAATCAGGTGCTTCACCTCATAGTTTCCACATTTGGGTTGTTCTCCCCGCGAAAGAACTGGTTGCTGCGGTCAGTCCTCACGACGTCTTTATCTACCGTGAACTGCACCGTCCGCCAGAAATCCTTCTGTTCGTCCGGGGGCATCGAAAGCCTGAAAATTGAGCAGCAACAGGAGTACGTTGCCAAGAGAGGACTATGATTGCCATCGGGAACAAAAAGCCTTATTTCCGCTTTAGTCTGCAGAGAAAAACTACTCATGTACAGAGTTTTCTCATCACCCGCAAAACAGACAAGCAGGTCTGTCCAGAACGGCAGATTTTCTGTCCAAACGGGTTGCTGGAAGGAGCCTCCTGGGTAATAAATGGGATGGCATGATATTTTTTCTGTGATCAACTCCATTTTGGAAGCTGTCGGACTCTGCTCTCCACTGCTCCTTGTGGGTGGCACACCAGAGCTCTCGGCTCTGGGCTGACTCTCTCCTCATCACCAATGACACCGTCCCTCTCCAGATGAAACGCACCCACAACTCGTTTACAACACACAGCTCTTGCCGTAATAAATTCCCTGTGTTAGATATCCCTTCTTCTTCCCTATTTTTATACCCAGATGTATTTATAAAGACATGCAAGGTCCCATTTTCACCCTCAGCGTTCTGAACCAAGCATGCTGAGCTTGCAGCCTTGCCCGTGAGATGATTCCCTACATGGTGCTGAGGAGCCTGTTTCAAGACCCCAAGTAAGGTGTTATTTGAGCTATATGGTATCAGCTCCAGACCCCCAAGTGTTCAGCTGTGCCTGATACACCTTCACCAGCCCTCCAGCTTCTCTACTCTGCTCGGCTTCTCATGCAGAGAAGGAGGCAGAGACTCCATATTCCTGTCACATCAGGTCTGAGGAGGGATGAGCAGGGGAGGGTGAAGCTGGTCCGTTACCTTTTCTCCTGGATCTCAAAGTATTCTTTCCTCTTCTGCAGCCTCAGTGCCTCCCTCTCTTCCGAAGTGGACTCGTAGCTGTAGTAGTGCAGCAGGAAGGGCCACACCTCCCCACGGATGGAAATATCAATCCCACCAAAGAAAATGGCCTGGAAGATGGAGCAAAAGTTATGACTGGTGCAGTTTGAACATTCCCCAAAACAGCAACAAGAAACTGCCCGCTCCTGTGCTTTGGTGGCTTTGCAGTTCTTTCCTGACAAGTGATGCCTTGATTCAAGCTCCTGCAATTTGCACATGTTTAGAGGGAAAGTGCTGGCCTTCTATTCCCAGACGAGACACAAATCGGGCTCATTTCAATGTCAATAACCCCCCCTGGAGAGGCTCTATGATTAACGTGTCGTTCTCATGTCACGGCTTAATCCTCGATCTTGGAGACACTGCATTTCACTGCAAACTTCTCTCTCAGGACCTGGACCCAGCGCTCCCCCGCAAGCCCTGCATTATTTCATAGAGTAATCTGGATTCTTCTTTCACCGAGTTGTTCACGCAGCGTTTCGCGAACCCGCCGAGCGCTGGGCACTTTGGGGTAAGAATTCCAGCCGGCAGCGGAAGCCGGACAGCTCGTGCTCCTCGGCCAGGGAGATGCTCTACCAGACTCACCTGCAGTCCCAGCAGGAGCTCCGGCCAAGCGCTCTCCACCAGCCCTTGGCCTCCGGAACGCCCAGCGCTAGCCCCCCGCGGGAACGCGAGCTCCTGCAGCTCCCACCCGGGGACCCGCGCCCGGGGAGAAAGCAGCAAACGGGCAGCAGCAGCAGCAGCAGCAGCAGCCGCCCCTCTCACCTTCTGCAGCTTGTACTCCTCCTCCACCTGCCCGCAGTCGTTCAGGTGGCGGAGCCAGGCAGACACGTCCAGCCGCTTGTACGCGTTCTCCTCGGGGTGGGTTTCCGAGGAGGGCAGCTTGGGGCGGCGGATGGAGAACTGCATACAGGTCTTCTCATCGGCCAGCTGCTGAACGGGGGGGAACAACGCGAAAAGCTGGAGGCGGGAGGCAGAGATAGCAGCACAGGATCAAACCCCGCAATTTTCAGAGCAGGAAAACCTTTTTTTTTTTTTTTTTTTTGGCGTGGTCGGCGTAGGATTAAGCGCCGAGGTGCCGCACTCGGGGAGGGTGGGGTTTTTTCTAAAATTCCAACCGTGACAACAGCAAAAGTGATTAGAATAATTAAAAATCCGAGTACTGCAGAACAGCTTCGTCGTCAAAAGAAAAATGAAATCGTTTCCGTTCCTCCCCCAGTCTTATCCCTGACCTGAAACTGAATTAATGCTGCTTACAGCAAAACTTCACCCTGCCAGGAATGCTTGCAATAAATTACATATGATTGGCCATATACAAAGGGATTGCTGTTAGGCAAGCAGGGAACGGCACTGCCAGGCTCTCTAAGGGCACTCATGATCCCAGTGCAAGACTGCAGCTGACATTTAATTTAAAAATCAAAGGTTGTTCAATGCAAAAAGTGAGCCCATGCGACCATAATAAGAAAAGCAGCAGGGGGCTCTGTGGGAAGGATGGAAATTTAAAAATCGCTGTTTCTAATAAGCACATACAGTATCTTAAACAGATAATTAAAGAGCTCTTATCACATTTGTATGTAGATTGAACAAAATATGGCAAGATGCCTTGTCAAAACATTTTCCAAAGCAGTGTGCTACGCTTCGCAAAATGGATGAAAGACTCTGACAGAATTTCAGACCAGCCACTGCAGGTTTCCCAGCCACCTTCCCTGCCTGAAGCACTTTGCTGACCCGTCGGGTCGAGCGAAATAAACCACCCGAGCAAGTCCTCTGGGTTACCTTCCCCCGTATCCCACAGCACGACAGGAATGGATGGGGGTAAGCGAGTCCCAGGGAGACCTCGTGTCCAACTCACTGTTGTATCCTCAACACCATCCAACAAGTTGCAGCTTTCTGCCTGACTCGATGGCGTGAACTCGGAGATTCATTTCTCCAACACGCTCCCCTGGCTGAAAACCCAAGTGTGAAACCTCTGGTGGAAAACAGAACCTCGCTCGGGTACCTGGTCCTTCAGATGGGTCTCTGTGCAGTACTTCCACTGCTGAAACACCTCGGACAGTTTATCCAGGCCACCGTGGTGAAAATGGAAGATCTTGTACTGGCTCTCCCTGCTTGCAACAACCAGCTGTCCGCAGGTACACGCCTCGTCGCTGTGGGACAGAACAGCGGGGAGAACAACCTGCCTTTACTGCCCAGGGTAACGGGAGGGAACTGCCCAGAGGGATGGGCAACAGTAGATGAGAGAGAGCAGAAAGCTAATCACAAAGAAGTGTAGCACCAAGTTGTGCCTTAAAACGGGGCGCAGAAGTAATTCTACAGCTCTGGGATTCAATGATCCTTAAGGTTCCCTTCCAACTTGAGATACTCTATGATTCTATGACACAGCCATAGTGACCGTTTTCCCCTGGAAGCTCCACTCGTGCCTGGTAACAGCACTCTTTTACCCTTCCATTACATGAAGGAATTCAATTTTTTTCTTCCCTGGAGAAAACCCCCCAAGAAATCTGCCCCAGCAACATTAAGGCTGTACGCAGAGTCAGCTCCTGGGCACGGGCAGGCTTGGTCGCACACAGCACGGTCTGAACACGCAGGGACTGAGCACAAAAAGAGGGAGTAAAAATGTTTTTAATAACTTTTGTAATAATTTGAAAGATAAGTGAAGAGGTTAAGAGCAGCAAGACCTTAGAGGAACCCTGGTGAGGGGCAAGTAAGGGAGAAGGCACCATAGATAAAAAGATGCTTTCCACAGCTCCAGGTTATTTGACACATTTTTGGGAAGGCAGCTCGGAGCACCCAGGGAAAAAAAAAAACCTTGGGCCCCATAGCTGAGATTCAGAGGCTCTCCTTGGGAAGGCTGACACTCACTTTCCTGGTGACAACCCTCAGGGAAGGGCTTCCAAGGAGGACCGCGGGAGCCAGCGCGCGCTGACCCCGAGCACACACGGGTACCACGCGCAACACCTCACCTGAAGAAGAGGCGAAGGGATCGCATTTGGCCCAGGTCCACTCTGAAGACACCACAGACCTGCTCGAGGGCAAAGACTTTCTGCTGTTCGTCCCATCTGGTGCTCTGCGTTTGCCCATTATTCTCCTGGAACTGGGCACTGGTGTCGAGGCTGGAGGCAGAGCTGGTGGAGCAGGTCATGCGATTGTCACACGTGTCCCTGCAGGCGGGAGGAAGAAAACCCCACCAGGCATCAGCCGAAGGTCGCGGTTACGTGCGGGAAGCGCGGACACTCCACGTTAACAATCTTTTGTCAGAGCTCTGAAACTGGCATTCCGAGCAGGTCTGGGCAATCAATACCCGACAGCCCCCATGGGAGGTGACATTATTTAATTCCCCACCATTCCAAAAAACCATCCTTTTGTTGGTCTGTTCCTGAATTCCACACAGACCTGGGGAGAGTCAAAACCATTCCTCAGAGCACTGACTTTTGAGAAGGCAAACCGAGGCAGCCCAGTGGGAACATCCCAGTGGGAACAGCCCAGGCCCCTCTGAGGAATGGCCTCGTCCCCTGTCCTTTGGAACTGCACAAGGACCAGTCTGGGGGTCGCACCAGTACAGAGGGCACTCACCTGCTCTCCAGCCTACTCCAGAGCCCTTCAAACCATATTTTGTCTCTGGAACTGATGATCCTTTTGGATGGAAAATCCCAAGCCATTGAAAAAGCGTGACTGCAGGAGCACTGGTGCTCAATAGGCTGCTTCAGCAGCTCCAGCAGCACTCGGTGGGGAACTTCCCAAGGAAGGGACTTCTCGTCCCACAGCTTGAGCAGTCTCCTCGTGCAGCTGCTCCGCAGCCAGCCGGGGCCAGGAGCAGCGAGTGCATTCCAGACAGCAGCACTGACCAGGGATGTCATCTGGTAAATTCCCTCTGTGACCAGGAAGATCCACAGATAATTCCCCTGAACTCGGGTTTCTCATTATGCCTTTGCAAGCGGACCTGACGAGCCAGGATTCGTGTGTGTAAACTTCAGACGAATGGTTTCCGCTGGCAAACTTGAAACTTCGGAGAGTAAAGGAGCGAGAAATTACACACGAGCTCTTTAACCCACTGCAGAGTAGAGAGAGCAAACCCAACCTCTTTCAATACACGAGGAGCTCCCTCTGCCCTGGACCTTTATCTTCAGGAGTAAAATGAGTTTAGATAACACCCCCCCCAGCCCCTTCCTGCCACCAGCCCTGAGCCTAAAAGAAAAATATCACTGCTTTGAGAATTAAGTGAATCTGAAACTGTGACCCCTTGATTCTTAAAAAGGCCAATAGATGTGAACAATCTCAGCGCAAGCTCTGAATGGGTTCCGCTGTGAAATCAGGGTTTGCAAAACAAGGCGAGTAGCAGGTATAAAGACAGCCCCCTGCAACGCCACTTTATGCAATGTTTTCTAATCCGCTTATCTAACAATGTAGGCACTGAACGCTGAAAATCACACACTCAGCATGGATCTGCAGCGCACCGCATCGGTACGCTTGCCAAGCCGGGCTCCAGCGTCTCTTCTGCAGGGACGACCCTTACTTGCAGCATCTACCCACAGTTCAGGTCACTGCATTCCAACGGACAGGTCCCCAGACATCCCAGGTAGTTGTGGGTTATATTTTTAACCGAGCCCCCGCGAGCCGCCCAGGTCGAGTGAAACCTTCTCGCCCACACGCCCTGGTACGAATCGCGGAGCCCCCTCCTCGTGCAGATGAGACCAAGGCTGGTTTACTTTCAGCTAAAAGGGCAGCTTTGCTACTCGGTTCATGAGGTCCTGCTGCTCCGTTTTCTCTGAAAGAAAGCATCGAAGTAAAACTTACAACGGAGCCGTTTGGAGGTCGAGGTCTGGGAAGCGACAGGGCAATGGCCACGTGAGCAGGGATCGCACGACCCACCCGGACGCACGCAAAGAGGAACGACAGCAGGTTTTCTAGGTTAGACACCAGATACCTCCAGCTCCAAGCTCAGCTACGCTCCATCACCTGCACCTTGGGGATTTTTCCATGAAAACTGCACTGGCCTTTGTGCAAAACCGAGCATTACTTTCTGATAAAGCTGCAAAATTTAACACCTTCTAACCCATCCGGTATCTGGCGTTAATGCAAGAGTAATAGGAGTCCCGGTAGGAGACGCTAGCGCTGGACTGCTTGCTGTAGGCAGCTGGTATTTATGGAGCAACACTTCATAAGAGCCACAGCTGGTTCCACAGGATTTTCCTGGAAGAGATGACTCAAACCAGCTCAAAGACTAAGCAGAGGCAACCAGTTTTCTAGAACTCTTGCAAAGATGAAGCGGCCGGTACGACAAAGGGCTGGCAGACGGCTTGGCTGTGGGGATCACTGCCCTGCAGTTCCCCCATCACAGGCCAACGTGACCATTCCTCCAGAGCATCCTCCCGAACGACCGCTGCCAGAGAGACGACTGCAAGAGACGACAGCTTCCAGGGGAGCTGGGTGGGCTCGCTTTGATCCACGGGCATCGTGTAGCTGCGCAGGACAGAACGCTACCGCCAGCTGCAGCTCCTGCTGCTCCCTCACCAAAATCTGCGTTGGACATGCCAGTAGCTACCTGGAAACTCAGCAGCTGGAGAGCCCGGTCACAAAGGTTCTGGCAACGTTATACTTTCTGGAAATGCTTCTTCAAGACAAATATTTACAGTTCACATTCAGCCGCTAGTTACAAGCGTGCACAAGCACCCAGCATACATGGATGCGATCTGAAGCAACACGTGGAAGTGGATTTACCCTTTCTGGACAGCAAAAAGCCAGCAAGTGTAAGCACAGTGCCTCAGAGGGTGCAGCCCAGGGAAATTCCAATGTTTTCACTGATGTAGAAGAAGAAATCTGAAAGAGACATCTGTGCACCCCTCGGAGAGGGCGATGAACACCTACATTCATCCACGGTACAGATGCAGAGAGTATCACCTCATACACTGGTGCATACTTAGTCACTGTGGAAATGGAGAAAAAAACCCTCACTGTGTTTAAAATTAATTTTTCCTGTATATATTCACTGAAAAAAACCCAACAACTTTGAAAAGATTCTAATCTGTTGGGACTACTTTTAAAAATAATGTCACTATTGAGAGGATTCTGCACATAAGTAACAATGATCAATTGGATTTTGGGGAGTCCTCTAACTGGGCACACAAGACACACAGATGCAAGGGAAGAATTTATTATTTGTCAGACTATTATATCTGTTAGATGAGGAATTTGGACCAGAGTGCCCTGCAAAAGCAGGGAGATGAAGCCCTGCAAGGCAAATAGCTGGAGGAACATTCCAGAGAGACTTTGGGTTGTGGGATCCAGGAAAAACAGAGCGCCAGCTCACACACAGCACTGCTCAGCAGAACAAGAGACCCAGCGCAATGGTCCACGGGAATAAAAGGGACAGAGAAAAAGCATAAGGAGGATTAGCACAACTAGAGGCAGGAAACCTATGGTCATATTCATGATCCACTTAAGCCTTTTCCCCTTACTGAAGTCCTGTTACTCTTCTGCCTCCAAATCCATCTCATTCCTGCTGCTGAGCAAGACCAGGGGGTGATGGATTTTCTCCATTCGACATTCAGCTCCAGCAATCAACTGTGTCTACATCCCTGGAGCTTCTGTAGCCCCTGAGAACCCAAGTGCTGGCCACCAACCTCCTCCCTCCGCTCGGGAACCCTCCACCCGACAGGAGGGGGCCAAGGGAGAGACTTCGACGTGCAACGATGTAGAGGGGACCTAACCTACTGCCCACACACACTTACAGCATAGAGAGAGATAAGCCCAGCGGTTGTTTCTGCTGCAGAGCCAGGGCAGAGACCTGCACCAATTACATGGGATGATTATTTCAGCAAACAAAGATCTAATAACTCATTTTATGACATGATGTGACAAATGTAATTATATGAGGGAAAGAGGCTGAAGATTACAGCCGTGGTGTGGCAGTTCCCCAGGCTGTCAGCGTGCACCGCCCCGCTCCCAGAGAGCCTCTTGCCGGAGCCAAGCCCTCCTCGGCCGGCTCTCCATCAGCACTGCACTGAATCACGCCTTCCCTAATGACAGCTCTGCCTCCAGCCCGAGCTATTCCTGCACCCTGGCTGGTGAAGCATCATTTACAGACAATAAGTATCATCATAATGTATGAGCATCCATGTAATGGGAATTACACGCCCCTTTTCCTCCCCAGGGGTTAGCGTTTCTCTGTTCCTCCACGATTCCCCACAGGCACTGACCTTCTAGGTTCCTCTTCTTTCCAGCAAGGTGAAATAGCTCACGGCAGCGTCAGCTGCCCGAAATGTCTCAGACAGATAGCTTCAAATAAACAATCTGTCAATAAAAGTTCAAAGCTATCCTGAAACGCCGAAAAATTTAGTGCAGTGACTGTACAAAGTGAGGTAATTTCGGGGAGCTGGAGCCCAAATCTGCTGTTCCGATAGAAACCCCTGTCCTTGACAACATACGTGTACAATGAGTCGTGAAACGCGCTGACTTCAGGGACATATAAAAGGCGTGCAAAATAAAACAGCTTGGTAATTTGGGATTAACAAAAATGAGGTGAAATATTTCTGCCCGTTCTGTGTGATGCTGCGGGGCAGAACCGGCAGGACCCCGGTGGGACGGCACCGGCTCGAGCAGCACACAGCCGGACGCTGCCAGCAAAGCGCTGCAGTCGCACCAGCTACTCACCTCTGAGCAGTGCAGGTGAGGAACTAGGCTAAGAATCGTGTTAAATTAGCCCTTCGGCTGAAAATATTTGGAACTTGAAGTTCTTTTGCCTGGGAGAGCCAGGACAGAATCGATTTAGAGTGACCTCAGTGAGCAGGGAAAAAGGTGTTAGGCAGTCTGGATGAAAGCCTAACCAGAATTTCTGAAATGAAATGTCAAAACCCCCTCACGTGGCAGCGTGTCTATACATCTGCAGCTGCCCACGGCCACAGACCCCAAGGACTCTTCCTAGTTGTTGGGGAAACCTGGGAAAAGCTGCCCAGGACGTTACAGTACAAAGTACGCGAATGTCAACGTGGACTTTCCAAAAGCTTGTTCCACCGGCTATCCATTGATCTGTTTGCTTTCAAAACATAAATTTCCTCACGTTGAGCTGCACTAAATGCTATTTAGTAGCTAATTAACTTTCCGTGCTGAAAACCTCCTGTAATTGCACTTCTTTCACCTTTTTTAGCCTGTGTCCTCCAGGGAACCCAAGCTGTCCTACGGCATTTGTTCTGCTCGTTTCTATCTCACAGACACAAGTTCCTTGCCGACACCCGACTGCCAATCACGGCTGCAGAGGTCACTGGAGACCAAATTAGGAGCACTCTGCCTCTGACAAACTTGCTTTGCTTAGCTTGCCGTAAAGGGAAAATAAAAGGTTATGAAAAATAATTGTATCCTTTCATGCTCGGCACCAGGAAGCAGATTCAACAGCGCTTCCAAAAGTCGGTGTACGGTTGTTAGTCACTCCTCCTATTATTAATGCCATTAATGATATTCAAAGAACAAGCTGTTTACATCTTAAAAGCGTCGGAGTCCCTCCCTCCCCGCTGTACGGGAGAGGAGCGGAAGGTGGTTGGTTGGTTGGTGGTTACCAGCCATCTACACCTCGCTGGCACACGCTGCGGGAGGGCAGCGACTTCCACATCCACCCTCTGACCTTGGACTGTAACAGCAAGTTCACCGTCGGGGACCGGGCTCTGAATTAACATCAGCTCTGCGAACAGAAGCCTGACAAACAAAACATTTTAACACAACGAAACGAGGGACTCAAGGAAACCCGATTATGCAGCTTCGCCTCCTGATAGGCGTAATTGGTTTGTCCTTGAGAAATAAAGAGCAAAACAATTTGTTATGCTTTACGGGGCGATTGCCATGTGCTTTTACGGCACCCTGCCTGCCCTCGCTGCCAGAGCACACACCAGCACCCAGCACAGGTGGGACACATGGCAGTCACCTCCGCTGCTGGTTCAGCCACCTCTGCCACCGATTCAGCCACCTCTGCTGCTGGTCCATCCACCTCTGCTGCCAGTTCCTTTGCCTCTGCTGCTGGTACATCCACCTCTGACAGTTCCTTTGCCTCTGCTGCTGGTTCATCCACCTCTGACAGTTCCTTTGCCTCTGCTGCCGGTCCATCCAACTCTGCCACCGGTTCAGCACCCCAAATCTTGATGGCCAAAAGCCAGCCTGCCTGCCTGCCAGGGAGGGTGGCAGCTGAGTGAGAAACCCCCCCGACGCTGGGGGCTTTGCTGCTCCTCATTTGTTCCTCCAAGTCCTCACGGGCTGAAGAGAAGCCGAGAGATTTTATCCAGCAAGAGGGGGTGTTAGAAAAACAGCCCTGCTCACCTCCAAGGGCTTCCCCCCAACTGCTGCAAGTTAAACCAAAAGGAAAACAAAATAAACCCAGAATTCTCAAGTTAATTATTTTGAATGTAAATGGGAAGGGAAAAATAAATGAGAAGCTTGTGGTGAACTAACGCGCGCTTTAACCTCTGTTACCCCATCGCAGCCCGGGCTGTGCTGCACACATCCCCTCGGTCAGAAGACAAGCAGGCTGTTTTTCACGGATGAGACTTCCAGGCAGGTGTCAGCTCCTTCCCTAAAACCCCGGCGAGGTTTTTTCTCTGTGACTTCTTGTCACAGCGAGGTAGCGGGGGCAGCATGAGCAGTTCGATGCTTATGAATAAAATACACACGGCTCCCGAGAAGCCAAACACAACAAATCATTTAGAGCCGAGCGTACGCTGCTCAATGATGCAAATGTTACCTTCATTTTAAGGAAGGAAAATATTCCAAAAGCTGAATGGCAGATTTTTACAATCCATACAGAGAAGGGGCACCTCATGCCTAGGCTTTAGCTCATTAATAAATCAATCGAAATGCAACACTTAAAAAAAATAATTCCTTAGATGGAAAAAGTGATTTCTCAGCAAAGCCCGAAAAAGAATGTTTGCTTTTCAGCCCATTCCAGACTGGAAAAGGGGACCTTTCTTACCAGTGTTTATTTTATATTTAAAATCAATGGATTATTTTGCTTTTTTAATTTTTTTTTTTTCCCTTTCGGTTCTATTCATGCAAAAATAAAAATTCTACACTAATTATGCTAATTACAATCAAGCCTTCAAAACCCCGGTCCCTTGAAAGCCCTGAAGATTACCTTTGTTCTTATATTCTTGGCTCTAAGAAATGAACTGGGAATTTCAGGGGGACTTTTTACTGACAGACAAAGTTAACCGAGTCCCCGGGCTCTGCGCTGCTGCTGACCCAGTATTAGCAGAGCCAACACCACCCAGAGAGAATTCCCCCGTTTCCACAATACAATGCGGATTTCCCAAGGGGGGAGCTTGCTTCAAGTAGCAGAAAAGGGAGAGGAAAAAGGAGAGCTGACTAAAAGCATGTTTCAGTTATTGTAAATGCTTAATGCTGTTATAATTGCGAGGACCAAGCCAAGACAACAGAGGCGATGCAGATTTATTTGCATATACTGTTGTAGGGGCCATGCTCTTTATTTTGATCCGGTTAAAGCAATTCTTCCCTCACAAAGCTGTGGACACCTGCCAGCACCATTTATCTCCGCTCTCAGTTCGCAGTTCTGGGCGTTACGATCGGATAAATAAGTACCAGAAGAAACGCGAGACCATCCTGGGAACGGGCGCTTTATTGCGATGCCCCCCGGAGAAAACACCCACTGCTGTGGCTGACTCTGCTCCTGCCCGGGCTGTAACGCCAGGACCTCCCTCCCGACCCACTGCCCACCCGGGAAGGGAGCCCCGCGCTCCCACGACACCCACGCTGCCATTTTTTTTGTGTGGATAATTCAATTTCATCGCAATTCTACCAGTGGAGGACAGCAGGACGGGGCTGCCGCCCCCCAGCCCGGGCGCACGGCTCGGGGGGAGGCTTTTCTGTTTGGGGGCGGGAAGCTGACGAGCCTCGAAGACCGAGGCTTTGACCTCGGGGGCGTCGGGCC
>WUAM01000179.1:4861584-4872801 GCA_024336885.1 Actenoides hombroni | reverse complement strand
GAGGCGGGCGGGCGGGCACCAGGACCCGGGAGCTCCCGGCCGCGCCGCTGGGACCAGACCGCCCCCTGGCGGATACCGGGACACGGCCACCGGGACACGGCCACCGGGACACGGCCACCGGGACACGGCCACGGCCCGGCCACGGGGACACGGCCACGGGGACACGGCCACGGTCTGGCCACGGGGACACGGCCACGGGGACACGGTCCGGCCACGGCCACAGGGACACAGCCACGGTCCAGCTACGGGGACACGGCCACGGTCTGACCACGGGGACACGGCCACGGCCCCGCATCCTCTCGGTCCGAAAGAGGAGCTCAGAGCTCCCCCGTCTTCACAGGCAAACCCCAACAACCCCACGGGGAGAAGCGGTTCCTCTGCGTCCCCTCCCGGGTCCCGGTGGCACAGCCTGACCCTAAACCTTGACACTGGGGCATCCCCAGCTCCCGAAAATCCCGCATAAAATCCCCTGAAATCCCAAATTCAGCGCCCTCGGGGTCCCGCTCGCTGCAGTCCCTGATGGCGAGTTAGCTGTCACTGTTTTCTTCCGCGGAAATCTGGCAGCGAACCAACCGAGGGAAAAAACAAACCTGCTATAATTAATGTTCTTGCTGTTCAAATATTTATATAAAGCAAGATCGAGCCGTATGCCTCCGCAATCTCTTGGATCTGTCCAACCTGCTCGGCTCTGCAGCCAGTACCGACTTTAACCGATGCCACCGCATCGCCCGGCCGAGGCCAACTCCTGTCCCCAGCACCCGGCTCTGCGCAGACCACCTCCCAGTCCTGCCTGAGTTGAGGTCATCTACCCCACGACTCAAGAAGAAGAGAAAAAGGACCATGCCTCTGAGGACGGGAGGATTTGGGGATATTTTTTTCCTGGGCATGAGTTTGGGTGCAAATGGCATGAGGTGCTTTGGTGCCATAAAGCATCATAAATCATCATAAATCACCCTTGTTCAGGCGAGGTCCTGGGGGACTGGAGCCTGCCCCAGAAGCAGCGTTGACACCCCGAGCGCTAGCCCCCACAACTGACATCATCGAAAGCAAGAGAGCATGACACAAGATGCTGCAAGAAGTTACAGGAGATTTGGAAGCCTGTGACCAATTCCCCCGGTTCTAAGAATATAATCACTTCTGTGACAACAGCGATGAATTCCCAGCCTCTTGATGACTCCGGAGCTCCCGCCAGTTCGCACTAATTTCAGCTCATTTCCCCTATAATTTTGCCTCCTGTTTATTCTGCAGAGGCCTGAGCAGCACTAAGGCTTTCAGGTGAGCTGCCAAAACAACATGATGCAACAGCGCGCGCTCGGTTACCACCCGCTCCCGCAGCTGCGGCCACCCTCCGAACCCGGCGCCTCCGCTCCCTCGTGAGACCGTCATTTGCTGATTAACTCCCTGGGAAGAGGCTTAACGACAGGATGTGCAACACAGCTGTAAAAATTGCATCAACTGCGACGCCCAAGGAGTTGTTCCTTGTGGCGTGTGCTTTGCCTCGGCCGCCCGTAACAGCCCGGTGAAGCCACGGCTGCTGAAGAACGCGAGGACCTCGGCATCATTTAGCTCCACTGTGAAAACGTTTCGTTAGTTTTATTACTGGCTGCTAAAATTACCCTCTTCTTACGAAAGGTGCTTCCTTCTTGCATGGATATTGGTCACGTTGCTTCTGCTCGTCCTTTAAAGCAAGTGGAAGGGTGAGCTGGTGTGGCTGTTCCGTCACCTGCGGGGCTGTTCGTAGAGCTCCGGCCTCTGGCCAATGCTGCACCAAGCTCCACTGGTACAGCACAGTTCCACCACTGAGGCTTCTCAGTCCAAATTCTGACTGTGTTTGACCGACACCCCAGTCTGAAGTTAGCGAAGGAAGCGACGCCGGCATTTATTTGTCCTCCTCAGCATCTTCGTACGGTGCTCGCCAGAGAACAGCAACCGCGGTTTGTTACCGAAGGGAAAAGCCTCCAGCAGCCCCACCACCCACTGCTGGGGGAAGCTCCTGTCGCCCACGGATCGCTCTGGCACGGCCCAAAACCCCCCCAACAACCCCACTTACAGAGCACTAAGTGCTTCTGCAGCCGATTGGTATAGATCTGATGTCATGGTCAGTTAAAATAACTTCAGAAGCAGCGGTGGAAAGACATTATATTATATAGGTGTCAGATGCTATTTGGTCGCCAGGATGTAACAAAAGGCTTTTAGTTTCACTTTACTGATGGGGAAAATGGAAGCTGAGTAATTTAGCAGGGCGGCAACAAGCCAGAGCTGGGTATAGAGTACACTCGTCCTGAACTAGTGCCCTTCAGACCACAAGGCAAACGTTTCCTGACAGACAGCAAACAACGGTGACAGGGGAGAAAAGGAACGGCATGGAACGCTTTTATTTCCAGTATCCCTCTTCTACAGCCAACGACAAAGCTGCTGTCAATAGAGGCATTTCCCACACCAGCTCCATCCCTGCAGGAACCGTGGACCATGAGCAGAAAGAGGCCCTCCAAGTTAACAAGGACACCAAGGCCGAGAGAGCAGAGCCACCTTTCCACAAGACACGAGTGCACTAGGCAGACAGAGCGCCGGGCTCGTCGGGAAAGAGAAGCAGGAATGTGTAGGCTGGTGCTGGGACACTCCCCTCGCTCCTAGCCTGAGGAACTGTGTCAATGGGAGGAAAGCATCGATCGCTGCATGGGATCCCTGGCAGCCGGTCAAGATGAGAAGCAAAGAAGGAAAAAAAAAACCAGCCAAAAAAACAATGGATACGTTTTTATTTCCTTATGTCCTACAAGGCGAGTTGTTGACTTAAAATGACTGACTCTTGTGCAACTCCAACGCTTCCAAGCCCACCTCCCTGCCTCTGCTCTGCACGCCCCAGTATGTGCGTGTTGGCTCCCACCAGCCACCTTCTCAGAGGATGCTCCAAGGGGCACACGGGGCTTGTGACTCCCGGTCAGAAGGATATTTTGGCCAGCAGCTTGCTGAGCCCCTGAGCTCATCGGATCCGAGTCTACGCTTACACCCTCAGCCTTCTACAGTGTCGCGTTCTGCCCCTGCTGACCGTATCTAATGGCACGCAAAGAAAGATGGCTGGGCTCGGGCACCCTCGCGCCGCGTTGCTCCAGCTTCCCAAACACCCACGGGGAAGAGCGGAGCTGCCTGCACAGCTCCCCACCGCAGAGGGAAATAACCAGAAACATTTGCTCCTCTGTGCAGCGAGGAGGAGGTGGTGACCGGGGGGTAGGGAGGGAGAAGAGTTGAAACAATCTGCCAGCAGCACAAACTTTGTTCACACTCCAATTCTGGCTCAGATGGGAAGCAGCCAGCAGGAAAAAAAAAAAAAAAAAAAAAAAAAAAAAGAAACAACAAAAAAAAAGAAACTTAAGAAAGAAGGAAGCTGTTCTCAGGCTTGTAGTGACTTCTGAAACAGTGTCCCCCGCCCCCCAAACACTGGGATGAACGCAGGAAATGAGGGAACGCTTCTTGACCAGACTTCTACACAGCACTCTGTGCAAAATCTCCCACTCAAACAGCCCCCACGATCCTGCAGGTACCGTGCAAGGGGCTTCTGTAGGGAAGAACAAATTGGCATAAAAAAATGGACACACTGGACAAAAGCCTTTCATGTCTGAAGCCCCGAACAACTAAAGGTCTGTTTTACTAACCCGCTGCGAATGGCGAGTGCTGTGTACACTGTGTAAGTCTTCCAGACTGGTGCCAGAGGAGTTAAAAAAAAATAAATTTAAAAATAAAATAGACAAGAAAAGCCAGCAAAAGGGAAAGAAAAGTCCCTCGGGCCCAGGAGGAGCTGCCGGGGCTGGGCAGCAGGGAGGAGAAGTCTGCAGAGGGCTCGCCCGAGCCAGGCTGCGAGGGGAACGCTGCGGGAACGCACCAGCAAGGCAGCGAAGACGCAGTAAACTCTGTTTCCTCCCTTCCCTGATGCTTCTTTAAGCGTCTCAGAGCATTGCAAAACGGAGAAACCACAAGGCCGCTTGGCCCCCGCACCGTGCCCCGAGCTCCGTGCCGGCCAGCACCCTTCTGCTGCCCGCACCCCTCCGACAGCAGCACGTGGCCTTGTGGCCCCAACCTCAGCCCCGGGCTGAGCTCAACCTCCTGGCTTTCAGCGCCTGGGACGCTATTCAGAACATGTCCCTCACTTCCGACCATGACAGCAGGGATAACGACCCCTCGCTCGGGGGGTGCGGGTGGCACAGGCCACAGCTTCCCACACCCCCCCTGAAAACCAGCAACGCTTCTCCTCGAAGAATCTCACTGTTGGAACCCAGGAATGGTCACAGAAGCATTTTATTTATACTTCGTTAAAAAAAAAAAAAAAAAAAAGAGCTTAAAAAAATCCCCAAACCTTCACTTTTTTCCCCTGAGTGACAGAGAGAGATTGTCAGCCTGTGGCAGGTTTTTTTTTTCCAAGGAAAACAACCCAATATACACACCTAAAACCAACAGTGGTTCTGGTTGCAGTGGATTTGGGAGGTTTCTGGTTTTTAAGTCAAGGCCAAGGAATTTCTAAGCCAGCACAACGTTCTCAGAAAGCACACACAACCGAAGTGCCAACCCCCAGTGCTAGAACACAGTCTGAACGACACAAAAAGCCCAGAACCAACAAAACAGAGTCAGCTATTAGGAATGATATTTAATCATTCAAAGGTCTCTCTGTAAATTCGTTTTCAAGGTGTGCTTTGTGACAAATATTTATGTCGTTTCCAGCCTTCCACATTCCTATGAATATGTGTCAAAAAAAACCCCAGACCACCAGGCATCGTATTTAGGGAGCTAAAGGGGTCGCTGTCAGCCCGGCCGTGTCCAACATGGCCTGGAAACCAAAGGCCCACCCTGGGCACCTCCAGCTGCTCTGCAATGTCCTTCTGCAGCCGGAGGACAGCTGTGGTGGGACAGGATGGGACAGGACAGGACAATCATGCTGAGGTGCTGCTGAAACCACTGCCCACCCAGCTGCTGCAGAGCTCAAGCCTAGAAAGCCCCGTGGTCTCGATATTAATTAGAAGCCTACTGCTCAGGACACTATCAAATGCAAAGCTGGTACAGAGGCTGAGATCACCGCACTGAAGTGCTTTAGAATATCCAGAGAGAGTCAAATCAATTAGAACACTTCCCTCATAAACCTCGTCCTTACCGACATTCTCTGGGCTTGAGATCAGCCCATAAAATAAAGAGGCAAAAATCTCTCCAAACGACAAGGCTTCCTGTATTCCGTACACTGCTGACGCGTACAGAGGGGAACTCCTTTTCCCTAGTTTCAGGTGTAAATTCCAAGTGGAGCTCCATCTTTCAAGTCATCCCCACGGCGCTCGCTGAGCAGAGCACAGGCAGCCAGCCTCCCCAGGCTGGAGGTGGGTGATGCCCTCGCAGACAGGCGCCAGAAAGGCAGAAACATCGTGCAGCAAAGGAGCCAGGGAGGCCGGGCCCTACGGTTCCCAAGTGCTCTGCCAAGGCGCCCCTTTCTCCTGCGCAGAGTTTACCGCGGATGCGACCGAGAGGCGTCGACATTTAGATACGCCAGCGCTGACTAAAACATCCGGGTGAAGCACGCGAGGATTGATATTCACACGTCTGAAGCGGGACCACGTTCTGAACGTCAGCAAAACAAGCTCGTAGGTGCAGCCTTCGTGTCACCGCGGTGCCTCGCGGAGAGGCAGCCACAGCTCAGCGGAAGCCAGACAGACCCTTTGATGTGGCTCTCCATGAGAAGTAACCTGCACATCGCCTCGGCAGAGCCAGTTAGGCCCAGAAAGGACCTCTCTAACTTAGTCATGCTGCTCCCAGGGCTCTAGACCATTCACCTGTGCATCTACAGCCCCGAAGGTTCGGGGCCAGGGTTCACTGAGCAGGAGCAGGACTGGCCGGCAAACTATTTCCTGTAAATTCTACAGCTGTCTGAAGCAAGACAGGATATTCAGCTCAGTGCCACGGTGACGCTTCTCAATTTATTTCAGCATCTCCAAGCTCAGCAACCAGCACCCTGGCTACTCACCCAGAAACCAGAGAAAAGGCTGCACCCACCTGCTGTCGTTATCCAGGAACACCGAGCTGCTGCTTTTCCCGAGGGCTTCGCTAATGGGAGAGAGGCAGAAGGGGGAAGAGAAGGCATCAGAATCAGAGTCAAAAGTACTGTCCCTGCTCACGTCATCAGCAGACAGCTCCAGGGAGCCCTCGTCCTCCCCCGGCTCCGGCCTGCAGTCCAGGCCTTCCTCCACCGACAGCTCCGACCTGTTCTGCTCCTCCTGAGAACTGATTGTCGAGAGGATCCCTGAGTCACTGCGGGCAGGCTGGGGGGACTGGCGGGTGCCGTCGGCCGCGGGGCAGCTCTGGGAGAGCTTCTCCCCTTCCGAGGAGGGGGAGCCGATGGAAGCCACATCTTTCACAAGCTGCGACACGGTCAAGATGTCTTCTCCCTTCAGGAGCTCAGCCCCTCTCTGCTCGGTGGGGGAGGCCGGCCGGCCGATGCCGAAACCCTGAGCGTGGCGGCCGCGTTTGCGGGGAGCTTTGCGGACGGGGGAGCTCTCGGGGGTGACGTAGCGCAGGGCTTCCTCATCCTGCCTCTGAATGCGGGAGTTTGGCACCCAGGCGAGGATCAGCGTGGTTCCCAGCAGCTCATCTTTCTCCATGTACAAGCACAGATAGCCTTGGAGAGAGCGAAGGAGCAACCAGTGAGGACACAGCTTTATTCTCAGGAAACAGTGTAAGCCTGACCTTTGCCCTTTCCCCATCTCCCCCGGCTTCGCCACCATTACACATGGGCAAAACCAACCCTTTTATTTACCGAGGCATAATTCTGCCAAATGAATCGTGCACTGCTCGACATTACTCAGTACTGACAAATAATTTTGACTCTGTGTATGGCTTTTGAATAGTCCGAATTCCCTCTGGCCTGAGAGGACATAGAAATGACATGCAAATACTTCAACTTCCTGGATGGATTATTTAACCAAGAGTAAATTCTGAAATACATCGCCACATGAAAAACTTCTACTGTTTGTTAGTTAAACAGTTTCAAGTGCCAGCTAAACATTTCTTTCTCAAGAATATTTACCTTGGTGTAGCTAAAGGGCTACAGTTTTCATGGAGAGGCAATAGTGAAAAAGAGAGTCACCCACACAGAAAGGGAAGCGTGGGTCAATATTCACAGAATAATTAGTTTAGTGAGGCTGAGCCAGTAGCTGCGGCTCTCTTTGATGCAAACATGAAAGAGTGCAGTCGCAGATGAGAATAAAGGCACCGAGCAGTATTTATCTTCATTTACTCCAGTACATGCAGCCACAATCACTTTTTCTTTCTTTCCCCTTTACCGGTGGTTGTTGAGGCCACTCCAGCCCCGACAGCTACAAGATGACACTTGGCTTCCCTGAGCAATACACGTATTTGAAAGAGCAACAGAAGTTACTGCCCTCAAATGACAACTGTCCATCTTCCGGCAATACAAAAGGACTTACTCAAGCGGGTAAATCTACGCTAGACCAGAAAAGAAAGGAGAAATATCATCAATTTTCCTACTCAATGACGAGCAGATGGATCAGCTTGTGGATGGCTTTCCTGAGTCTTGCAGAAGACAGAGCCTTGCCCTGTGCCCCACTGGCACCTCTTCATTCTTTAGAGACCAAAACGGAGAATTATCTACAAACACAAACCCCAGGAGAGAGAAGAAGACCGAGCGAGCATGTCTGCAACACCCTGTACCTGGATGGTGCTCCCCGATGCCTTGTAGCAGCTCAGGGGGGTGGACACAGACATTGTTCTTAGAGTAGATAATCTCCCCATCAAGTATGGAAGATGAAGTGCTGCCACCACCAGAATTCAGGGTCAGGAGGTTGGAAGCTTTTGAAGAAGCACGTCGGAGGAGCCGCCCCAGAGACATCGCCAAGGAAATGTTTCCATTATCTGTCAGCTTTATTCAGGGTCCAAATTCAGAAGATCTGCCAAGGTGGAAAGAATAATGTTAGAACCAACATCCCAGGCAGGACGGCACGTGCCTACCACTGAGAAGGAAGATGCGTCGGCTGCTGCATCTACTCTACAACTCAAGCAAGAGCCTGCAAATGCTCTGGGTCTGTAACATCACCTCTGTGGTTTAGAGATGCTGAAGGACAGAATCCCGGGGTGCTTTTCTCTGCAAAGAAGAAATAGGAAGGCAGTAAAAAACCACATTTTAATAGTTACTGTGGGGAGGAAAGAGAAAAGTAATGGTTGTCACTGAAAATTGGCCATTAAGGGAATAGCTCGGCAAGGCAGAGCTGCCTGATGTATTGCTGTCCTGTGGATGTCAAAGAGACTCAGGGTAGGCCCTGGATTCCTTCAGTGCAGGAAAGCTGTGACACGAAACAAGGGGCTGCTGCTTCATCCACAGTAACCACTGATCTCCAAGAAAACATTAATCAGAACACACTCATCTTGCGCTTACCAATTTTTGGCGTAATCCTGCTGTGCATTTGAGGTTTTGGGGTTGGGGTTTTGTTTTGTTTGAGCAGCGATGGTAAAATAGAGGCTTTTCAGAGATGAGTGGCAAGAGCCCCACGTTCCCCAGAGCAGGCAGGCTCCCGGAGCAGAGCCCACACACCAGCTCGAGGCAAACATTCCCTCTGGCCATCGCCAACACCAGTAACTGGGGAGTGTGATCCCCAACTCATCACCAAGCAAGCTCAGCACTCAAACGAGGCCTGCTCCTCACAGAGGCTGCTGCCGAGGAGCTCTGCGGTGAATCCAGGGGGGTCACCCAAGCAGTAAACTATTTAGCAGACAGATCCGGAAGAAGACTTGATGTGTAGAAGCAGCAAGTGGGTCTTGCACAAAGCAATCCCACAGACGGCCCAACGCAACTCTGTGCTGAGCGGGCTCGACCTGCTGCTCCCATCCTGACCTGGGAAGCAGACCCAGCAGTTTCTGTTCTGCCAAAAGTACCCGGGGAGAGGAAACACCTGGTTTTGTTCCTTTGTGTTTACATGGCCTCACTTGCTCACGATCAGGCCAGTCTGACCCAGCACACCCCACACATCGCCAGGGTGCCAGCTCCAGGGGCAGCGCGTGTTGATCGGCTCAGCGTGCTCCTCCTGACGAGTCCCACACCACACTCTGCAGGGCACAGGAGAGCCAGAAATAAAAAGGAAAAGCAGACAGGTCCTGACTTGTACTACCAGGGACGTTGTCTGCAGGAAACATTGAGGGGTCTGAAGCAGCACCGCCAAACACTGAGTGGTTCCAAGTGCTTTGAACCCGGTTTAGTGGGATCTCCAGACAAAGGAGGGAGCGAGGAGGTAGGAAGGGCAGGCAGAAAGCTGCCTGTCTCAAACAGCAGAGTGAAACCTGCAGGGAAGGGAAAGAGCTGCCCTGATTCCGGGAGATTGGTACTCAGAGAAGATTGCAAATGAGACTGCCAAGTAGCTGACAGAGCCCCCACTAAAGGACAAACCATTGGCCTGACTGGCAATCACGACGTTCGTCAGCTTGAATCACAGCGTAAGCAGCTTCTGCATTTCAGCCCTTGCCAGAACTGGATGGAGAAGCCTCAACCCTGATCTGTGTAGTGTGCCCAGCAAGTGTTTAGGGCAAGAAAATGACTCTCTTAAGTCCTTCGCACCCAGGTCTCCTTCTAGCACCCGATACAACACGTTTCTTCGCGTCTCAGCCCCCAAAACCAAACACCAACAGAGCCCTGTGCTCGTTCTCGTCTAGACTGCCAAACCCACAGCACTGTTTCAGGCTCTGGGTTACATCTTGGAGAAGGTAATTTCCCTCAACCACATTTAAAGAGCAAGTCACCTTTCCTCTCATTGCACCCTGCAAGAATGCAGGCTGAAAACTCTGCTGCAACTCCTCCTCCCCACCACCAAGTTACAACACGCCGTTTCGACACAGCGTTGAGGGAATCCGCGGCAGTGGTGTGGAGCAACCTGGCTGGCATTAGAGGCCCTCAGCCTCTGGCACACCGAAGAGGGTCATCTGTTAGCACATTCTGTAGGCAGCATGGTCTGCTCAGCTCTGCCCTGCTGCCATCGGGCCTGAAACCACCCAGAGCTTTACCTCTGCAGCTCTTTCAGCAGAACTCTAAAAGCACTAGGCTTGCCTACGCAAAGGAGGAAGGTCGTAGGAGGAGGCTGCAGCTGTTGGCCAGAAAACACTTCCTCAGAAACCAGTGAGCTCTTCCTACTACGGACAGCAGATGGAGATGTACGTAGGAAAGGAGAGCTCCTGAGACGGTCCCGCTGCAGCTCCCCGGGGGCTCTCGGGCAGGCGGGCAGAGGTGCGGGACTTGGGCTGCCGACAGAGGCAACGTTTAATGAGCTTTTACCTAGCAGAGAAAGAACAAAGCAACAGGTAAAAAGATCAAAAGCTGCTCCCTGGAAAGCGGGAGGAATTTGAAGGGGCGATATCGCTTTGAACCCACAGCACACCCGTTGCTTCAGCACTGCCGCGGGGTGCAGGCGGCCGGCGCTGCAGGTACGCGTGCTCAGCCTGGAAAGGGGAGGCACAAATCAGGCTGGGGGTGAAGAATACAAAGTCCTGCCAGCACAGAAATATCATCTATTGTGTTTGTCTTGAGGAAGAGCTACGCACCAGAAACCAGAGAGAGTCCACCACAGTGCTGCCAACAAGGAGCCAGGTATACTGGGATGTATAAACATCACCAGCAAGACTCAAATTAATCCTTTCACTGTTGCCACAGGGTAGGAAATTCTGTGTAGCTTTGGTTGCAGCATTGAAGGAAAAACAGATACAAGTCACTGGACAGTTTCAGGGAGAGTGACAAGAGTGACCTGGGGCAAGGAGAGAGATTGTCAAGGGAAGATTAAAGAAAGGGAAACACATTAAAAGTCTTCATATATGGCAACTGTCTTCATACAAGGAAAAGCTGTCCGTGGAGGACAGGAGAAGTATCAAGGCAGTTCAATTGTGGCGAGGAGTACCAAGTTTAGTCATTCTGACAGCAGGGATAATGGTGCACCAGAACGGGCCAACCTGAAGAGGCCAGTTCCATCACTGGGGCTTTCAGAGGGGTGCAGAAATAGGCAGCTGGTCCCAGCTAGGGCCAGGTGAGAGACTGAAGATCATCCGCTCTACTCATAGAACCCCAAAAGTCTCTGAAACACAGCTCGTGAACGTGCCTCTCCTTCCTGAAGGCAGGAGTTTGTACAAGACAAACCAGCAAGTAACAAAATGAGCAAACCTGCAGAGTTTGTTCCATTCTGCTGTGTGGGGCAGCGG
>WUAM01000179.1:4844100-4857812 GCA_024336885.1 Actenoides hombroni | reverse complement strand
CCCGCACCGGGGCTGCCGCGGCCATGGCGGGCTGGGGGTGTGAGGCCCGAGCCCCCCCCGCCCGTGGGCTGAGGTGGTGCAGCCCGAGCTCCCCCGCTTGGCGGGCGGAGGTGGTGCGGCCCGCAGAGCCCACGTGACCGGGTGTTGACGCGTTGCCCGGCAACGAGAAGATGGTGGCAGCTGGCGGCGGGTGAGTGCGGGGCTGGGCCGCGGCCCGGTACCCACCGGCCCGGTACCCACCGGCCTTGCACCGCTGCTCGGCCCGGTACCGCCCCATCTTACACCGCGGCCAGGCCCAGTTCGGCTCCACCGCGCTGGAGCCAGGCCGGGCACCGAGCCTGGCGCTGGGCCGGTGCTCACCCACCCACGCACCCACTCACCCACGCACCCACCCACTCACTCACCCACTCACTGTCTACCCTGCTCTGGTTACAGGCACAGCCCAGCACCAGCCCAAGCACCAGCACCATGGAGCAGGCCCCCGGTGATGCAGAAGAGGGACGTGGGGTGGAATTCGGCTCTGCTGAGCGGGGTGTAGTCCGAGTTCCATCACATCTCGCTGAGGAGGTGATTTCCTTTGGAACGTTCCCAGGGCAGCGTGTTCCCACCCGTTCCTTACAGAGCGAGGTCTTCCCGGAAGCGGGTTCGATAGGAAGGAGTAAAATGAGTGAGCAATTATCGCAGGTCTGCTCTGTGTGTAAAAAAAAAAAACACCACTAGAAAGTAAATTTGTAGTCCTGGGTGTCAGCAGCATCTTGAAGTCTGTGTTTCTCACTCAGTTCTTGGCACGTTTCTGTTGTAAACACCTTAAAATGAAGTTACCCACATTTACCCAGATGCACGTACTTTGGCTCTTTTCTTTGAGGTCTGTTGGTGATAAAGTTGCTTGGGGTTTTTTCTGCCATTGGTACTACACAGTATTTGAATTTGGCAAAGGGTGATATGGGATAAAACAGTGTCTCTTAGAAAAGAAAGGAAATAATTTGTCTACATGTAGTGTAAGCTGGAAAACTGTATTAAGCCCCTAAAGACTTTAAAAAAATTATTTTTAGTGGATAGAAATGCTAAAAACACGTGTGAAGTTAAAAGTGGTGTGCAGTATTTTTCTCTGGATCTTTAGTAACTGAATGCTAGCTGGGGAACTGTTCTTGGGAATGGGAGTGAACTTCTAAATGAGATTCCCGTGACCAGAAGCAGTTGGTACAACGTTGTAGCATTAACGTTACGCAAGTCGCAGAAGCCGTTACGATGCCGCCGTTCTGCTTTCTGCCCGCGCTGCGTGATAGGCAACAGAGGAGGAGAACGGGGACGGCGACGAAGGGGGAGCGTCTGTTCCTCTGGAGGACCAAGGAGAGACGTTTCCCGCAGCAGAAAGAGAGGTTTGTGGAGCTCCAGAGGTGTAGGTCGGCTCTGCAGAAGTGAGGCACTATAACACACTATCACAACGTATATACCACGGAACGTATGGCTGGTATTCATAACTTCAGAGTCTCCTGGGGCAGTCTTAGTGCTGCAAACACAAAACCAGTCAGAACTGGAACAGATAGAAGGTAACTGGTCCAGCATGGGGTACACAACAGTGCTGAGAAAAGTGGGGAGGTTCCTTTCTGCTGCTGTGTATGTGTAAAGTTCTGTGGGTTTGGGTTTGGTTTGGTTTGGTTTGGTTTGGTTTTTTATCAGGAGTGACACAGCTTTGCCAGTGTGTCTGTGTGCTGATTTTAGAACAAGGCTCTCTTGTCGAATCCCTGTCTGCATATTCATGTCTCCTGAGGACAAAAATAAGCAGATTTTTAGGGGCAAATTGAGTTAGATTGAAAAGCTGTTTCAGGTGATGGATTTTATGTTTCAGGAAAAATCTGAGATTTTCTTGGGCAAAATGGAATTAGCCAGTTGTCCTCTCGAACTGAGTGACACGGAGCAGCCAGTAACAGCCAGAGAAAGCCCTTCTCTCCCTCCAGGAACTCCTCTGCAGGCTTCAGCACTGTCCATGGAGCTGAACAGCAGCCCAGAGCCAGGTATCATTCAGCTCCTTGACATTACAATACTCGATACCATCTGTCAAGCACAGTTTCCACTTTTTTCCCTTTCTGATCATTGTTAATCCAACTGAGGCACAATACTACGACCTGTAAGCCTTTTTCATTTTCTTTTTTTTGGGGGCATGGGGGTCTGGGTGACACTGGAGAACCCATTTCTCTCTTTTCAGAACCTGCCCTTGAGCAATTCAGTCAGCTCACTGGTGAGCATGGTGAGCAGAGATGGGAAGGGAGACACCAGCAGCGTGGAGCGGAGGAACATGAAATAAGTGGAAGGTGTGAGGAAACCACAGAAGAGAGAGAACTGATTGTCTTGGATCCAGAACATGTGAGAAGTCCTCAGATCTTGCCATTCTTTTTCAGGCTTGATATTTTTCTTTCTGTGAAGCGTGCAAGGCAAATTGTAAGCAGTGGCTTAGCTGTGTGCCAAGCCCCGGTGTTTAAAAAGAGCTTTTGCCAAAGTACTGACTCCTGGATGTGTCCGTTCCCTCAGCGTTGACCCTAAAGTCGCAGGTTCAGAAGTCAGCAATGCAGGGGGTAAATCTGATGCTCTGCAGCACTCCTGAAGGAGAAGTCCTTGCAGCAAAACGGAGTGGATGGGTTCTCAGACGTAGCTCTTTGGATATGTTTTTGACTTGCAGATGTTCTCAGTAGTCGCTTTCTGATGTCAACAAATACTCACCGTGTAGCTTTTCTCACTTGTTACAGTCAGTGTAAAGTAAGGATGTGAGTGTGGCAGAAAACACGATGTTTTGTTTAATAGTGGGAGCAGCACTAAGGTTTCTTCATAATTTATTTACTCAAGGATGTTAAAATTTATCAACATCATGCTTCTTTACAGCCCCTGATGAGGAGGTTCCAGGCTGCCCTGAAGAATTACCTTACTAAACAGCTGGAAAAAGTGAACCTAGAGCTTCGGGAACTGGTACTCGACATTCTTTCTTCACCTTCCCACAGCAGCCCATCCCTGTCTGAGCTGAAGGGAGAGAGCTGATTTCCCTGTGCCTTTGCAGAGGACGGCAGCGAAGAAGGGCAAAGCGCGGAGAGAGGAGCTCGGGGTGATTCTCTACGGCGCGCAGCAGCAGCTGGCAGGGCTGCAGGCAGAACTGGAGAGGAGCCGCTGCCGCCGATCGCAGGCGGCCGCAGCGCGGCAGCAGCTGGAGGAGGAACTGGAGAGACTCAGGCTGACTTACAAGAAAATGTGTCAGAACGTGGACGATGAACGCAAGAGAGGTGACCGAGGCGGTCCTTGCACTATTTCCTAAGTCTGGTGCTATGTGGGGAAATTGATTTGCATAGAAGTCCAGCACTGGATTGAAAAACACAGTAAAATGAATTGGGAATGATGCACTTACTCAAAGTTTGCACGGATATTCCTGGTTGCCACGTGGTTGTTGTTGTTTCAAAGACCGTGTCGCTGTGTTGTGCTTCCAAGAAGATCTCTAGGACTAAAACTAAAGCTGCTCCTGGCAGGTTGGCTGTTCTGTGACTTTGCAGAGTGATGGGAATGTCCCTCCTGCTCTGTTTGCCTGTGTCTCTGTAAGGGGGGCTGAGATTGCAAAGGTCGTAGGTCATTACTGGGGCATCCAGGAGTATGAGAGCACCATCCACGTGGCAGCACCATCCATGTTAGAGCCCATCCCAAAGAAATGGACTTGACTCGTTCTTTCTGCATTGCAGGCATCCAGATCAGAAACAGCAAAACAATTGCAGTGCAAGGATAGCTAAGCATTAAAATAAATTGCCTACAAAGTTTTTGCAGGTTATTGAAAAAAATTAGAGAAGCGTTTGACAGACTGAGAAAGAGGCAGTTCTGTTTTGGGGCAGAAGAGAGGATTCACAGCCTTTTGAGGCCCCTTCTTTGATGTCCTGGCATTCTGTGTGCTGGGAAACAAGGAATTACTGGGATTTGTAGCTTTGCTTGCGGAGCTGTACTCCAGAGCTGATGTAAATCCTCATTTCAGGGAGGGCTGATTTAGATGGCGTGTGGGTGGGTTTTGCTTTGCGTGCTTCTATGTTTCTTTCACTTTTCTCCCTGTTTCAAGTGTTTTCCTACAAACATACCTTTCTGTAATTTTATTTTTTCCTCCTGCCTCTCCAGTTTCTGCAATGCAGACCCAAGTTGAAAACTTGGCCTTGCATCTCTTCTACATGCAGAATATGGACAAGGATATGCATCATAATATTTTACTGATGAAACAGTCAACAAAGAAGGCTCAGGCAGAGAAGATCCAGGCTGAGGTGGAAAAGAAAAAACAGGTATCAAGTAAAACTGCTTTACAATAAATGAATTAGAATGGATGGCAGTTAGTGGTGAGTCTTGAAGGAGATGGTGCCTTGTTGGAGGGAAGGCTGTAGTGCCTGAGTCATGGAAGACATGTGGGGATATTTTTCCCAAATAACTGGGAAAAAAAAACACAAACCCACATTTTTTAAAAAAAAAAAATCGGGAGAATCCTCCCCCCCCCCAGGACAGGGGCATGTACTGCCCAAAGGCTTTTGATAAGCCTTATAACAGTTAATCACTCTTCACTCAAGCAAAGGGGATGTGGGGGCAGAAAGATATTTAGCGAAGAATTATGCTATGTCCAAATCTGGAGAATCGATCTGAGTTGCAATGACTTTCACCACGAAAAGTGAACTCGGAAGATGATCCCAGCCGGCTGGTGTGCAGGAGCTCCCTCTGCTGCCTTCTGCCTGCAGCAGCGGACAGACTGGACAGGCTGATTATTGGGGTTGTTATTAATGCAGAGCTGCATGCAAGCAGTTGAAATCGAACGGATTTAGATAGCTTTTAACAAAGGATTTTAAAACATAAATTGTAAAGATTCCCAGCTGCTGGAGAAGTGGCACAGTGTAATCTGGGCTGACAGGAATGGATGCTGCTCCAGATCTGACATGTTGATTTATTACTGCAAATGGAATAATAAAAAGTCATCAAGGAAGGTTCCATTCTTTTTCAAGTTGTCACTGCTGCATTCATGACTCATTTGTATATGAATGGAAAAGTTCCAGTAGGAATCCAACCTAATCCAATTTAATTCCTTTCCTAGCCTGTGTGAGTCTTGTACAACATAGTTGGTTAAGACTGAGGTGCTGTTGCTTCTCCTGAACTGTTTGGCTCTGACTCTTTAGGATCTTCTCCTGGAACGCTTAATGAGAAAAGCCCACGAACTACAAGAGCAGGTTGCTCTGTTTGAAGCTCAGTTAGTGGCCCAGGCAGAGGACACAAAAGTGACTCGGCAAGCAGTAAATGAGGTAGGAGGGTGCATTTTTCACTTCTGGTTCATATTTTCTTCTGGAAGGACTGGTCCCTTTGGCTCACGCTCACGTGGTTTGTACAATGTAGGCCAGAGTTGTACAGTTAGTTCCCGTTTGGAGGAATGAAGACTTTTTTTTTTTTCTCCTTAAGAATTGCCTGTAAATCACTTCCTCCCCGACACTGTCAGCAATTTTTTTCTTGCAGCCCTATGCTCTGTGGTCTGGTGTGACAATAAACCGGACACTTGTTAGCTGAAGCTGTTTCTGCCCAGCATGTAATGAACAGGAAAAAAAGTACTGCATTGCAACATGAATTTGGTTTCTCAACACAGTATAGATTCATCCTGTCTACAATTTCCCTTCCCCAGGCTTGTATGGAGGTACAGGCTATTAACATGGAGAAAAAGCGATTGATGAACCACTGGAACAGCAGCTTGGCTGGAATGAAGCAAAGAGATGAGGCCTACAACGCTGCACAAGAGTTGCTGAGGTTTGGTATCTGAAAACAGTCCCAGGAGAGACCTCAAACCATTTGGAAAGGGGGGGTTCTGAATGTGGTGGTGTGTCTTCAGTCGTGTTTGTGACTGTCTGTGCAGGAGATGTCAGGCAGAACAAGTTTGCTGCTCTAAAGCACATAATGAGGTTAAAGGATAAGAAGCACGGTTCTTTGTTACTGGTTTCTTTATCCAAAACAATGCTCTCCCTTGAAACGTGGGGTTTTTAAAGCTGTTTTTCTATTCATATTTTATTCCTTTAAAAGAGTTTCTTCACCTTTGCAACATCTCTCAGTCCAAAGAGCCAGACATCAGGCAGGATTTATCTATCGCTTTCGGTGAGGGTTTTGCGATGCCTTTAGAAATCTTCAGGAAAACCTTCCTATTGTTGCCAGAGGAAGAGTTTATTTGGTCTGGAGTCTAAAAGCTTAACTGATTCTCTGAGAACAAACAATGTGCTTTTGTATGGTGGCATCCTGGTAAAAATGGGGGGTGGAGACAGGACTGAAAGAAGGAATTAATTTTCCTACATACATTTCCTTTTAAATCTTAATGTCTCCATCCATCTTCTGCTGGCTCTGCACTGTCACAGCAGATTAGCCTTTATAAAGCTCTTCCTTCTTGGTCAGTTGTTGCTCCAATAGTATGTTTGAGAAGAGGAATTTATAGATGACTGTTCAGCACACAAATCAATCCCTGTGGTGATTTTCCACCCTCTTTGCCTCTCCAGCAAGTACAGACATGAGCTGAAGTCCCTAGAAGCGGATATCCATGGCTGTAGAAAGTCGATCAGGAAGGAGGAGGAGAAGAATGAGTTGCTTGTCACCATCCTGAACCGGTCACAGAATGATGCCAACACAACAAAGAAGCTGATTGCCCAGTGCCTTTCAAGGCAGGAGACCCTGAAGATCGAATCCAGCACCTACGCTCGCATTCTCCATGAGACAGAGCAGGCCCTCAGCAGGACCAAGATGGTGAGGAGACTTATTTGGAAGAAGAATCCTTTTGAATTGTATGTGGGTATTTAATCCCCTTCCCCAAACAACTGTCGGGATCCTGTTTCTGTCTTCCCTACCTTTTAGGATCAAGCTGCTCGTCTGAATGAGTTGGTATCCATCAGCAAGGATATAGAGAAAGGAACTGATGCCAAAGAACAGATGGAGAATGAAATCGTGACGAAGCTTCAGGACCAGATGATGTCCACCAAAGCCACAAAGCGCTTCTCACAGCTGGCTGCAAAACTTCACAGGAGAAAAACAGATCTGGTACGGTACCCGTTCCGTTTGGGAGGGCAGGGGGAGGAAACTGCCTCAAGCAGTGTTTCTCAAGTGTGTAGTCTGTGTCTTCATTTTGGTTTTCAGTTCTGCAATTGAAGGTCTGCTGAGTTTGTGACTTCAGTTTGGTTCTTCCAGTGAACTTACGGCAGGATTCTGGGCTATATGAGAGAGAGTTTGGACAAAAAGGCCTCACACATGATGTACTATTCTTCATATGATGAATGATGAATCCTGGGAGTGTTTAGTATAAAGTAGTAGCAGTTCTTCCATATTGGAGGAAGACAGGATATGTGGGACTTCTCCACTCCATATTAACTCATCTCTCTATACTGCATCACAGAAAGTGGTACAGACTTGCTCTTGGCTTCTAAGTGAGGATTACAGCCCAAGGAACAGCAAACCAGTGCCACAGCTCTTCATAGCATGCAACTGGTACAGACAGAAAAACTAGAAGATTCAGCATGGTATTTATCGTATCGAGTTGTGTGGGCTGGCACTAACACAACCTGCTCACACCTCTATTTCCATGGGTTACTTCAGCCTGCCCTTGGTATTTTTAAATCAAGGGCATATCTTAAGTAACTATAAGACTTCCAGGGTTGGCTTCCATCACGAGATAGATCCCTCCACCCGCTCTCTGACAGATACACAAACAAGCAGATACTCCACATCACTCCTTTTAGCATCTGTGCTGCACAGTCACGTGTGGTGCAGAGACTATGGACTTGAAAAAGAGTGAATGGAAACCTCTTGGTGTGGTCCAGGAACTGCAGAAGCGGCAGACAGGCTCTTGAAAGTCACCTGGCTGCATTCATGCTGCACTCCAACAGGCACACCCACGCTTTCTGGCTAGTCTGGCTGCTGATAGGTCAGGGATGCACGTGTCAGGTATGGTGGAGAAGGTGCAGAATAGTAACACTCTACTACTGTAGCCAGGTAACCAGAGGCATCCAGGCAGGGAAGATAATTGCAGTGGTGATGAGTGTGGACTCTTAAAGGGTTTTGGGAATGTTTAGGCTCCTTAGTGCTTTCCAGCAGCCTTATGACAGAGGTAAACAGTGCCGTCTCCTGTTAATAGGTGGAGAAACAAAGGCAAGTAGCTTCCTTATAACTTGTAGTACAGACCTGGGCATAGATAAATCCCCCAATTCCCATGCTTTGATAAGCTGGTATCACAAATCAATGAGCTGCTCATGGTGACAGTAGTTTGTTTCCTGTCTGTTAATATTCCTAGGAGCTGCATTTTTCCAAGGTTGAGAATGACATGGCCCAGGTTATTCTGAACACAAGTCACACGAACTGCAGGCTGACTATTCTCCAGAAGACACTTTCTGAGCTGGACAAGGAAATAAAAAACGTCTATGATCTCATCAGCAACAGTGAAAGTGAGATTGCAAAGAGCAGTGTCCTGATAGAGAACAAGCAAGTGGTCATCGGCCAGTACAACAAGAGGCTGGAGATCATTCTTGCTCAGCAGGGGGTACGTACGTTTACATTTCAATCCCAACCTTGATTGTATTCCTTGTGACCACAGATGCCCTTGATAAATGTACCTGCTCTAAGTGCTGGATAGTCAGAACTTTCAGGCGTCAGTATTGTGATTTAAAAGCTGCACTAGTTAATGTGAATGTTTATACCTGTCAGACAGTTCTCAATGCATGTGAAGAGGAGCTGGCGGTAGGGAATTGAGACATGAGGGTGTGCCTGGCACAGATTTCTGCAGGGAGTTGTCTGCACCTAATGAAAATGTTGAATAACATCAACACTCTGGGAGTAAACAGGATCTCATCAGGACATCTGCAAAGATTGATGAGGGGAGAATGGAGCAGGCAGAGTGACTTGAGTCACCTGATGGTTGGCCCCATTTCAGATGATGCCCAGATCTGTCCCTGGCACTATGAGCTGCAAGACCTTTGTGGACACCAATGTGAAAACGAGTACTTGTGGCATATACCTTACCAACCTCAGAATGTCCCGAGGTACCTGCTGTAAGAGCTTTGGAGGCCCTTTCACCATAGCATCCGAGAATCTTTCAGGCTCCTGTTACATTTATTCCTGTGAGGTCAGGAATGGTTAGTCCCATCTAACTCATGGGAGATGGTGGCAGAAAGTAACTAATTGACAAAATAATGGTATAGCTGAAGTATTTAGTAGGCATCTCAGCAGCTGGAGTGGCCTTCTGCAACAATTCTGTAACCAAGTGCTCCAGCAGCTCCTGCCTGATTTATCCCAAACCTTGCTCTCATACAGGGGCAAGAATTGGGACCGCTGGAAATTGAGATTAACAAGCTGACCAAGGAGATAGACGAATGTAATTCTGAGGTGATGACGCTACAAAAGTACTGGCTCAGTCAGCAGAAAGAGCTGGTCAAGTTAACACAGGAACAGGAGGAACAAATAGCCTCCTTGGATATGTTAAAGAAACAGGTCACGATAATGCAGCAGAAGAAAGTGCGCACTGAAAGTAAGTCAGCCCCTAACTCACTTGTGAAATGTTCGTCCACGAATGGAGGAAAAAGGGAGTGAAGGCTTAGGGATGGGTGGTGCAAGAGCTTAACCAAAGAATGCCCTCAGCGCTCTCAGCAGGTGTGAGGGATAACGCAAAACGGCCCCAGGACCATCCTTGGGGCTGGGCTAAGAACCAGGCACCTTCTGCTGTTTTGCCCTTTTTGTTTCCTACATGGATTGATCCTGCTGTGTAAACCAACAGAGTTGAACCTCAAGTCACCATGTCACATGTTACACTTCTTAAATACAGTCCGCAAGTAGTTGGTAGGTAAATGTTCCCACCAATGACAGCACTTGCCTTGGCCAAAGTCAATCTTTTCCACGGTAGTCTCCTTCAAAACCTGATTTGATTTTGGGACCTGTGAAAGACTGTTTTGGTTGGGGACGTGGGACATGGGTGGCTCTGCATGTTGGGCTGTCTGGTCTGACTGCAGTTTGTCACACCTTGCCTGCATTCAGCCCCGTACTCCTGGGAATTTTAAGACTTTTTTTTCACCCGTAGATGAAATTCAGCAGGAAACAAAAGAACAGAAGGACATTGAACGTCACATGAGGAACATGTCAAATGACTTGATAAAGCTGAACATGTTGATCAACAAGAACAACAGCAGCTTTGAGGAGCTACGACACGGCAACATTATCACAGAGAACGAGTTTGTACGCTCTCTGAAGGTAGAGGGACACCCCATTCCCAGGTCTCAACCTCCCATGCAGATTGGAGGCAGACAGTGATCCTATAAAACTTTCTCGGTCTGACAGTCTTGTGTCGGTTTGTGCTTCCCAAATCCAGGCAGCAGAGAAAGAATCAGTTGAGATGCAGGAGAGGCACAATCAGCTGGCTGAGGAGAAGGAAAGGCTCCTAAACAGCCTGGTGGAAGCCGAGTAGGTACCAGAGAGATTCCTGCTTTGTGTCACATGGTCTTTGAACTTTTGTACACGTGTCCATGTTACTTTTCTTCTCCAGTCACCAAATCGAACCAGTTCTGGAAAATGTGTTCTGTTCTTGGAGGAGATGAAACAAGTTTAATGAATTTTTGAAACACAGAACATGAAAGGTTGGAACCAGCAAGAGCTGGGAGGATGTTGGCTTTAACAATTCCAGCACGCTTGTGCTGGACGTTGCTGAGATCCGTACGGGAGCACTCTGCACGCTGTCTCCTCTGCCAGTGACTCAGAGGGAGTGCGCTGCACTGGGCAATTACCTGGAGCCCCTGACAGCCTGGGCTTGCTTGTTTACAGTCATCATGCCATTTTCTAAACTGTGGATCTTCCCGTTTGATTTCATGCTGCTCTTGCTGCCCTTTTATATGTTCCATGTGCAAGTCCTTAGTTTCTGCTGAGCCACACGGCTCTGTGTTCAGAATGGGAATCAGGAGCGTGCTACCCCTGACGGCCCAGGGAGAGCATCCTCTGTGGTTCCAAAGGCACTGCTTTCCCTTTCTGTCCTTGAAGGCATCAGATCATGCTCTGGGAGAGAAAGATCCAGCTGACGAGAGAGATGCGTGCGGTGGTGGATTCTGAGAAGGGACAAGGTGAAATCCAAACCATGAGAACAGAGGTTCACCGGATGCAAGTAAGTCCCTGGGAGAGAGAGGACTGAGGAGGGGGAACTGCACGCAATGTATTCAGCTTTGCAGCTGCTGAAACATAAGGAGGTGAGAAATGGGCTGAAGAAGTAGTGTCTTCAAGGCTGTAACAGCGTTGGAAATGTTGCCACCCTGCAGCCAGGTTGAGTAAGTCCACCCAGCACACGTGTGCTTCACATGCTCCTCATGTGTGCCCATGTAACCCAGATACACCCGGAAAACAATTCAAAACATGACAGGTCTGCCACCTTATTCTCTGACCCCAGTTTATTAGCAAAGCAGTGTTGATTACTGAATATCACATCATCTTAATTACTAGTTAGGGAAGTCTTCTATCTTCTGGCAAAACAGCCCTTTCATTCTTGGGATACTTCTGCCCTTTTGCTTTTGCTATTGAGTTCCAATGAAGATTTTTGAAGGTCGCTTTAGAGGAGTTGATGACCCAGCCCTCTGCCTTCCAGATCCACACATGGCAAACCAGGTTTGGCTTTAGAGCAAACTGGGCTTGCCAGCGCTCGTGTGTCACGTGTATCTGGTTTGTAGCGGTGGGGGGTGCCACACAGAAGACCTCAGTTAGGTGCCCTTTGTAAACATTTGTTATTTTTCAGCCTATTTGATATCTCGATAAACGGCAGGTCCGCTATGGCCAGCTGATGAAGCAGCAGGAGAAGATGATTCGTGATATGGAAGCAGCTGTGTCTCGCAGAGAAATGATAGCGACTCGTGGAGAGGGACAGAACAAGACAGATAAGAAACGTATCACCAAGAGCAACTTCCACAGCAAGAAACAGGAGCTGAGAAAGAAGATCAGCGAGACCCAGAAGGTGAGTAAGTAGAGCAGGGCTGTGGGAGCTCACGCAGACTGTATGTGCCTTCAATGGGCACCAGCATGGGCTGAGCACACGTACACGGGGTGTCAGGACACAGCCCTGCACAGGTACAGCCCTGCATCGGGGACAGGCTTTGGAAAGTCATTTGAAAAAGCAACCAACCGACCAACCAAAACCAAACCAAAGAGTTCTGGGAAGATGGCTGGGAGTGCAGCTGAACCAAAGAACCAGAATCTGCCGTTTCCCTCTCTTCCGTTTACCAGAACGCTCAAGACTGCAACAAAACCATCCTGGAGCTGGAGAGCACCCGAGCATCCCTCAGTGCCAGCTTCTCCGAAAAGCAGCAAGACCTGCGCAGGCTGCGGGCAGAGTCCGACGGCCTCGATTCGGACGCAGAATGTCTTCGGAGCAGGAAGCGATGGGTGAGCGCCTCGGCTTCCTTCCAGCGCGCGAGTCGCGTAGAACCTGCTGCTTCCTTCTGTGGCCAGCTGCCTGGCTCTTTGTCTCGCCACCAACCCGAGCTGGGCCTACTTGGTGTGTAAGTCTAGCAACGCCTTAAGTTACCTGAGCACATTTTGAGGGCTTGTAGGTGAAGTGATGCTGCAGTTGCACCCCTAAGTGAGGGAGCCTTCACCTGGAAACATCAGCCCGAAGGACATTGTGTCTTGAAAGCATCCAGTACCAGGTGCCCTTGGGGAGCACTACACAGCTACTCCTGAGCGTGTTACACATTTGAGAGCCAGCCCAAGGCCTTGAGTAACCTGCTGGGGAGTTTTCAAGTTGGTGAAACTGTCCTGGCAGGGCTTGCCTTGTATGTGTGGCTGTTTCTCTGATTGGTGGAATTCTGTGACATCCAACATCTAATTTTTTTAATTTTTTTTTCTCTTAGTTGAGGGACATGGTTTAGTGATGACCTGGCAGGGCTGGATTAATGGTTGTACTTTATCTTAAAGGTATTTTCCAACCTAAATGACTCAGATTCTCTGGCTATGTCTCTAGGACACTGTTATGATACTTTTTGGCTGTTACAGGGTGGACTTCATAGCACTGTCCTTAAGAGGCCCTTCCCTTTCAAGAGGTGATGGTTACGGGGCCTGTGACAGGAATCACATTGTTTTCTTAGTTCTTTCCGGTGTGCAGTTTGCTGTCAAAGCAATTTCCCTTGTTGCTTGGTTTTCTCAGAACCTTTTGGAGATTGTGGCCTACCAGACACGCCAGAAGCACCTGCAGGCACTGAAGGAAGGGACCTACACTCCCCTGTGCCGCACTGAACAAGCCTGGAGAAGGGAGCAGCAGACGTTGCAGGACCGTCTGCGGACCATTGACACCATCATCCAACAGATCCAGCAGGAACAGCCTCAGCACCGAAGGGCTCTTCAGTGGCTCAGGCAGTGCTTGGAATCCAGGCTCAGCTCCCAGGAAGCCTGACAGACATGGACAAAATACATCTCTTCCTCTCTTGCGGGAGGCTGCAGGCTTTGTAAATAAATAAATATCAAGAAGATAAGCGTGCTTGAAAAGGTAGCGCTTAATAAAGATGTAGCAAAGGGCTTTTGTTTATTTCTACATATTGATGCAGAACGCCCTGGCCGTAGGTCTTTTGGGGGCCGGCGTAACCTTAACTGTCAGATGCCATTCACCCAAAATCAGGCTGTAAATTCATATCACATCACTCGGTGCAGGATTTTTAGCAGAGGTAGCAAACAAGTTGTTCGTCTAC
>WUAM01000179.1:4819656-4831835 GCA_024336885.1 Actenoides hombroni | reverse complement strand
CCTCCTCTGGCCCTGCTCCAACAGGTCCCTGTCTCTCCTGTGCTGAGGACTCCAGGGCTGGGCCCAGCACTGTAGGGGGGATGAGTCTCACCAGAGGGTGGTCCATGCGCCCGATGGTTGTGTACTGGGCTGCCAGGTCAGCCCGGGCAGCCGGTGTGTCTGGAACGAAGTGGGGAACCTGAATGGAGAAAGGGAAAGTAGCACATGGCCACCCCAGGGAAGGAGGTGCCTGGTACGCCGGGGTGGCCTTTGCCAGCTCATGCCCATAATGCTGATGGCAGTGGCCGAGGTGGCTCCAGCTGTCGTGTGCAGCCCCTGTACAGCCCTGCACAGCCCCATACAGCCCCATATAGCCCTGTGCAGCTCCACAGGCTCCCACCTGCACTTGCTCTGGGTGGTAGAGCTGTGGCTTCCAGTCGGGGATCCAGCCCATGCCGCTCTCTCCGTTGCCAAATTTCTCGCAAAAGGCCCCATACTGGGGCTGGGAGTGCCCGCAGCGGTGGGGGTCGTGGAAGGCAACGTAGAGGAAGAAAGGCCTGGAGATGGAGAGGGTGGAGGTGCTGTAGCAAAAGGCTGCTCGCGCCCCAAGAAGACCTTCCCTGGGCTGCACAGAGGTGAGTTGGTGTTGACGGGAGGACTCCCACCTAATCTGGGCTTCTGGAGATAGGGTGACCCAGAGACAGGGTGTCCCTTCCTATTTATGAACAACTGGGACATTGGAGATATCTTCAGCAAGGCCAGTTTCCCTCTTCCCTCCCATGCCCCCTCGTAGCCTGCCCAGGGACACAGGGTCCATCTCACCTCTCATCCTGGCTCTGCAGGAACTGACGGACAAGCATTTTGATTCGAGTGATGTTCCTCCCAACCTGCAAGACCGAGCTGTTCTCCTCTGTGTAGGCAAAGTCAAAGGGGTAGACAGCCTCGGGCCCAACGTGCTTCTTCCCAATTATCCCTGCAAGAACACAGACATGGGCTGTGCCAGGAGCAGGGGGTAGCAGGGCTGGGGTGCTGGCTGCTCCTGCTGCCTCCTCCCCGGGGGCTGATGCAGCTCGTCTGCTCCAGCATGGGCTGCGCTCAGGAAATGCCGCTGAGAGTGGAAGATGCTGCCGCCTTCTCCAGTTGCAGAGGCACTTCCACAGCTGGGACCCACCCGAGGACCAGGCTGCCACAGGTCACGGGCAGGGGTAAGTGCAGGAAGGACCAGGCTGCCACAGGTCACGGGCAGGGGTAAGCGCAGGAGCAGCTGAGCAGCCTGGGCAGACGTCTGGGTCAAGGATGAGTTGTCTGTGAAGTTGGGAACCAGAACAAGCAGGATGGGGAACAGGAGAGAGGTGCAGGGAGGGCAGCAGAGGAGCAGCAGGGAGGGGAAGTGAAGCAAAAGCCCTGTGGCCATGCAGAGTGTGGGCACGGTTCAGCTGGTGCACAGAGTGAGGGGTCCCTGCACGTGTCACTTGCTCTGGGCTCCCTACCTGTCCGGATGTGTGCTTGGCTGAGCAGCTGGGGCAGGCTCCGCACACTGTCAAAGGAGTTGAAGTGGTGCACGTCCTGGTGCAGCCCGTACATCCCATTCTGGTGCTGCAGCCGGGGAGAGACACACGGTTAGATCAGGCCTGGCCCCCAAACCAGGCCAGTCTGGCCCCAAAATCAGTTGTGCATCAAGTGTGCATGGAAAGCAGGTCCCAGAGGACAGGTAAGTGTGCATGGGGGGATTGCCAGGTGCTGTGACCATGCTGTAAGCACGCCGGCTCTGGCAGTCCCCGAGTGCCCACCGCTGCCTGGCAGCCCTCACCCTGGCACACACGGGTGTCCCTACCTGGGGTAAGCCGGTCAGGATGCTGGCTCTGCTCGGGGAGCAGCTGCTGACGGAGGTGAAGGCGTTCTGGAAGGTCACGCTGCGCCGGGCCAGCGCGTCCAGGCTGGGAGTCCGGATGGCCGAGTTGTTGTAGGCACCGCTCTCAAAGCCACCATCATCCGCTGCAGCCGGAGGGGCGTGGGGTGAGCCCTGCAGCACCGGGCCTGATCCCCGGCGTGTCCCTAACCGGGCAGGGGACTAGAGCCCCGGGGGACACTGATGCCACCGTGAGCATCCCTGGGCTGAGGCTGACCCGGGCTGGGGCCGGTGCTGCAGTGACCGTCCCAGCAGAGGGGATGCAGCGGGACCCCCGGGGCTGTCCCTCCCCTGCCCCCAGGACGGCCCGAGCCCCGGGCAGGGGTACCCCGCCGCGGGGACAGTCCCAGGGCTGGGGGCGGCTGGCGCGGAGCCGGGACCGGTTCCGGGGCTCTGCCGGGTCGGCGGCCGCACTCACCCAGGAGCAGCAGCACGTTGCGGGCCGGGGCCGGGGTACCAGCGGTGCGGAGCGCGCCCAGCAGCAGCACCAGCGCCCAGGGCCGCATGGCACCGGCACAGGCACGGGCAGCGGCGGTGCTCGGCGGCTCCTCCAGCCGCCCCGGCTCCTCCTCTGCCCCGGTCACATGAGGCAGCTCCAGTGGCTCAGATCCGGCCCGGGCGGAGCCGCCGGGAGCCCGCGGCTGAGGAACGGGGTGGTCCCGGAGGCTCCCGGGCAGCGGCGGCGGAGCCGCCCCATCGCTGCCCGGCCCCGCGGGGCTGCCCGGCCCGCTCTGCCCCAGCCCGTCCCGCCGCCTCCCGTGCCGGCTGCGAGCCCCCGGTCCCTCTTCTCCCCCGGCGGTCGGGGAGCTCCGGAGGGGGCCGGGGCCGGGAGGCGGCCGGCCGGGGGGTCGCTGCCCCGGCCATGGCGGCGCCGGGTGCCCGGCAGCGCGGGCGGAGCTGCCCGTGCCCGGGGGTGCAGAGGAGGCTGCCCGTGCTGCGCTGGCTGCCGCGCTATTCCCTGGCCTGGCTGCAGCTGGACCTGGTGGCCGGTCTGACCGTGGGGCTCACCGTGGTGCCGCAGGCTCTGGCCTACGCCGAGGTGGCCGGGCTGCCTCTGCAGGTGGGTGCCGGTGCCCGGGGTGCCCGGGGGCACCCGCTCCCTGACCGCTCCCGTGGCCTGGCAGCGTGGCGGGTGGGCCGGGAGGGCTGGACGGCTGGTAGCCCAGGGCTGGTTGGTTGCAGCCACCCGTTTTCCGGGTGGGGATGATGCAGACGCCGTGTGTTTGCTCAGGGCTGGCTGCGAGTGCTGGAAGGACCTGAGGGCAGCCCAGCCCTCCACGTCCTGGAGGTGTCTGGCATTTCCCGGCTCCCAGCATCGTGAGCTGCTTTTTGTCCTTGTGCAGTACGGCCTCTATTCGTCCTTCATGGGCTGCTTTGTCTACTGCTTCCTGGGCACCGCCAAGGACGTGACGCTGGGTCCCACGGCCATCATGTCGCTGCTTGTCTCTTCTTATGCATTCCACGAGCCTGTCTATGCCATCCTGCTCTCCTTCCTCTCCGGCTGCATCCAGCTGGCCATGGGGCTCCTGCACCTCGGTGAGATGCTCTTGCTGCACAGAGCTGCATTTTTAGGATATTGCAGTACAATGTGTAGTTGTTCCCCGCTCCCCTGTGCTCTCCGAGGCTCTGGGGTTGTCCTGCCAACACTTGTGACAGCTCTGTGTGCATGCAAACCCCCTGTGCTCCTGAGGCACCAGCAGCTTGCTTACTGTTGTCCATCATGTGCAGGTTTCCTTCTGGACTTCATCTCCTGCCCAGTCATTAAAGGGTTTACATCAGCTGCTTCCCTCACCATTACCTTCAGCCAGATCAAGGTAGAGTCTGCTGGTCTGCCCTGGATACCTTGCCTGCTTTCTCTCCTGCACTCAGCTGTGCTGCAGAGCTGGAATATTTCGTGCCAGGCTGGGCAATGTGCTCGGTGTGAAAGGAAGGAGCCCCAAAGGGGGCACAGGTCCCTCCTGCCAGTGGTTCTGGTGGGTCACTGAGTGCTCCGCTCTGAGCAGACCAAGCCAAACGCGCTCTCTGCTCTGTGACCAGCTTGTGACATTCAGGACACTGGTAAAACATGTGATTTGGTGACTTGCAGGAGGTGCTGGGTGATTCTCTGCACAGTGGGTTTGCTGGGTCCTTGCTGGGACCTGAGGCCCTCAGGCTCTTCTGGGGCTGCAATGCTTCCTCTGTGGTTAACCAAAATCAGAGGCTCTGGGAGATGGCGTGGGGCTCTGCGAGGAACCAGTGGGCCGCTGTTGGCTCATGGCTGCGGTTGCCGCAGTGGCTGCTGCCCCTGGCGTGGTGCAGAGGATGGCGAGGGCTCGTGCCAGGCTTTCACCAGGCTGTCTTCCTGCACAGAACCTCCTGGGGCTGCAGGGGATCCCTCGGCAGTTTTTCCTGCAGTTGTATGAGATGCTGTGGAGGATCGGGGAGACCAGGTCAGCACCGTCCCTGCATCTGCCCTGCTCTATCCCCCTGCTCTGCTGCTTTGCTCCCCGCCTCTGGTCACACCTTGGACTGATTTCTCGGTCCCTGCCCAGCGCTGTGACACAAGTGCTTGTCCTCAGCCATTTCCATTTGAGCTGGAAATTTTAAGAGGGGGGAGCACACAGGCTCCCAAGCTGCTAAAGGGAAAGGATGGGCGATGCTTGTCCTATTTTCCTCTCCTAGTTAGGTACACCAGGATTTTGCCAGCCCAAAGGCACGTCTGCGGGACTGTCTGTGTCATAAGTCCTCCCTGAGTTTTTGACAGTCCAGAAGGGAGCTTGGGCACCCCCATGACCCCCTCCCTCTCCAGTTAGGTCTGGCCGTGGCTCGGGGTCTGTGCTGCAGCCTGGGTTTCACGTGCGGCGTGGTGACGCGCAGGGGCAGCTTCGTCACAGCTGGCAGACACCTCCCTGCCCGGCTGTGAGGGGCAGCAGGAGGCAGATCCCTCCTGGCACATGGGTCCTGTTTCCCTCTTCGTGAAGAGCCTGCAAACCCATTAGCATCATACCTCTTGCTGGGGACACCCCCTCCTCCCTCACCTGCTGCCCCCCAGGGAGGTGACGCGTTTTGTCGGTGGTGTGGAGGTGCTGGCATCATCTCTGTGAGCTGTGCACCTCCCGGCAGAGCTGCGGTCTGGGCACACGCTCTTCCTCCCGCGGGGCTGGGGGCAGCTCTCTCTGTGCCCCGCAGCGTGTCTGGGCTGGCACTGGTGTGCCTGTTGCAGGGTCGGGGATGCCATTCTGGGGCTGGCCTGCCTGGCCACGCTGGCGGGGCTCCGCGCCATGAAGAGCCACCTGCCCCAACCTACCCGTGAGGAGTCGCTGGCTGCCAGGGTCAGCTACCTGATCATCTGGATCTCCTCCACAGGTGCCTTGGCCACCCCCTGCCCTCTCCCCTCCCGTGGCCATCCCTCCCAGGGGCTCTTCTCTTCAGTGAAGAGACAGCCTGGAACTGGTAAAGCCCAGGTTGGCAGGAGCTGAGATCTGGAGGTGGGTTAGGGAAGACAAAGTCCCAGGGATGGTCCTGCTGCTGTGCACACCCCTTCCTAATGTTGGGAAGACCTTGGGCAGCCCGAATACCCACCTCCCCCCATCTCTCCTGCCACCCTGGGCCGCAGGCAGGTTTTCACGTTTGCTGTCCCCGCTGCAGCACGCAATGCCCTCGTGGTCCTGTTTGCTGGCCTGGTTGCTTACTCCTTCCAAGTGATGGGCTCCCAGCCGCTCACGCTCACCGGCAGCATCCCCCAGGGCCTCCCTCCCTTCCAGCTGCCGCACTTCTCCGTGGTGGCACCCAACGGCACCGTCCCCTTCCGGAGCATGGTGGAGGTGGGTGCCAAGGTGGCGGTAGCGGGTGGTGCTCCCTGCGAGCTGCTGTCCCCTCGCTCCTGCCTTTGCTGGGAGGAGGCTCTGCTGGGGGGTGACCCTCATCCCTCGGTGGCAATGCTCACTGTGTCCTTCCCTCCCAGGACATGGGGGCCGGGCTGGCTGTGATCCCGCTCATGGGCCTGCTGGAGAGCATTGCGATTGCCAAGGCTTTTGGTATGACTGCGCTGGCAGGAGGGTCTCTGCAGGGGGCTTGGGGGGCTGGGGTGGGTGCTGTTCCCATGGGGGCAGTGGGAGGGACTGGGTGCCTGTGCCAAGCCCGGTTCATAGCGTGGGACAGCAGGACGGGTCCTGCTGGGTGCTGCCAATCCCCTCCCCTGGCCAGGCAGCTCCCCTGTGCCTGGCTGGGGGGTCCCTGCCATTGTGCACAGTGTTGTCTTGGGGTGCTCCTGTGCCTGGGGGTGCCTGTGGGCAGCTTGGGGCCATGCCGTTTGTCTCCTTTCAGCCTCACAGAACAATTACAGGATTGACCCCAACCAGGAGCTGCTGGCTCTGGGTAAGAGACTGCTCAGAGCAGGAGGGCAGGGGGTGGGGAGCTGTCCTGAGCACCATCGTGTGTCCTACAGCCCCTGAGTTACCAGAGATCCCCATCTCAGCAGTCCTACCTCTACTTGAAGTTCTACTTTCCTTATGTTGCGTGCTGCTCCCACCCCAAGCCTTTCTCACAGCTTAGCAAGTTCCAGAGCAGCCTGAGCCCAGTTCACATGGCTGGATGGGCTCTGGTCCGGCCCTGGGTAGCAGCCCAGGGATGGAGGAGGTGATGACCTGTGTCGTGTCCCTGAGTGGTGCCTCCCATAGGCTCTTCATCCCCAGCCCCTCTCCTTCCCCACTGCAGGCTTTGCCAACATCCTGGGCTCCTTCGTCTCATCGTTTCCCATCACGGGCAGCTTCGGCCGGTGGGTAGCAGGATGGGGGGAGTGGAGCCCCAGCCCACAGGACACTCAGTGGGGCTGTGTGGTGAGGGGGCTCTACAAGATCTTGAGTGGAAGGTTGTGCAGACCCTGGTGGGTCCCTGAGCTTGTATCCTGGTCCCCAGCTGTCCATCTTGGCTGCTGGGCTATGCAGGGGTCTCATGGTGACTGTCCCTCCCATCCCGCGTGCTCTGGGGTCCCGCTGCAGGCTGGGAGCTGTGGCCTTGCTCGTGTTTGTCCCAGATGGGGTCTGACAGGGTGGGTGGTTTCTGCCAGGTGCGGGTCTCTGGACAGTGGGTGGGGGCAGCTACCATCCCTGGCCAGCCCCAGCACAGCCTGGGACTGTGTCTTGCTTTATATTCCAGGACAGCGGTGAATGCTCAGTCGGGGGTCTGCACCCCTGCAGGAGGGCTCATCACAGGTAGAGCCCCCCCACCCTCCCGTAGGCTGCTCTGCAGGCCCCCACGCTCAGCACCCGCTCCCCCCGGGCACCCTGGGCGTGGGGACCCCAAGGGTCAGGTGCTCCCCATCTCCCGCAGGCACCCTGGTCCTGCTCTCGCTGGCATATCTCACCTCGCTCTTCTACTACATCCCCAGAGCGGCGCTGGCCGCCGTCATCATCTCGGCCGTGGTGCCCATGTTTGACGCTGGGATCTTCCCGAAGCTCTGGCGGGTTAAGAGTGAGGGCACAAGCCGGGGGTGGTTGATCCGCCCCGTGCAACCCGGCTCTGCCTGCAGAGCAGGCACTGTCCCAGAGGTCCCTGTGGACGAGGACAAGGTGCAGCTGAGACGGGGTTATCTCTTTTGCAGGGCTGGACTTTGTACCCCTTTGCGTGACGTTCCTGCTCTGCTTCTGGGAGGTCCAGTATGGCATTGTGGCCGGGGTGCTGGTCTCAGGGATTCTCCTGCTCTACTCCATTGCCAGGCCCCCAATAAAGGTGGGCCTTGTACATCTCCTTGGATGCAACAGGGCCATCTGGGCTCACCAAGGAGCGAGGAGCTGAGAGAGGGCTTCCTGAGGGCAGTAGGGTTGGGGTGTAGGATGCTCCTCTCCTGTTGCCACCCTCTCCCATGTCCCCAGCCTGCAGTCAGCACAGCCCAGGGACCCCCTTCAAAGAGCATGAGGAAAGGAGCATCTCGGGAGCTGAGAGCAGGAGAGGGAGGCATTGCTGTCCCTGTTCTACTGATGCTGGGCTGTGTTTGGGGGTGGTGTGGTTCCCTGAGGGATGGGGGCTCCTACATGTCCCCCTCCGGCCAAGAGGACAGTGCTTTGCTTTGTTGCATGGGCAGCTCTCCCTGCCTGGGGAAGGTCCCAGCCCCGAGCTGCCCGTGACTTGTCCCCCTCAACTGGGGTCTAGCGCAGGTGTCGGAGGGGGACGTGCTCCTGGTGCAGCCGGGGAGCAGCCTGCACTTCCCAGCCATCGAGTGCCTCCGGGACGCCGTGTGCAGCCGCACTTTGGCAGGTACAGTGCTCCCTGGCCTGCTGGCATGTCCTGGGGACCCAGCTGTAACCTGCTGCCCACCTGGGGATCACTTCTGGTGCCACTTCCAGAGGTGGCAAGTGGTGGCCAGACCTGCAGGCTGTGGGTAAAGCCACAATAGTACAGCTTCCCTGCAGTGGGGAGCAGCCCCTGGCTGCTGCCGCTCTCACAAGGTTGTCTCACCCCTTCCAGACACAGTTCTGGCTCTAAGAGCTGTGTCCCCTGAGCTGGTCATTTCTGGGCTCGTCAGGGACACGACCGTATGCTCTTCTTTCCAGCAGCATCTCCACCGCGCTCCATCATCCTGGACTGCTGCCACATCAGCAGCATCGATTACACGGTGGTGGTGGGGCTGGCAGAGCTGCTGCAGGAGCTGCACAAGCAGGGGCTCTCGCTGGCTTTCTGCAGCCTGCAGGTACGTGGGTAACAGCCTTGGCCGGCCCGGGGCTGGTCCTGCTGCCTCTCCCCACGCCAGGCATCAGCTCTGCTCCCCACGATGGGCTCAGCCTGGCTGCCTTCCCCGTGCCGGCACCTGCCGCGAGGGTGCTGCTGCCTCTCTTCTGGTAGCACCTTCATCATCTCAAGTGCCTTCATCTCAGAGAGGAGGAGGCTGCAGCATCTGAGCCCATCTGCGTGATGTGGGGTGGTGGGGAGGGGCTGCATCATCTGCCCTGTGCTGGCTGGGGGGCTCACAGCCCCGGAGAGATGGGAAGTGGCCATTGGCAGGCTCCCCCAGCCCAAGTTTCTCTGCCCTCAGGACCCTGTGCTCCAAGTCCTGCTGTCTGCAGAGTTAGAAGGATTCCAGCATTTCCCCAGCCGGGAGGAAGCAGGTGAGTCTCTGGGCTGCCCCAGCTGTTCTTCCAGGGCTGGGGTTCCCCAGGCTGCTGCTAAGCAGGGCTCTGGAAGGCAAACCTGGGAATCTGATCTTTCTCAAGCCTCAAGGCTGCAGTACAGGGGCCTGGCTCCAGGGAGGGTGAGCAGGAACCCCTTCAGAGAGTAAGGTCACTCCAGCCTTGGGGATTCATGGTGAGCTGTGGTGGTTTCACCCAGCAGGCAGCTGAACACCCGTCCTGGTTCCGGCTGAGACAGAGTTAATTCTCCTCCTAATAGCTGGTGCAGGGCTGTGTTTTGGATTTAGTGTGAGAATGATGTTGATAACACACTGATGTTGTAGTTGTTGCTGAGCTGGCCTTGCACTAAGTCAAGGACCTGAGCCTTGGCTTAACTCTCCATCCTGCTTCTCCCCTTTGCTGGCTCAGAGCGGTGCAGAGGAGCAGAGCCGGGGGACAGCGGGACAGACCCCTTCACCAGCACCAGCGAGAGCTCGCTGCTGCCAGTGGGCCTCATCCAGTGAGTCAAGAAGCCACCCTGGATCTCCTCAGAGGCAGCCGTCACCTCACCATCTCTTCACCTCCGACTGCGCCAGGGCTTGGTCATCCTGTGCTGCATTGAACATGGGGCTGTGACGTCTGGTGACATCCCACCAACACCCTCCACGGGCACCCCCTGCCCTTGCCCTGCCTCCTCCTGGGCAGCTGGGTGGGCTGCTGGGGGGGACACTGTCCCCGTGTCCCATGCAGGGGAGGGCAGAGCAGCACCAGCCCAAACTCATCCCAGCTGCACAGGTGTCCTGAGGGGAGAGAGCGTTTAGTGGAGACACTGGGATCTGGGGTCCAGCTGGTCCCACACTGGCTCCCCAGCCCTGCTGGAGCCCCAGCACCTCTGCAGGGCAAGGACAGGCAATTTGTGGAAGGAATTAGTGGGACAAAACCATTCCTTATCACAGTCAACGGGAAAAAGCCATCCCTCCTCCAAGCCTTCCCCAGCCTCAAAGCTGCTGTCTTTTTAGAATCAGCTATTTTAATTCTGGAGATTTTTCTTATTCTGGGACATATGGAACTGTGACACGAAGCAAACTCTTCTCAAAGTGAGTTTTGAGGATGCTGGTGCTGCCCTCCAAGCCCAAGGGTGTGCTGCAGCTCTCAACCTCATGCTGCTGGGAGATGAAAACCATCAGCGATCTTGCCCCTTACTGATCCCTCTTGGTTTGTGGGCTGTTGTGCCTAATGCTGCCATCGGGCAGAGCTGTGCTGTGCTGTCCCCGCCATGGGTACAGCCCCTTGCCTGTGTCCTGCCAGGCACCCGAGGGGACAGGCACTGTGACACCAGCTTGTGCTTGCCTTGCTGTGAGATGGGTGCAAAGAGCAATGGTGCTGGGGTTGGGGAGAAAGCAGTTTTCCTCAAGTGCCCTAGGTTGACGTGCCTATAAGAAGGGTTTAATAAAGCAGGAACTGTAAATGACGCTGCATGATCTTTGCCTTCGCTTGGGGAAAGCTGTTTTTCTTTGGGGAAGAAAAAAATGCACTCTAATTTCTGGGCACTTCTGAGAAGACCAGGGAATAGAAACTGAAACCAAGCTCAGGCTGCCTGGCTGCTCTGTGACTGAAGGCACACTTCAGCACAGCTCGTGCTGGGGCAGCAGAGGTGCCCACGAGCCACAGAGCCAAGAGGTCCTGTTGCTGGAGGCTGGAGGAGTGTTGGTTTCTGCAGTGGAGCTGCACTGGGCAGCAAGTTCCTCGCTTTACCGGCAGCACCTAGGCATTTGCAGACCTGGAAGGGCGCATGTGCCCTCTCTCCTGTCCATCTGTCTCCATGAACAAGGAGTGACCGGCACGGAGGTGGAGCAGATTTGACCCATTGACTTCAGCCCTGCACTGCGAAAGCTGCTCCGCACGCCCGGAGAGGAGCTCAGAGTGACAGCAGCAGGAGGGAGCTCAGGTAACACCCTTCTTGGGGATGATGAGAGGAGCAAGAGTGGGAAAAGGGAGGTGTAAGGGGGTGAAACGGGCCAGTTGTGTGTAAATAGCATGTGCTCAAACCTGGGTGTGCAACTGGGCGTGTGAGCGCTAGTGAGGATCAGATCTGCTGGGAGCCCTTCAGCTCGGTCCCGGTTGGATCCAGGGACACGGTGACAGCCACATCCCCGCTTTCGGCTGTTGGATCCAGCACAATAAATTTCCCTCCACCACACCTGCCCTCCCCACGGCTGCTGCATCCAGCTCCGGGCTGGGACTGGCCATCACATCAGACAAGCCTCTCCCAGACCCTCCACAGTGGGCTGGGCTCTGGGAAAGGCACCGGCTGAGGTCTGGGCCTCCCGGGCAGAGCAGAGCACCCGCTCCCTCCCGCCGGCAGCGGCCCTTTGCTGCGCATCTCCGGTGCCCGGGAGGATGCCCGGCGGCCCGGGGCTTTGCTGCCCATCTCCGGGGTCCGGGAGAACGCTTGTCGGGCACCGCTACCGCCGGCAGATGCCCAGGCCCCCGGCGAGGCGACGGGCGGGACCCCCACCAGGCTCCGGGACAGCGACAGGGCGGGACCCCGCAGGGACCCGCCCGGTGGAGGGGCGGCCGGGGCCGCTGCCGTTCAGGGGGGGTCGTCGCCGGTGCTGGGCCAGGGAGCGGGGCTGCTGTTGGGTTTCTGGCCGCTGTTCGCCCCGGGAACCCGGGCGCGGCCTACTCGCTGCGGGCGCGGAGCCGCCCCGGGAAGGCGCGTCCGGGAGTTCCCGCCGCCTCGCGTTGAGGTGAGGAAGGAGCCGGTTCCTCGCTCGAAGGTCCCGGTGTAGGGCGGCCAGGGACATCCTGGAGATCTTTGCCTATCCCGCTTAGGAAATGTTTCTGTTTGAGTTTTAGCGGGCGACTTAAAACCCCCTGTAGGGGTACAGGCCGTGCCAGCGAGGTGGGTTTTGGTGCTTTAAGCGAACTAGTTTTTGTTCTATCAGTGGGACAGGGTAATAGGTGAGCTCTTTTGGGGCAGTCGTCTCGTACTGCTGCAGCGTTGGGAGCAAAGAGTGCTCTGTTTGGGGGCCGATGATTTACCTGTGGAGTGGGTTAGGAACACCTCGAGAGGGAGAGCTTGAAGGTGATGCCAGGCACTAAGCAAGGGTTGTGTGGCTGATATAGAACATTAAAAAAAAATTAAAAAATAATAATAAAAGAAATCTGCACGGGTTACAATTCTAGTTCTGTAAACATGAAGATGA
>WUAM01000179.1:4791376-4819565 GCA_024336885.1 Actenoides hombroni | reverse complement strand
GGAGCGGGCGCTCCGGGTGCCGCTTCCCGCGCCGGGTCCTGTCGCATCGGTGAGTCGCTTGGCCGGGGCCGGCGGGACAGCGGTGCAGGTGCCGGTGGGGGCCGCGGGCTCCTCCCGGCCCTCGCCCGCCGCAGCCCTCGGGGTGACCGGCCCTTCCCGGCCCTCGCCCGCCGCAGCCCTCGGGGTGACGGGCCCTTCGCGGCCCTGCCTAGCGGGAGCAGCACCCTGCAGGCCCGCGGGCTGCCGGGGGCGGGAAGCGGGGCGTGCCCCTGAAGCCGCCCGAACCCGCCCTGGCGTCGGGGTAGGGCTGGGCCGCGCTGCCCCGGCCGGTGCGTTCCCAGCTGCGTTGAGTTGCAGGAGGGCTGTGGGCGAGCAGCAGCCGCCGGCTCGGGTGTTTGTTTGCCGCAGGCCCTGCGGTTTCCCCCCAGGCCCTGAGCTGCTGCGGAGGCCCCGCGGGTGAGGGCCCGGCTCTTGCGTAGCACTGTTTGTTTCCTGCAAATAAAACAGGATCTGGGAGGGAGGTTTTGTGACAAAGGTTCATCGCTTCACGTTAATATTCGTGTTTCTCTCTCTGCCCCGTCCTTTTCTCTCCCCCTGTGGCTCCGAAAAGCCTCCCGCAGAGCCCGCAGCCGGGAAACATGAAGTGCCCCGCGTGTGACTCTGTTTCTGAGGGTGATTCTGCCGGTTCTTGCAGCGAGTGTGGGGCCCGGCTGGCTCCCGACACTGGGGCCGAGGACTCAGGTAGGAGGGTGAGCTGGGGGGCACCGTGCGGGGGGCTGCCCGGAGCACGCTGCTGGGCTGTCCTGGGGCTGCTGGTGTCCGCTGGTCTTGTGCTGGCCGCCGTGCATCTGTAGCTCTGTGCTGATCTGCTCTGGCCACATCGTTAACCTGCTGCTCTCATCTAAAATTTCTCCTGTATTACTGGCCAGAAATGGAGTTTTCTTCTCTTTGTAGTGACTTACGGGGGATGGCGAGAGAAGCGAGTCAGTCGCTGACGCCTCCTACACGTTCTCCACGGTCAGATCTCCAGTGTTGAACTAGTTTCTGTTTTGCCAGAGAACTGCTGCCGTTTTTATGCAATACTGTATTGCAAACATTGGTCTAGTCCTTTTTGAACCAGAATTTTCTATCTTCAGCTTATGGGTAGGTTTAGAATTCACTCCCTGAGTTTCTGTCCAACAACACGCTAATTCTGCCTCCATGAACAGTTACAAAACCATCTCCACAATTAATGCAGTTAGACTGGGGGAAGTAGTTCCTAATCCTGTATTTCCTTAAAGAGATAATGACCTGGGCTCCCAGAAATGGTTTTGGTCTGGTGATACGAAGTAGGATCCTCAAAGAATACACTAAATGAGCATCGGCCTGTCCTGACAAGGTGAATTCTTAGCAAATCCCTCTGCAGTCCAGAATGGCAAGATGACAAACCCAGCATCTCCAGCTCTTACGTGCTGTAGGAAAAACATCCAAAGCATCTGTCTTGGTCGTCCACAAGCTTTGTTACTGGTTCTGGCAATGATGAAAGGTGTAGTGCTTTATCAAGTGAACAGGCTGTGGCTGGGGCACCAGGGAGTTCCACCAAGTAAATGTGTGCAGGTCAAACCCTGTCAACAGAGTCACCGAGGACCCAAAAAGCTCAGGGAAGAACTTAAACTCTTCAGATAATGGAATGATAGTAAATTGGGTGTGAAAAGATAATTGCTCACAGTGCCTGCATCAGGTGCGGAACAACCCACTGCCCTTAAACATGGTGCAGCCTGGGGCTGTTGCCTTCACCATCGTTTTTGGTGCTCCCGCTCCCAAAATCCCCCCAAGGAAATCAATGTCTTACTACAGTGGATTCTTATCTGAATTATTCTGCTGCTGACTGCAGGGGCCTTGGAGAGGGAGATGGCTGTGCCAGGGAGGATGGTAGCTGTTGAACAGGGAGCAGCCAAGTGGCTCCTGTGTGTGTTCAACTGATGCATTTAGTCAGCAGCAGGCCCCGCTGGCTCACCACCAGCTGAGAACGGGTTTCTTTCCCGACTCTAGTTTAACAATGACCCTCCCCTTCCTTGCAGAGAGAAGTGAGGTGAAGCTCACTCCAGTCCCCGATACAGGAGCAGAGCTGGGAGGAGATGTGAAGGGAGAAGGTGCTGATGGGCCGCCTTCCACTGCTGAAACACAGGAGGAGGAGGAGAAGGGAGGCTCACTGGATGTGCACACAGGAGTGCTAAGCAATACCTCAGAGGCCACAGCAGAATGCACTGCAGGTGGGCTGCCTCCCAGCACTGAAGCACAGGAGGAGGAGAGGGGATCACTGGATGTCAACACAGGAGTGCTAATCAGTACCTCAGAGGCCACAGCAGAATGCAGTGCAGGTGGGCTGCCTTCCATCACTGAAACAGAGGAGGAGGAGGAAGAGGAGGAGGAGGAAGAGGAAGAGGAGGAAGCATCGCTGCTGGAGGGTGTCACAGCTCCGAGTGATATCTCAGAGACTGCATCTCAGCGCGGGGCCGGTAATTCTAAGAAGTCACGGAAGAAGGTAAGGCTTTGTTGTGCTGAGGAGCAGCAGTGCCTGGGGACGTGTTGCTCTCTTTGCTGTCACCCTGGGCTGTGTCACCACGAGTCTCCTTGCCCTGCAGCTGGCTGCTGCTGCTGCTGCCTGTGTTCCTGGGCAGAGGGTGGGTGCGTTTTCACGGAGGTGTGGAGCACGTGGCAGCTGCCGCACTGCGTGGCTCCCCCCCCCAGCACCTTTGCTGCAGGGAGGGGACTGGTACGGAACTCGGCCTTGCAGTTGGTCTGGTGGTGTTAGTGAGCATCATGCTCAACGCTGCTCTCTATTTCTGCTGGGAAAGTCTGGAATACTCCAGGTACAGAATTCCTGAGAGTTACTGGCATTTCACCTTCTATAGAAGATGGTGGCTGGTCTTGTCCCTTCTCTTCCTGGTGGTTCTCCATGAATCCAGGGAAGCAGGAAGATGCTGGTACCAGCTGCAATGGAGGAAGTGGCAAAGAATTTTTATTTGATAGTGAATAAACAGACACTGTGTTCCTTTTTTTTTCTCTCTTTCCTTTTAGAAAAGGAAGAGGAATAGATCAAAGAAGGGTCCTCCAAGCTCTAAGAAGCAAGATTCCCTACCTCCTCCAAGCACAGCACCAGCTGAAAGCACAGAATTGCCTGATACCAGCATTATTGCACAAGAAATCCAACCCCAGGGCAGTGAGGTGGCCACAGCAGGTGCTGGTGACAGTGGAGTCACACAGGAAAGTGATGGGGCGTTGGGTCATCTGGGAGCAGAAGCTGGAAATGCAGAAGCTGGAAATGCAGAAGCTGGAAATGCAGAAGCTGGGAGTCCAGAAGCAGTTGCTGATGGCAGTCACAGGAGTGTAGATGTGGTGACCCCACCAAAGCAGAGCAGCACGGATAATGCGGCTGCCCCATCACCAAGCTCTGAAGCCCCAAAGGGGAAGGTGGGGGGTGGAAGCACCACAGAGTGTGGAGAAACTGTCAGGAGTAAGGTGGAAGGGAAGAGTCGTGCCCCTGACTCCAGCCAGCTCCCAGAAACCGTCAGGAGTAAGGTGGAAGGGAAGAGTCATGCCCCTGACTCCGGCCAGCTCCCAGAAACCAGGCCAGATTCTCAGTCCTTGGGTAGCAGTGAGAAATCAACCTCAGCACAGAGGAGAGTGAATGTTTCCTCTGAGTTGTCTTCTGGCACAGGAGGGCCCAAAAGTCAACCTGCAGCTCCTGGTGCTGAACGTGGAGGTCAAGGCACAAAGACTCCAGCTGTGGCCAAAAGCTCCTGGGCTGGGAAGGATAAACAAGACAGTGGGCAGAAAGCGAGCTCCTCGAGCTCCCAGGTGAGCGTGTGAGTGACGTCTGCAGCGGGTGTCTGGTTGAGTTGTGGTTTAGCCTGGCAGGCAGGTGAACACCACGCAGCCATTCGCTCGCTCCCCGGCACCGGCACGGTGAGAGAATTGGGGAAAAAGATAACACTTGTGGGATGAGAGAAAGATTAGTAGGATAGAAAAGGAAGAGAAAGTCACACTTATGAGGAGAGGCTGAGAGAGCTGGGTCTTTTTAGCCTGGAGAAAAGGAGGCTGAGGGGTGACCTTATTAATGTCTATAAATATGTAAAGGGCAAGTGTCGGGAGGATGGAGCCAGGCTCTTCTCAGTGATGTCCAGTGATAGGATAAGGAGTAGGTACAAGCTGGAGCATAGGAGGTTTTGGGTAAACATAAGGAAAAACTTTTTCACAGTGAGGGTGACAGACACTGGAACGGGCTGCCCAGAGGGGTTTTGGAGTCTCCTTCTCTGGAGAGATTCCAAACCCACCTGGATGTGTTCCTGTGTGACCTGATCTAGGTGATCCTGCTTTAGCAGGGGGGTTGGACTCGAACTTTTGAGGTCACTTCCAGCCTTTAATGTTCTGTGCTTCTGTGAAAATGATAATGGAATATACAAAGCAGGTGACACACGATGCTATTGCTCACCACTTGTTGACAGTTCCCAACCTGTGGTGTCCCCTGGCCAGCTCTTCTGCTTTAGATACTGGTCTGGAATATCCCTTTGCCCAGTTTGGGGTCCGCTGTGCCAGCTCTGTCCCCTCCCAGCTTCTTGTGCACCCCCAGCCTCTGCTGGTAGGGCAGCAGGAGAAGCTGAAGAGTCCTTGGCTTAGTGTAAGCCCAGCTCAGCAACACCTGAAGCAGCCGTGTGTTATCAACATCATTCTCACACTAAACCCAAAACACAGACCCGTACCAGCTACTGGGAAGAAAATTAACTCTATCCCAGCCAAAGCCAGGACAGTTGGGCAAAGTTTCCCTTTATGATTCTTTTGTGCTGTTGGTAAAGCTGAAGACCACGAGGCTGGGGATGTGGGGTGGGAGCAAGGAGAGCTATGAAGCGTTCTTTGGAGTTCTGCTCTCCCGCGTGTCAGTTCTAGTGCAGCTCTCACTGAGTGGTCGCTCCGTCCCCCTGGAAGCTGTCAACCTGTCTCTCCTCCAGCCAGCTCTTTGAATGAGCTCTCAGATCTGCTCTGGCGAGGAGGCCTTCATGCTTTGTAGGTGCCTGTGCTGCACTCATGGATGGGCCTGTTAACTGTGTGTTGCTGTGGCTTTTCATTTTCTTTACGCTCCATCCTCTGGGGACCTGTGGCTTATGGACCTGACTTCTTGCCAGCGTGTTTGGGTTGGATTCCTCTTGCAATCCCAGCATTAGTTTCCTTAACCAGTAGCTTTCTGTCAGTGAGGTATGAGCATTTCCAGAAGTATGAAGCCAGCTGGTTTACTGCAATTTCTGGGTGTTCTCAGGTGTCTGAAGAGGCGTTGGGTATTTGTGCAGATGTCCCTCCAGGGTCTCCTGTTTGATTGGGCATTGTCTTCCTGTCACAGAATGAAGACACAAAGCAGAGGAAGACGACCCCAAGTGAGAGAGCCTGTGAAGTAACTGAGAAGACCAGGCAGACCAAAGGACCTGAGGCTGCTAGGAAGGATGATGCTTCAGCTGGAGCAGGCAGTCACAAGGACAAAAAGCAAAAAAAGAACCAGAAACCTGCAGATAGGATTAAGGAAAGGTGAGGACACCCCTGCTCTGCTCCCCAGCCTTCTCCATGTACAGGATTTGGTGTGAGGAGGTCTACAGGACTCCAGACTGAGGCAGGGGATTGAATTACTAAGATGAGGTCTGCAGATATCTGGGATATGTGGAAATAGAGTTGCCTTAAAACTGAGGTAGACTACACTTGGGACTGGAACCTTTTTGAGTATCTGATGAATAAGAAAAGAGGGTGCCCTCTTATTTCTTACTCTTGCGAGCAAGCCGTGCGTCTCGCACATAACTCTTTAGATCCATGGTGTGAAGAGCTGTTGTGATTAGTATCACTTATTTTGCTTGATGTGCATGAGCTGGAAGAGGGATAAAGTATAACCATTTGGGGTGGCTGCTGGGTGAGGTCCTTCTATCAGCCTCCTGCTGCAGAGACCCAGGCACACGTGGCCAGAGCACTTAGTGCTGCCTTTAGGAACCTGATTTTCCTTTTTGCCCTGGGCTTTGCTCTGGGCTTTACCCTGGGCAGCATCAAGCTGACAGAGCTTATGGGTCTCATGGGTCAGATTTTATTTGTGGTTTATAATGATTTGTGCAATTGAGGAAAAAACCCCAAAACTATTTTCCTTCTAATTCTTTTTTGTAGCTCTGTGAGCCAAAATGCTGGTGTTACAGTGTATTTCCATGCAATATTATCCAAAGACTTCAAAGTAAACCCTGAAACCCATAAAGTGTTCATCAGGGCCGAAGGCGTTCCTTTCTATAAAAGCTGGAAGGACAACATTTGTGAGCTGAACTTCACCAAGTAAGTACCTTCCTGAGTCACACTGAGGCACGGGGGTGTTTTGATTCTGGAGAACAGGATGCAGCATGGTATTTCATGCCCAGAGGTGGGTATTGCTACAAAGGGTTTTCAGCATGGAGATAACTACTCTTAAAACTTTTATCATGAAAGAATAATCCCCATTTCTATTATGAATGGAGCGATGCACGGAAAAGGAAATATCTGTATCAGCTGACATGTCCTTTGCCTTCCTTTGCTGTGTTTTGTGTTTCCTAGGCACCTAGCACATCACGGATACCTCATTGAAGGCACAGTAACTCTTGCAAAAGAAGTTCTGAATAAAGATATTCCGTACAAATACTGGGTCTCTGCTGGTGAAGGGCAGTACGAGTTTATTTACAAGAACTCACTAGCACGTAGCTTTGTGAACCGCTGCCTACACATCAGGGGCGACTTGCTCAACAATGGAGGTGAGCTCTTCTGGCAGGGTCTGCGCGTTGGGTTGATCCATGGTTTGGTTTTTTTGGTGGGGTGATTCCTGACCTCGTATGGAAGGTGTCTATTAAGACAGCACTGCCTGAAGCTGGAAACTTCACGGGTCCGTGTGGGTGTTTGTGTGGACAGCTGAGAGCGCGAAGGCACGTGCCAGTGTGTGTTTCTCAGGTGGTTATTCCCTGTGTTCTTACCTGCTTTGCTTGTTCCAGAGTGGCACCAGTACGACGACATCGTGTGCGCGGCGCCTTCTGCGGTGAAAACCATTTGGAACTACTTTTCTCACAGTGAAATCAAAGATGTGGTGAAAGGGAAGAAAATAGCTGCGACTATTATGTTAGAAAATATCTTCAGCATTCTTGGGTCCTGGAGTTCCAAAAACCTGAGAAACTTCCTCTACCAGCTGCAACAGTTCTACGCCGTGTCAAGTCATCCCCGTGTATTTGATGTCTGGGCAGTGTCATGGACAGAGCTGAACTTCGGCGTGGAGCAGGTGACCTGTCCTCTTTTAACAGGCCCTAGAAAACAGGCATTCGGTTACTAAACACGGGATTTGAGTTTTGCTGTTGACCTTGTTGGGTTAATTTTGCTTTCCCAGTCCAAGGTCAGGTGTGACTGAACCAGTGGGGATCCTTTTGGGGTGGCTGCCGTGGGAGTTTTGGTCACACCAGGTGCTGTTCTGAGTATCCCCTGGCGGTCAGCTGGGGAGCTGCCATGTGGTGACTTCTTGCTTGAGTGGGTTTTGTGACTGGATTTTTATTTCCTAGGCCTGGCCCTTCAGTTTTGCTGCCAGTCACCGTCACCAACATGTCTGTGCTTGTCTTTGACTCCAAACCTGCTTTTTTTTGTTGTTGTTGTTTGGGACAAGCTCCTCCTGGTCCAGTTTTAAGCAGTGATGCAGATGGGGCTTACTGAATTCTACATTTCTTACCTGGCATAATTATGGGAATATGCCAGAAATGTCACGTTGTCTTTTTTGGGCCTTTGGATGGGTGTCAGGGCTGCTTGTTTCTGACTCTCCCCAGCCCCCTCTTCCTGGTGATGTGGGAGAGGCCACAAGATGGCATTACCTGCCCAGCTCAGCAGAGCCCACCAGTGTTCCATGCAACTGCTGGGATTCAGAAGGGTGATTTTGGTATCGCCGAGCACCCCTGGACATGGTTTTAGAGTAGCTTCTGGGGGCTGTGGGTAAGGACAGAAATCTCTGTCCCTTTGCTGACTCCCAGCCAAGCCTGACTCCACTGGGAAGCTGGAGTCTGCTTTTGGCATGTGTGAAGGTAACATAAGGCAGTGTTGGGTGTACAACTCCTCAGCTCACCGGTTCCCTTCCCGAGATCTTCCCTGGTCCCATGATGCTCCCCAGCTCTGCTGGGTGTGGGAAGGTGCAGCAGTAGCTGGGTGGTGGGAGCTGGTAGCCCAGAGGGACACCAAACCATCCCAGGTACTGGACTACCATGACTGATGTTCAGGTGGCAACCAGTACCATGTGTGCTTAGATCCTGGTACCACCATGGTGCTGTGGGGTGTACAGGGCTACCAAGTATCTTTGCTCTAACCAGCAGAAGAAAATGGCTTCAGAAGAAGAAGGCTTGCTGAGGAGCTAATGCTGTGGTTGTTTTGTTTCTTCCCTTTGTCGTAGGTGAATGAGCTGCTGCTAGATTGCCTGGGGAAAATCACGCTTCCTTTCCGTGCACCAGCAAGCGGCACAGTCTCGCAGGAGGACATACTGGTAAAAAGTAAACTGGCTCTGGGGCTCACCGTTTTCACTGTAGTTGAAAACTTTTGTCTTCCACTGTCAGAAGCCAATCTGGCTGATCTGTGTAGCCTCCTGTGCTTGGATAAGGTGTCACAACAAGCCGTACTGGATGAGCTTCATCGTATTGAAGAGGATTTTGCACCAGTTGTTAGGTATGTATGTTACTGGAGCACTTACAGGATAACTAGCTGGGCTGGTTTTGCTGCAAGCGTAGCAGCCTGTGGTAAAACAATAAGTCAGCTCTCTAGTGTTAGAGTCAGAAACAAATTGGATCTGAAGGGATCTTTGGGGAGGTCTCTGTTCTGACCTCCTGCTCAAAGCAGGGCTAATGCAGGGCTTGTGTGGAGGGATTCAGGTAAGATTACAGCTTAGAGTCTTAAACTTTTACCATATATACTGTCCAATGAAGATAAGATTGAGCTGATAAAATTTCCAGAAGTTATTTGAAAGTACTTAGATTGAGATGTAGCCTTCCCCCTCTCCCAGGACATTCTTGAGTGCTGTAAAAAGCTATCTTTTACTGTATGTGGTTTGGCTTGATAGTTTTTTGGGTTTTTTTTCCAGTTTGAAAGTTCACCTGATAACCTTGTGCCAGAGATGCATTGATTACCACGTAGACCAGTGGGTGTGGATTCTTCCTCTTCTGCATTCCCTTGCTCCTCCTTTGCAGTACTACCACACGCCGATAGAAGAAGATACCTGGGCAGGGCTGGAAGGGCTTTCATTTGCTGAAAGAAGGAAGAAGGAAGATAAGTGAGTTTTCCAGATTTGCTCACCATACCCAGTGCCTTGACACTGTTGGTGGTGATCACCTCACTTTTTCTATTTATTTTTTCTTCTCATTTTTAAAAAAATAAAACCTGTGGCAGGCTGATGGTGGATACTTGGGCTATATGACCCCAGCCATTGTTGCTCAGAGGTGATGGTGTGTACAAAGCTGTGGGAGTGTTACCTTTCAGACATAAAACCCCTTCACTCTGTCAGCTGTGGGAGCACTTGGGGCTGCCTGGCTTGAGCTGAAGCAGCTCGTGGTACATGTTGTGCATAATCTGAGCAAGACCTGGAGTTTATTTTCCTTCAGTGCTTCTGCTCAGTAGCTTGACACTGTTTCTGCAATCAGTGGGTCTTGGGTTCTTCTACTGTTTCTCAGCTGTCAATGAAAAAAAGCACAGGAGTGAAAATAAGAGTCCTCTTTAGGCTGGACAAGCTCTTGGCCTTTCGTTACTTGAAAAAGTGAAGATTTTCCGTTGTCTTTCCTCCAGGGGGAGCCTCCTGCGACTAATGAAGGAAAAGAAATACTTGATGGAATTGGATAAGATTCTGGTCAAGTCCTGGATCTGTGTGCTGCCCCTGGACAGCCTGGCTGAATTTGTACAAGACTTTTCCAGTGATTTGTTAGTTAATCTTCAAGGTGTTTCTTACAGATTAGAGAACATTGACTCTTCGTGGAACAGTCTTAAGGTTTGTCTTCTGGCAGCAATTCCCAGATAAGGAATGAAGGCTGGAACTGGGCTGTAATTCTGCCTTTTAGCAGAGCTGGCTGTCACTGAAGGGGATGTGGCTCGTGGCGTGTCAGAGCACAGAGAGCTTAACATTTATTTAAAAGGAAAAAATAGTTGCTCTGAAGAGGGAGCCTCGAAAGGGAGGTGAGAGGGTGTATCTGCAGCAAAGAATCCTGTGGGCATTGGTGAGAGAAGGGTCTGCTTGTCTGGATTTGCTCTTAGTCACTGATGGCAAATATTTTAATCCTGAGATTCTCAGATGGCTGCAACTGGTTTTTGCAGGTTTAGTCAGGGTGCTGCTAGTTTGAGAGATTTCCCTGCCTGTTGTGCAAACACTTGTGTTTGTGTGAGGACAGCAGGAACTGGACGTTGCAGCTACTGCTGATAAATTTTAAGCCCCTAGATTATAAGAAGTGCAGGTTTTGTTTGCACAAATAATACATATTCTCTGTGTGCTGACTCTGACATCCAGTAAATAATGTTTGCACTTTTGGAGCGTGTTTATAAAGCGCTGGCGAAGGCAGGGGAGGGATTCTGCCTTCCTCTCACAGCATCCCCTCAACTGCCAAGGATTTGTAAAATTCCTTGCACGGTTGAATGTTTTTTTTATCTTTTCATTCTTAGGCAGTAGAAAGTCTTCTGAAGACACTGCTCTGTGCCTTGGATGAGAAACAGGCGAGGTAACTGAAGTGCACTTCTGTGAGAGCGTTCTGTTGTTCTTCTCAGCAGGGCTGTGGTCATGCTTGTGGCTTCAATGTGTGCGTTGAAATCTGTAGGAATAAAAGAATCCTGTGTTTCTGTCCCTCTGTCAGATAATGTGTTTTTAAATCTGAAGGAGGGATGGTTAGTTGCCACCCTGTATTGAATTTGGTGTTTGTGGGTTTGTGCTGTGGTGGGTTTTTTTGGGTTTTTTGGTTTTTTTTTTTACTCTCTCTGAGCAGCAGACAAATTCTCCCTCTTCCCTGTCCATCAGTGCTCTGGAAGCTCACTCCTGGGAGTCCTGCTTGACCTGTTGCCTGAAGCTGCACCAGAAGGTCTGCAAGCACATAAAGGTGGGGGAGTGGTTCAAGATTCAGGCCACTACTGCCATGATGATTTCAAAGATTGCTGAACTCCAGCCCAGAGCAGTGAGTACCAAGGAGCCATTCGTGGGTTGATATGAGTGAGCACGATATCTAGAAGTATTGCAAAAATGGGACAACAGACTGGATCTAGATCATACCCATTGTCAGTCTGTAAAATATAATACTCTAAATTAACCAGGAATGTGGTACTTTGAAGAACTTATGAAATCATTTAATGATTTTGATTCTTCATATTGAAAATAAGGCCAAATGCTTATGTTGGGTGTTATGGGTTTTGTTTTATGTTGTGGTGTGGTGGGTGTTTTTTGTTTGTTTGTTTTTGTGGGTTTTTTTTTCCCTTAAGCATATGTTGTCTTTACTTCCTGGAATAAGTGTTCTTAAGCACACACTGGTTGTAAGCATTTAATTTTCCCAGCCTCCCTCTTTCCTTTATTCAAACAGTGGTGGGTCTCTGTTGCTGGGCATGTTTCTCCTTCAGATGCATTTAAGCCTTCTCTTCTAGAAATATTGATTTAAATCAGTTGTGTGTTGGTCTCCTGCTTGAACTCTTCTTAATTTTTTTCTGGTGTGTGTGTGACAGGTTCCAGGAGGTGCTGTGCAGGAAGTTCCAGTGGTAGAAGTACTGACTGAAGCTCTGACAGACACTCGAACCTGGTTCAGAAATACTTTGAACCAGAAGTTATTGAAAGAATACCTGGAGCACGTGGCATTCTCTTTTTCTTGGGAACTTCAGGTTTGTCATCTTCTGGTAATATGAATAGAAAAGGACATTTTGATGCTCTTTGGCAATACTTTTTGCAGCTCTTTTCCTTCTGGGTGGAAACATCTAAAAGGACTGCAGCCTGTCTGAGGACTGTGGGGCTTCTCCTCAGCATAGTTATTTTCATTTCCTTATGCAAGTGTTAAATCTCACCACTTAGTGGTTTGGGTTTGTTTGCTTGTCACCTGCAGGCCTGGGATGAATTGGTGAAGATCAGCTTTCCAGATGAATCGTTCACTGCCAGGTGGAAGAAGACTTTACTTGGAGATCTGGAGAGAAGAATTCAGAAGGTAGAGTGAACTACAGGCAGGCATTGTGTGCTCATGGGCCACGTTCAGAGCTGATGGACAGTCTCCTGCTGTGTTTAGAGAACAGCTTCTACAGCCTGAATGGGCACATGAAAACACTGCCTTTCATCATAAAAATTGCCGTTGCTGCTGTAAACCGTGTTCTGGAGGCCCAAAAATTGGGCATGAAAACATATCATGCTTCATTCTTGGCATTGCAGACTCCAGTAGCCTGCTGGTCTGCTTCTAGCAATGACTGATAGCCTGGTGATTTATAGGAAATTATACATTTTGAGCCATTACCACCTCTACAGTTTTAAGAAACAGAGGTTTTGAAAGTAAGCACCCAACAGAAACAAAGTTGGCACTTGTCTCTTTCTTGTTCATTGTGCAGAAGTTGTGTTGTCCAGGCTCCCAAATGCACACCCAAATGTGTAGACACCTTCTGAATTGTGCCTCTGTATCTCCTTATCTCCTTTCTACATCAGCTTCAGAATTCCTGAAGCTCTTGATTTTCATGGTATCATCAGGAAACACATATTTCCTGGCAGAAGCTTGGCTTGGAGAGACATATATTAAGTAGTTGCAGATTTTTAGACAGAAACAATCTAAAAGATTTTTCCAAGCATTTATTTGTATTTCATCTCTGTTCCAGGCCCTAAGAGATGGGCTGATTCTTGGCTCTAGTAGGAAACTTGGATTTTTTTTTTTACTTAGTTCTTTTGATTATCTTAATAGCAGCACTCCTTCATGCTTTTAGATGAAACACTTGGGAAAGTAAGTTGATAAGACATGTCCTTTTTGCCCTATAGGAGCCTCCAGTCAACCAAATCTTAGCCTACTGCTGTCAGCACAACAGATTTATACATCTTGACTCTTCCATCAGCTGGTGTTTCTGTAATTGTGCCACAGAGGCTGTAACTGCAGCTTGCCAGGTATTGTATTTTCCCTTCCAGGTAGGAAATGGAAAAGTCCAATTTCCTGATCCCGTGTCATAGTAGAGATGGGCGTTGTGGTGGAGGAGAGTTGTGTGTTCTGTCAGTTATTGCTCGAGTTGCTCTGGATTGTTTAAGTTTGTTAAGCCAACAAAACAAAAAAAAAATATTGACTAGAAATCAAGAAATGAGGATCATCTTTTTTTAAAGGGTCCATGAAAGGCACTTGTAGTGCTTTTGCCATCGTGGCTTCTAATGCCAGTCATGTCACGTGGCTTTCTTGGAGTGTGCCTCAGCACTGGGGTGTGACCTCCTGACATCAGCACTGACCGCGAGACAGAGCTGGACGCAGTGTAATGCACACCCCTGATGTTTCCTCCCTCTCTTCTGTGCCTTGTGCAGGCTCAGAGCAACCTCCTGGAGAAGATTTCTTCCTGCAACCTGAGCCAGTTCAGCCAGCTGGTATCGACTATCATTGTGAAGTCGTGGCCCATCAAGAGCGAGCAGGCTGAGGGGGATTTTGACAAGATCTTGCACCACGTGCTTACGTGGCCCGACATCAAACATATCTTCAGCTTTAATGGTAGGGTAGTTATATCTGTAGGACTGTATGAAAAGCTGTTCTTTGCCTTGCCATTCCTGCTTTGCAGAGCAGCAAATATGTGAAAGTTGTCCTGCTCTTGTTTTATTCCCCATCTCAAAGCTCAAAGTATTCAGCCTGTTTCTGGAGAGGAAAGGCTAAGGAAGGAGGGAGCTTGTGTTCCTCTTGTGCTAATTGTGATTTGTACTGCACTGCTGAGCCTGCAGGTCAAGGGGGTTTGTAGAACATAACTTCTTTCTCTAAGAAGTTCTAATAAGTTATTGATACACAATTCCTCCATGGGTTTTGGGTGTGGGCTCTCCATGGGAAGGCTTCTGAATTGTTCTTCTGAAATCCTGGCTGCATCTGTTCAGCAAATGGGAATTCAAATGGGAAATGGGAGGGACTTTGTATCATGACACTGAATAGTTACTGTTGTGCCTCAGTTCTGTGAGGCAGGCCTGCTCTAGGTTTTACATGCTTTGTTTCTGCAACAGGAACAGACAAAAAGCTCCTAGAAAAGCTTACAGATGAAGCGAAGAATGTCATGGCCACAGCAGACTCCGTGTTTATGAGCATCACTGATGACATCCAGAAAGGGTGTATCCTTGTGAAACATCTGGAAGAGATTTTCCAGCATGAGAAACAGTTCAGCTGTATCTGGGAGATAAGTAAGAGCATCATCCAAAGCTGTCATTGTTGGCTTAGGGCATTGTTGCAGTGATCAGTGGCCTGCTCTGTTAGCCTCCTCCGGTGATTAATAATGCTAATTAGGTGCTTCAGCAGTTAGCAGTGCTGCCTTTGGTTTTGTCCTTTATATGGAGCTCTCAGCTCCAGTTTGCTGTCTGCATTTCACTGGGGTGTTTGTGACTCTGCAAATCCAAATCTGAGTTATGGGTGCAGAGGCTGGAAAGTATCTGCTTTGTGACTACAGATGAGTTTTCTTTCAGAGCACCAGCACCTGCCAGTTGAAGACAAAAAACTACTCCAGAGGGAAATGAAAGAATTGCTGCAGAGGAGGCAAGAAGAAGTAACGCTTCTCAAAGAAGAAAACAAAGCAATAGGAACCTTCCTGAGCATGTGTAGGAAGGTGCAGGCCTCTGTGAAAGGTACTGTCCTGGGGAAAGAGGCAACTCCACAAAACATTGTGGTCTTTGAAAACAACTGGGCTTTGTAAACAGTCTTCATTCTAAACCACAGTGAGGGTGAGGGGTGGGGGAAGGAAGCCCAAAGCATCTGAGGGATCAAGGGAGTGCTTATGCATCAGGTGATGCTTGCAGGGGTCCGCACGCCCAGCGGCATTCTGCGACTCGGCTGCTGAGACAGAGCGAGCTGGACGCAGGCTGGGCACCCGATCTGTTCCTGACCTGTCTCTCTCTTCTGAAGTGGATGTAGGTGAAGTGGCCTTGCAACACTTGGAAGATCTTCGCTCAAAAAGTCTAAATACAGTTGTGAATGTGGGAAGGACTCCCCTACAGACCTACTACAACTTGAGCCCGAAGCTGAAAGAATTTGCCCAGAAAATGCACTCTCTTAAGGACAGTCTGATCTTCCAGCAGTTCTGGGAGGAAGCAGCGCAGAAGGTGGGAGAGGAGGATGAAGGTTCAGGAGAGGAGGAGGAGGAGGAGGAGGAGGAGGACACCATTGGTTCTATGCTGAACCTTGATAATGTTTTCAGCAGCTTAATCTCTCCTTGTTTTAAGAGCTATGAAAGGTTGTATGATGATCTCAGATCTGGAAGTCTGACGCTTTCTGCAGTTGATACAGTTTTTCAGGAATTCACAAGTCATCCCGAAGATCTCAAAACTGAACTCGAGAACATTTGTAAGCTTAGACCTGGAGAAGACAGAGACTGGATTGATCAGCGAGTTCAGCAGATCCAGCAGTACCATGAAATGCATTTAACTTTTGATGTTGCGAAGATCATTGCCAACGTGAAAGAGAGTTTAAACCTCTCTGGTGACTTCACTGTCCTGGAAAACTTGTTGAACATAGTAAGTATCCCCTTCTTCAGCTCTGTACTGTCAGAGCGTTGGCTAGAAAGCCTGGGTGAGTCTGAACCTTCCTGCAAGTCTGTCCCAGTCTATGAAAAGCCATTCCCCATCCCAGAATGCTTAGTTGAGATTAAAAAAAAAAAGTGTTCAAGCAAATTGCTTTTGCATAATCTTTCTTAAAGAGAGAAGGTGGTTTTCCTCTGCCTGGGGGGTAGCTTTGCAGAGGGCTTTCCTTTCCCTGCTGGAGAGCAGGTTGTATTCCCCATTTCCAGACTGACTGTTTGTCTGCCTTGCTTTTTTATAGACAGAAAAGCTCGAATCATACAAGACACAAAAGCTGAATTCCATCAGCCCTGAGCTCGTGAATGCCAAGAGACTGCTGCAGGGGATCACCCTGAACCGCCGTGGCTGTCTGAGGGAGCTGGCCCAGCAGAATGAGTTTGTCTGTTGGGTCAGGGAAGCGCTGAAAGGTGCGTGCTGCTCTCCTGGGAACTGGACAGATAGTGGTACTAGAAGGGGTGTCAGTTTGTGTGGGGGCAGCAGGAACGCCATGGCCCTGACCCATCAGCTTTGTGCCTTCACAGCCTCTGGTATTGGTCGTTACAAACACCTCTTACAGGTTTTGGTGTGGAAGGTGCTATGAAGTGGTCCCTTTCGACGTGCCCGTGCCACCGCAGCCTGGTGCAGCACACAGCAGCTGCCCTGCCCCACGGCTGGGCTCAGGCTGAGGGGCTGCAGTGGCTGCTGCTGTGCAGGTCAGCTGGGTTATTGGAGCGAGCGCTGGCCGCCCGTTTCCCAGGGTGGCAGCTCAGCTGTGTGTCTGCCAGCTCAGCCGTCTTACCCAGAGACGCTCGCCCTTCCCACTCCTCCCAGCCTGGCTGTGAAGCTGCCGTTCGTGGCAACGTGGAGAAAAGCCAGGGCTGAAGATGTCATTCATGCCCAGTAAAGTTGCTGGCGGGCTGGGTGGAGGAGAGTTGCACAGCGGATGCTGTTCAAAGGCCTGCTGTGTTGTCTGTAAAAGGTGCTGATGTGGAATTGAGTTAAAGCTGCATTATTTTGTGTTCTCTCATTTAAGATATAAACGAGCTGAAGGTATTTGTAGACTTGGCGTCCATCTCTGCTGGGGAGAATGACATGGATGTGGACCGTGTGGCATGTTTCCATGACACTGTGCATGGCTACTCTTCCCTGCTCTATGAGCTTAGGCAAGAGTCAGGGTTTGAGGACTTCATGCGCTGCTTGAAGAAGCTGTGGCGAGCCCTGGACAGTGATGAGAATCTTACCAAGAAGCTGGTGAGTTCTGATGGAGCGGGTACTCTCTGCATCCCCTTGTGTTTCTGCCTTCCAAGACTTCACAGGGCAAATTGCCCTTGTGTGGGGACATCACAGCAGCTCTCCTTACTGGAAGAAAAATAGATTTCTTGGCACAAAAATTTACTGCAGCAACTGTAATTGGTACAGCACGGATTTCTTCAGAGCATTGCTGAGGTTTTCAAGTGTGACATGGTGTAGCTTCGCTCTTGCAAGAGCTTGAATGATGGTGTGGAAGAGGGAAGACAGATGGCTGGTGTAGACTCTTCTTATTCTTTACAGCAGGGCATGTTTCTCTAGCAGGAGGCCCTGCAGCAGAGTGGGCTCTGTGTGTTCTGCCTCCCATGGTGCTGGTACAGAGCAGCTGTGCAGCAAGAGCAGGCCGTGGCCAGTAGCCATCCCCATCTTTCCTCCCCATCCTGAAACTCTCCCACCAGCCCAGGCTATCTGTCCTGAACGGACAGAATCCTGCAGGGAAGAAGTGCCAAGCCAGAGCGGTGTGGGCAGTGCTGTGTCTTCTCTCCCCGCAGCGCGCTTCGGCCCAGCACCTGGAGTGGCTGAAAACGGTGAAGGAGAGCCACGGGTCTGTGGAGCTGTCCTCGCTGTCGCTGGCAGCTGCCATCAACAGGAGAGGGATATACGTGCTGAGAGCCCCGGCTGACGGCCAGAAGGTGAGGCTGCTTGGCCTCCCCTGCCCTCCCCCCGCAGACAGCACCGCTGCCCTGCCAGTGACCGTCCGAAACGTGCCGTAGCCTTTCTCCTGCTCTGCACCGTTCCTTCTGGGGGCTTCCTCCTCCTCACTGCTCCCCTTCCTGCTCATGGCACTGCCTCAAGAGTAGAACCTCCGTGCGCATCAGCGCTAGTGACTTATTCTCTGGCAGGTTTCTCTGGACAGCGTCCTGCACTTCACCCTCCCGGGGAGCTCGAGGGAGGAGGCGGCGTGGAAATACTCTCTGGCAGACCTCTGTGAACTGCAGAACAAGCTGATGCTCATGTCGGCAAAGGGAGAGCAAGGCTTAGAGGTGGAGAAGTTCTCTGAGGTCAGCTTTCAAACCCAGTGGGTTACTGATGTTGGGGCTGGGGGTGGATTTTACCTTGAATATCAGCTTTTAAAGCTGTGGCTTACAGCTGAGATGCTGGGGATGAATAGTAGCAGGCAGATAGATGTTCCTGCCTCTCTGGTTCCCTGTTAAGGTGGAGCTAAGCTGAAGACTGGACAGTGGACTGATTCCCTTGTCCTCTGGCTGCATTGGGGATGCTCCTGGCTGTGCTTTTTTAGCAAGCTGGGGATTCCTTACTGGCTTCATGGAGATACTGCTGTTAAAGCCAGGGGGAGTCTTCTGTTACTGTACAAGGCCTGACACACCTGGCCCAGGACCAAAGTCTTTATTGTGGTTGAAAGTCTTTCCTGCGGTCTCATGACTGGGACTTGTCTTGGTAAGACAGCTGAAGTTTATTTTCCTTTCTCCTTTATCCTCACGCAGGTTTTCTCAAATGTCCAAAGACTTGCCCAGGCCTTTATAGACCTTTACTCAGCTGGGAACATGCTCTTCCGCTCCTGGCTTGCCCACGTGTACTGTTCACCCGAAGGAAAATCCTGTGTTCTTATAGACTTCTCTGTGGGGCTGATCCCGGTGCTAGAAGGGCAAGGGAACATGGCAGCCGTGCTCCCAGGCCTCTGCAAAACGATGGAGAGTTTCCTGGAGAGTTGGAAAAGCTTCATGTATGAAAAACGATTCCAGCATTTTTACCTGAACTACTACACTGCTGAGCAGCTGGTCTATTTGTGCACAGAACTGGGGCAGGAGACACCCAGCCAGGACGCCTTGATGATGCTTTCCTTCCTAAAACACAACTGCACCAAGGAGGACATCCTCAGAGCCTCCAGCAGTGAGGTGCCTCCTGGCTCAAGGAAGACTATTTCTGACTTCCAGCTGATGCTGGATGGAAAGAAGGACCTGACCGCACAGCTGGAGCACATCTGGGAGTGCTACATGTGCAACATGGGCGCCTTCCTTCCGAACTGCCTGGATATCGATACGCTTGGTGGGTGGCTGGAGAGCCTGGCCAGCTGGGAGAGAGAGCGTGTCACACGGGACTTCCCACGGGACCTTCTGTGTGTGGGCCAGCCCAACCTCATCACGTGCCCTCGCTCTGAGGTGCTCACATCTGCTCTGGCTATTTACATGAACAGCCCCAACGAGCCCCTTCCCACTTTCGATGAAGTTCTCCTGTGCACTCCTCAGACCAGTGCGGAGCAAGTGGGGCTCTTCCTCAGGAGGTGCCTCATTCCCTGCCGGGGAGGAGAGAAAATTTACACCATGCTGTACGCGGACGAGCTGAGTTACGACGTGAGCTGCAGAGCAGAGGAGCTGTTCCAGCACCTGCGGCACTACAACAGCACCTATCGCCTCATCATTCTGTGCAACTGCGAGAGGGAGCACAGCTACATCCCCTCCCTCTTCAGCCAGTACAAAGTGCACATGATACCCCAGAGGCCACTGCCTGAAATCCAGCAATACCTTCAGCATCACTACAGAGCCACTTGGCCTTTGGGCTCAGCTGCTTCTGTGTTCAAGGACAACATGTGTGTGGGGATCGTGTCCTCCAAAAGAGCTGGTGTGGGTAAGACATTGCATGCAAAGCGTGGTCTGCTGAGTGCTGAAACCCAGAGTGGGGTTCGTGGTTCACCTTGCTGGGTTTTGTGGCCAAGCCTTGAGCATCTAGTCAAAAACCAAGATGCGGTCTGTAGTCGGTGGCGTGAGGTGACAGCTCTAAGGACAGCTCATCTTGTCTGGAGATGGGCATCTCTAGACGTGGTTCATCTGGCTAATCCAACACCTGTCTCTACTGACTTACATCACTAACATAAAGTAGATAATGCTGGCTAAAATGAGTCCGACCTCCTGAGGTTAAAATATGCCTGTGGGGAAGTATATGTGAGATGGGGCAAGGGCTGTAAAGCCTGCCTGGCTGTCTTGCATAGGTGATAATTGTTGGCTGTCTCTTAATGCAAAAAGTTGGAGGACATAAAGTAAAACTGCACGTCAGGCTGAAAAGCAAACAAGGTGGTTCTTCAAATGGTGCTTAGTTAAACTGTGCACCTCAAAGCTTTACACAGGCTTAAAAAGTGACGAGAGAGTTGTAAGAGTGTCATCCATCAAGTGCTATCAAACACAAAGATGGCATCTCTAACATCAGAGTTCCTGAGCTGCAAAGCGCTGAGAACCCTGGGGAAGAGTCCCTGTGTCAGCTGCGTTCTTACCCTGCTCCTTTGCTGTTGGGCCCTGGTAGTGGCTGCTGGTGCAGTGGGACTTTGGCTCTGTGGCTGTGCCTGGTTCTTGGGTAAGCCATCCAGCAGGAATGCCTTTCTGGGATTCTTCTGGAAGGTTCAGAGGTTTCAGAGGATAGGGTACTTAAGCATTTGACTTCCTTCTTTCTGTTACGATGTTAATATGATGTATTCAATTTCGATGGCTTTAATCATTTTGTTGGTTTTTATGATACCAGGGAAATCTCTGTATGTGAAGAGGCTCCATGAGAGACTGCAAGCGCAGCATCCTGACCATACAGTACTTCTGCAAACCATCAGACTAATTGAACCGCAAGTGGATGAAGATAAAGTGCTAAAATCTCTTCTGCCTTTTCTGGAGAGAGAACACCAGACAAAGCCCATGATATTCCATTTTGATATCACCTCTTCAGTAAGTACATCCCTCCTGCAGCTGCCATGTCCAGGAAGTTCTGGATGGATCCTTGCAGAAGATGTTTCTTTTAAGTTTTTTTTTCTCAGTAAGCCATTCCATTAGGATGTGCTTTCTAATTACTTTGTAAGTAACATAAAGAACTTTTCACCGTCAAGGTGCTTGAACTCTGAAACAGGTTGCCTAGAGTCTCTGACCTTGGAGATATGAAAAACCTTGACTGGATGTGGTCTTGAGCAACTTGCTCTAGCTGAGCCCAGAGATCCTTTCCACCCCCAATCGCTCCATGATTCTTTGAAACTATGATGAGTAAATAAATAAATGCCTTTGTGTCCTTTCTTGTGGTAGGTACAACGTGGAATTCCCGAGTTTCTGTTCAAGCTGTTGGTTTTGCAGTATCTGACGGATGACAACGGGAATATGTGGCTGCGCCAGAAGCGCCATTTGTATATCATTGAAATCCTTGAGGTGTCACCGGTGCCAAAGAAAGCAGCAAGGCAGGTGTGTACGTGGCAATACCCGATTCTTTGAGTCTCTTGGTCAGTTTTCACTTATGTTTGCATACAGCTGCAGGTGAGTTGTAGAGGCTGCAGCTGCCAACACAGCACAGGAATTCCCTGTCTGTACCGGGGCGTACTGCACGTTTCCGTCGCAAAGTGCGTCCCTGCTGGTGTTCAAAGTGATGTTAAAACCAGATGGTGAATTATACCTGTCGTGGTTTTCTTGGGGTGGTAATTTCTGAAGGTCTCTTAGATCAAGCCCCACCCTAACATTTATAGGAAGCATGCAAATGCAAAATCTAATCATCCTTGTATTTTTTTGCATGCTTGAAAGCATTGAAATATTTGTATGTGGCTATAAAAACAGAGTGTACAAGTGACAGGGATAGATAGTATCAGTTCCTTGGGTTCAGTTTTCTTCCTTTGAGGTGGCATGGAGAAGGGGCTGGAGATAACAAAGAACTAATGTCACACAGGAAGGTGACTGTCAAAGTGACTGTTGTGATGCACTTTAAGCGGAAAAAGCGCTGCACGGGGAAAAGGTGGCCTGGTTGTCTGTGCTAGCTGCTGTACCTCGATCAGGGCTGTGACTTTTGGGCAAGAATACTGTTAAGAACAGACTAAACCTGAAGAAGAGGAAGGCTACAGCTTTGTGATGACTTATTTTCTTTCCCTCCAGATATCACCAAGCCAGAAGTATAATTTCTTAGACGTGTTCCCTAAAGTAACGTGCAAGTCTCCGAAAGAAGTACTGGAAATGGAGACGCTTGGGAACCGGTCTGGGGATGCTTCAGACCCTGGAATGGATGAAGAGGAATTCTGCAGCGAGGCTTTCCAGAGACCTTTCCAGTATCTGAAAAGATTTGACCAAGGGTACAATCTGGACACGTTCTGTTACAAAGCAGGCTCTGTGGAAGGAAGCCCAGCAGAATGTCTGCAGCAGTTCCTCCTGCACTGTGGCATCACAGATCCCTCCTGGGCAGAACTCCGAAACTTCACGTGGTTTCTCAACGTTCAGCTGAGAGACTGTGAAGCTTCTGTCTTTTGCAATCCTGACTTTGTCCAGGACACTTTGTGTGGTTTCAAGAACTTTGTTGTTACCTTCATGATTTTAATGGCAAGGGACTTTGCAACACCTTCCCTAAACATTTCTGATGAGAGCTCAGGAAGGCAGTCCTCTAACCTGGACAATGTTGCAGAAGAAGATCTTCTTCCTTTCCGCATTCGAAAAAAGTGGGAATCTGAGCCTCATCCATATCTGTTTTTCAACGAAGATCGTGTGTCCATGACGTTCATTGGTTTCCACTTTCAGCCTAACGACCGTAAGGGTGTTGATGCAGTTAATCCTTTGAATGGCAACGTTATCAAGAAGAATGTCATGACTTCACAGCTGTGTGCTGGTTTGGCCCTTCAAGGAGTTCCCTTTAATGTTCCATTCGATCAGTTGCCTCGTCACGAGAAGCTTGAGAAGCTTTGCATGGTTTTGGGAATCCCCTGGGTTATAGACCCCGATGAGACGTACGAACTCACAATGGACAACATGCTAAAAATCTTGGCTATTGAGATGCGATTCCGGTGCAACATCCCCGTGGTCATCATGGGAGAAACAGGCTGTGGGAAAACCAGGCTTATAAAATTTCTGTGCAAGCTACGCAGAAGCTTTGTAGAAGTTGAGAACATGAAGCTTGTGAAAGTTCATGGAGGTACTACTGCAGAGATGATTTATGCCAGGATCAGAGAAGCAGAAGCCCTTGCTAAAACCAACAAGGAGAAGCACGGGCTGGACACCATCCTCTTTTTTGACGAAGCCAACACAACAGAGGCCATAAACAGCATCAAGGAGGTTCTGTGTGACCGCACAGTAAACGGGAAGCCTTTGGTCTCTTGCTCTGGCTTGCAGATCATAGCAGCCTGCAACCCTTATCGTAAGCACAGCCCGGAGATGATTCAGCGCCTGGAATTGGCCGGGTTGGGCTATCGTGTCAAGGCGGATGAGACGAAGGATAAGCTTGGATCGATTCCGCTGAGGCAGCTTGTGTACCGGGTCCACGCGCTCCCGCCCAGCATGATCCCGTTAGTGTGGGATTTTGGGCAGCTGAACAACTTAACTGAAAAAATGTACATACAACAGATTGTCCAGAGGGTCACCGACCACGTCCCCATGAGGCAGGATGAAGCAGCGGTGATCACCGAAGTGCTTTTTGCTTCCCAGCAGTACATGAGGCAGCGGGACGATGAGTGCAGCTTCGTCAGCCTGCGGGACGTGGAACGCTGCATGGAAGTTTTCAAATGGTTTCACAGCCACAGTAAACTGCTGCTGAGAGAACTAAAGAAGTACCTTGATGAGAAGAGAGCTCCAAAGAGCACTGCTGAGAGAAACAACATTATCTGGCCCTTAGTGCTGGCCGTTGGCGTCTGCTATCATGCATCCTTGGAAAAGAAGGAGGCATATAGGAGTGCTATCAGCCAGGTCCTTCCAAAGCCTTATGACAGCCAGAAAAAGATTTTGGAAGAAATCTCCCTGGTGCAGGACTTATTTCTGAGTGGCGTCCACCTACGAGATACCATAGCGAGAAACCTGGCCTTGAAAGAAAATGTCTTTATGATGGTCATCTGCATTGAGTTGAAAATCCCTCTTTTTCTTGTTGGGAAGCCTGGGAGCTCCAAATCCCTTGCGAAAACCATTGTGGCTGATGCTATGCAGGGCCAAGCAGCTCACTCGAATTTGTTCAAGGACCTGAAGCAGATCCATCTTGTGTCTTTTCAGTGCAGCCCTCTCTCCACTCCAGAGGGAATCATAGGCACTTTCAAGCACTGTGCTCGGTTCCAGGAAGGGAAGAACTTGGAGGAGTACGTCTCGGTGGTGGTTTTGGATGAGATTGGGTTGGCAGAAGACTCTCCCAAAATGCCCTTGAAGACATTGCATCCGCTTCTGGAAGATGGCTGCATAGATGATGTCCCTCTTCCTCACAAAAAGGTTGGCTTCATCGGCATTTCCAACTGGGCTCTGGACCCTGCTAAAATGAATCGAGGCATCTTTGTCTCCCGTGGTGACCCCAGCAAAGAAGAGCTCATAGAAAGCGCCAAGGGGATCTGTTACTCGGCACGGGGGGCTTTGCAGAAGATCGAACGGTACTTCTGTCATTTTGCAGATGCATATGAGAATATTTGTAAGGCCCAAGACAGGGAGTTCTTTGGTCTGCGTGACTACTACAGCCTCATAAAGATGTTTTTTGCCTTAGCTAAGAGCTCCAAGAAAGAGCCGACACTTCAAGACATAGCTGAAGTTGTTCTCCGGAACTTTGGTGGCAAAGATGATGTCGACGCCTTGGAAATATTCACCTCACAGCTACCAGAAAAAGGAGAGATACACGCTCATGATATCAGCAGAATTGAGCTGGTGCAACAGAACATCTACAGCAGTGGGCAGGATGGTGACTGCAGGTACCTGCTTGTTTTGACCGAGAATTATGCGGCGCTGCAGATCCTCCAGCAAACTTTTATCACTGCCCGACAACAGCCGGAAATCATCTTTGGCTCCAGTTTCCCTAAGGACCAAGAGTACACCCAGATATGCAGGAACATCAACCGTGTGAAGGTCTGCATGGAAACTGGCCAAATGGTTGTGCTCCTCAACCTGCAAAACCTTTACGAAAGCCTGTACGATGCCCTCAATCAGTACTACGTGTACCTCGCCGACCAGAAGTATGTTGATCTGGGACTGGGCACCCACCGGGTGAAGTGCCGAGTGCACCCGAAGTTCCGTTTGATAGTCATCGAGGAGAAAGACGTGGTGTGTAAGCACTTTCCCATTCCGCTCATCAATAGGCTGGAGAAGCACTACCTGGACATCAGCACTGTGCTGGACAAGGGGCAAAGAGAAACGGTGGAAGAGCTGAAGAAGTGGGTGCAGGAGTTCGCGGCAGCCAACACGGAAGAGCGCTTCACAAGCAAGCAGAAATACAGCCCGTCGGACGCGTTTGTGGGCTACCACTCCAACACCTGCGCCTCCCTGGTCCTGCAGACGACGCAGAGGCTGAAAGCGGAGCGTCCTCCCGCTGAATCCCTGTCCCGCCTGAAGAGAGAAGCCCAGCTGGCGCTGCTCAACTGTGCCACGCCGGACGCCGTCGTCCGCCACTGCCACTCGCTGGGCTCCTTTCTGGCAGATTCCCTGGCCGACGTCTACTTCAAGCAGCAGCAGCACACCTCGTTCGCTGACTTCCTCCGAGCTCACGTCCGCGCGGGGTCCGGGTGCCGAACGGTCTTCACGGAGGTGAGCGTCTTGCGGAGCCCTCTCCAGACGCCGCCAGCCCGCGCTGAGGGGTTTAGGTGGTGCTGGGTGGCGGCCGCGCCCCAGGAACTGGGTGACAGGCTCCCCGCTTCGCGGGGTGCGGAGTGGGGGCTGCGGCAGGTACGCCGTTGCATCCTAGAGAATCCAATGCCCTCTGCCCTGTGAAGTGGCAGTTGAGGCTCCCTGGCAAGCAGGGGCTTTAAGTGAGTCTGGGTGGGTGATCCGTCTCTCGACTTTGGAAGGACCTCTGTCTCCATGCACACAGCCAGCAAAAGCGGCTTACTGGCTGCAGAACAAGTGGTTGGGAGCCTTTGGACCCTCGTTGCTTTGTGTCTGCCGCTGCTCTTAAAGATGCAAAAGATTTTAAGGCAGCTAAGCCACCACCAGCCAGAGCTCTTGTGGGCCTTTACTGGGAGCACCTGGTTTACTTTCAGCTAGTACCAAAGCAAAAGAGCTTCGGCTGACACTGGCTGGGGAATTCCTCCCTCTCCTGCCTCACCTGCAGCCACAGGGTTTTCTCTGGGGGCTGGACTTGCTGCTCCCTCATGGTGCTGCAGGGAAGGCTCATTACAGGGGTTCAGGAGGAGCTTCTCAAAGCCTTGGCCGCCCCTTCCCAGCTGCCCCACCTCTGGCAACACCCAGAGTCACTGTGTTTGGCTACCCAGCAGTGGCCCCAGGCCACTGTAACAGCTTGTGCTCAGCCTGTGCCTCCTGGCAGGGTAAACTAATGTTTGGGGTGCACTTCAGCTCTGCAGCAAGCTGGAAGCATCTGGGAACAAAGATGAGTGTCTGCTGCCTTCCTGAGCAAAGAACAAACCTTCATCTTGCCCTTCCAGGTCACCACCTTCTCGAGGCTCCTCACCAGTGCCGATGCTGCGTGTCTGGAGAGAGAGGTGCGGGGCAAAGCGTGCAGGCCTCAGATCCTGTTCCTGCAGCAGTTTGATACAGAGTACTCCTTCCTGAAGGGCATCCGGTGAGTCTGGGTTGGTGTTACCCTGTTCTCTATGGGCTGTCCTCTGGGTGGAAGAGGCTTGGGCGGAACATTTGGAGTATCGTGTGTGGCAAAGGGAGGCCAGAGGCTGTGCTGTGCTGAGCAGCGGCCTGGCTAGGTGGGGGCTGCGTTAGCCCCATCACGCTGAGATGGGATTGTGAGGTTCTACCATCGCTGCAGGCTGGGTGTTTTAATCTCTCCTGCCTGCAGCAGCCAAGGCTAATGTGGAGTGACGACTTCTACAGTCTTTAATGTGTTGGGTTTATTCTTGCTGACTTCTTTTAAATCCCCTTTCACTCTTCAGAGATTTCCTTGATGCCACATCAGGAAATAAAGTCCTTATTATTCAGACAGACTTTGAAGATGGCTCTCAAAATGCCCAACTCATCGCCTCAGCCAAGTAAGTCAAGTGTGAAGTGGTTCCCAGCTGGCTGTTCTGCTTGCTGACTCCTCACCCCCGTTTGATTTTGGGATTTCAGAACCAGGAATGTGTAATCCTTTGTGTATTCTGTAGTGGTGTCAGTCGAGAAGCACTAATTGTATTTCAAATAATGATTCACAGCCCAAGTCAAAATATACTGAGCTGGGTCAAATTACCAGATAATCCCCTTTGAAGTGTGAATTCTTGCCCTTGGTGGCAGAAGGTCCCGGAAGAGCTGAGGATCAGGGGTGTCATTGGAGGCCCAGGCAGAGGTGACGGGCTGGGCACAGCTGGCTGGGAGGAAGGGCTGAGAGTTGCTCATGTCTGCACAGGGGAGGAAATGTGCCCCATCTTGCAGAGGAAAGACTCATGGCCGTGAACTCCTGTCTGTCGTGGAGCTGTCAACAGCGTTTCCTCTTTGTTGCAGATACACTGTTGTTAATGAAATCAACAAGGTGGACCTGGGGGAAGACTCTGTCTTTGTTTACTTTATTATGAAGCTTTCCCGGGTGGAAGGAGGAACGTCCTACGTGGGATTCCACGGAGGTGGGTCTGGCCGTCTGTTGCTCCTCACTTTTCAGCTGGCTTCAACCAATCATATCAGAGCAACATGTCTCTTGTTCACCCTCCTTTTTAAGGCTCAAAATCTGAAATCAGTGTGTCCCCTGGGTGGTCAGAGCTGTTTCCCTTACCCCCAGGCTCTGCCCCCAAGGGGTCAGTACTTTGGAGTCCTAATCTCCTTGGTGAGAGCACCTTGCCTTGCCCACTGGTAGATGAGTCTTCTTTCTAGTCAGCTGGCAAGCAGCAGGCACACACGATGCTGACTGCACTGGCCTGCTGTCCTCCAGGAGGCTGCTGAATGTGTGCTCGGGTCTCCTGCTTCCAGCAGCCAGGTCCCTGCTGAGTGTGGTGGGCTCTCAAAGCCCCCGCGGGGTGCACGGCCCGTCAGTCAGGGAAGTGTGTGCCTCAGCATGTTCCAAGGGAACTCCTGCTTGCACTTTGTACATCAACAAGTGAGAGCAGGTGAACTCTGTGACCTGCTAGCCCAGAGCTGCTGGGAGATAATTCTTGGCCAGTCTAGAAGAGCATGCTGCAGGCATGAAGCGACTGTTTTGTTTTAATTCTTTTTTTTCTTTTGTCCCCTGTCTGTAGGACTGTGGCAGTCGGTGCATATAGACGATCTCCGCAGATCCAAGGACATGGTCTCTGACATGACTGCCTTGCAGAACCTCACCATCAGCCAGAGGTTTCGTGGGCATTTGGGTAAA
>WUAM01000179.1:4769307-4791276 GCA_024336885.1 Actenoides hombroni | reverse complement strand
ACCATCAGCCAGATGTTCTGTGAGCATCTGGGTAAAACCAAAGGTGAGCTGCCCACTGGCTGTGCCAGTGGGGAAAAGGGGATGCTAGTGGAACGTATTAAGACATGTTATACCAGGCATGGTTTTCCCTGCTCAGCAGCTGGTTTTTGGGGGGGGTCATCACATGGCTGCCAACTTATATTTGTATTGAGGTTGTTACCACAACTTTAGGTCATCAGGTAAGTTCATTTGGTAGCTTTCCCTTTTTCCTCTGACAAAAAATGTGGTATTTGCACCGCTCAACACAGAGCGCTCTGCCTTGGCACTCGAAGCAGCAGATGCTGCATGGCAGAGACCACTGACAAGGAGTTACTCCAGAGATTGTCTCACTTGCCTGAACATAGATCTGTTCACCTAAACCTGTAGGAAGGTTAGAAAACTTTATCTCCCCTCACTTTTTTTTTTACTCATTTTCCTTTCACCACACTGCCTCTCAGGGCTCGGGCAGAGCTCAGAGCTTTAGCTCTGAGTGTCACATTCCTTCCAGTTCCTGCTGCATGAATCCTGACAGCCCTAAGCTGTAGCTGTGTTAGGGAGGTGGCTCTCAGCTACTCGTGCAGGTGACAGTGGATCTCTGACAGATGTTCTGCCACTCTCAGCTGCAGTAGCTAAATAAACTCTTACTGACTGATGCAGAAGTGTACTGCTTCTTTCTGCTAAAAATTCTACCCTTTAGTTGCAGCTCTACCTGTGAATGAAGAACAGGAGGAAAACAAGACCAAGGTTGAAACACCAGTGCCAGAAGCAGAGCACTGTGAGGTCAGTTCAGCTCTCTGCTCCTTGTCATCAGCCGGTGCAACACACCTTTTGTGTCCTTATTCGCTTGAAATCCATCAGGAAACTTATTTGCATCATGAATGTTAATGATCAGACACAAATTCCCTTCCCCTAGCTGATCAATCATAATCAGCATCACTAAAGCAGGAAACCATTCAAAGGACCCTCTAACTCCTTAGTCACTTTGTTATTCCAATTTTTAAAAAATCAGTTTGAAAACCTTCTGTTGTGTTTCTACACCCTGAGGCTGAGAACTGAGATTCTGAGCCTGCCACCCCAGCTGCTGGTGTTCTGAGGTGTGCATTTGGAGTGGGCTGTGGACTTTGCTCTGCTGTACCCATGTTAAGACTGGCTTCTGTTGCCCTGACAGCATGAGCTGGACACCCAGTGCAAGGGTGACTGCATGTGGCTTTGGCTTCTCCAGTGTCTAAAGATCTCCCAGGGAGGGCATATTTTCCTTAGTCGTCTTTACCATTTCCACTTTTTTCCATGAACTACTGAATTTTCCCCCTGAAAGAGTCTTATCTTAACACAAATCTTGTGTTACGTCCCAGTCTGAAAGGGCTGCAGAATTGGCATCGTGTACTTGATAGCTGAAGAAGAACTTAGATTTGCAGCCTGAGATGAGAAGAAAACAGGGAGGTGGGATGTCAGGGGGACAGGCCCTTTCTAGAGAGCACGATTAGCATTTTTTGAGAGGGATGTATTGGTGGCAAAGGTGTAAAACTGAAGAGTAATGATCTTGTTCTTCTGCTGCTCCTGGGAAGGCTGAAGTCCTAGACACCACTGTGCTCCTGAGGACCTGTGTACAAAGTGCTGTGGGGATGCTGCGGGACCAAAATGAAGACCTTAGTCGAAGCAGAAAGCGAATTAAGATTCTTCTTGGCCTTCTGTCCAAAGAAGATGACTTGAAAGGTACGTGCTCCATGGCTGCAGCAGGGAGTCTCCCTGAGCATCAAAGGGACCACCAGAACATGTTAATTCGCTGGTCACCCAAAGGACAGTGGCCTTTGCTATAGTTGTAGACAAGGTGGATCGCCCAGGAACACGTGTGTCTGTGCTCCAGTCTGTTGCTCCTTTGGCTATAGGACTTTTCCTGGAGATCGGGTCATGGCTTTTTCTCTGGCTGTGCTATTTCTGGTGGATGTTTTTTGTGCTGATTGGCTAAATATTGAAATGATTGTAAAATGCTGTGCTCGTGATGTTTGGATCTGATGCCAACAGAAGAGACAATGCAAGTTCCTTGTTTTCTAGCCTCTTTCCTGAAGATAACAAAGGCTCGTCTCTCCAACCTTTTGAAAAAACAAGAAGAAAATTCTCTTCACCCGAAAAACTGGGTGCTTCGGGAGGCTTCCAACCTCAGTGCTCTCCAGGAGGCAGGCACCTTCAGGTGAGGACAGCAGCAGGATCCTGTAACATGCAGGCTTCCAGGAAAAGTCTGCAAATGGCAACTGTGCAGCAGAGGCAGCAGTTTTGTGTAATCTGAATATCTGCAGTGTCAGTCTCCAGTTTGTGCTGGAAACTTTCTGAAGGTAGCTTTGTCCTCTCATGGCTCCTGAGGGAGGGTGACTTAGAGCTGAATGGGCTGTACTGGAACAGGAATGCACAAATGCTTTGAGTGAAACTGAAATTACAGGCGAGCCACGAGTGAGAGAAGTGTAGGGTGTTTTGTTGGTGATATTTCTTCCCCTTAAAGGCAGGATTAGGACTTTGTGACATGCATATGTCAGCAGTTTTTCAGGACAGCCACCTCCTGATTCGCTGATATCGTTGCTCACCTTCCCTCTGGGTTTCTCGGTCTCTTTCTGCCCCCAAAGGCACACCTTATGGAAACGAGTCCAGAACGTGATCACTCCATTCCTGGCTCTCCTGATTGCTGTCATAGACAGAAATGGCAATCTGGAGCTGTTGGCCAGGCCAGCAGCTGAGTGGGTGACAAACCTGTGGATGTTCATCTTCAGTGATACAAAACTGCTGACTGTCCCTTACGGTGTGGGTAAGAACAGGTGAGCCACTGGAGAGCACCAGGAGGGCTTGGCTGGCAGCACGGAGACCAGTCAGGCACTGGCTTTCAATCCCTGTGGGAGGTCACTGCTGTTGGTTGCTCTCCTGTGCTGTGCTGAAGGCAGCGGGGCAGTTCTCGGTGGCTTCAGAAGTCTGTTCTTTCTACCTTATCCCCAGACTCTTGGGCTTTGCTCTCTGGCTCTCGGCATGCTCACACTTCTTACCCAGCCCCTGGAGCTCACGTGTTCTCCCAATACAGCCCTTTTGTCAGGGAGCTCTTACTAAGTCCCAGTGCTACACAGGATGACCTGTATTAATGAGTCCTTCAGTTCTTTCCCCTTCCCTCATCCTCTTCTAGGGCTGATTTCTTGCTTTCTGCAGCTTCCTACCTCTCTCTGATTGTGTTTCCCAGGCAAAAGCCCAGTGTATTAGTGTCCTTTTAATCTCCTAGCTCTCAGCCAGAGATCATTCTGGTGCAGAACAACATGATGGTGTCTGCTGATACTGGGAATGAGATGCCCTTCAGCTGGAGGATAAAGGAGTACTTGGATGAGATGTGGTTGGAAGCTCAATACATCCAAAACACTGAAGGTGAGAGCCTGGCTTGAGCTCGTGACATGGAGCATCTCCACCCACCTTCCCTGTAATCTCTGCTTTGTTCCTTCCATGCCTCTACCCTTCTGTGACCATGGAGACAACTTCAGTCCCTCTGGGCTCATATGGGCCAGCAGAGCTTTGTGGAATTAGCTTTTCTTTGTGCTTCTGGCTCTTTCTCGCATACTCTGTGCCCTTGTATTCAAAATGCTGTGGAAATGCCAAGAGTTAATGACAAGGTGAGATTCCATAAAACCAGGGCTGGTTCCTGGGCTGAGAAGACCTGGCCTTAAACCCCTGGTTGTTGCTCTGAGGGAACTGCTGTATGCATCAGTGATTTGTTAGGTGTTGGTCTCATGAGGATAGGAGCTGTGTCAAACCCAGCCTCCTCCTAACACTCAGATTTTCTCTGCATTCTCCTTTTCTAGACCAAGCTGAGAAGTTTGTGGATATCTTCCAGAAAACTGCACTGGGAAAATATATCTCTGCTCTGACCGAGGAAGACAGACTGATGCTCTTCCAGTGCTACATCACAGACTTCATTGTCTTGACCGTTGGTGTGTCATCCGTAGAGGAGCTGCAGGTCAGTGTCTGGAGTAAGAGCTGGGAACCCTCGGGATGGAGAGAAGAGCGTGATACTCTTCTCTGAACAGCCCCTCTTGTATCAAACTTGCCTTCTCAGAGCAGCTCCCTCTCTGAGACAGACTAATAGCCAGGCAGCCACAAAGCAGGTGCATTGGACACTGGATGGCTGCTGAAATTGCTCGGACCTTACTCAGAAAAACACTTCCACGGGAGCACCCATATAAACTGACATGTCATTTAAGGCTGTCTTTGTGAAGTACCTGTTCTCTTATTGCAGAGAACTTTGCCAGGATTTCCAGTGTAAAACTAATCATAAAAGTTCTTTTTTCAATTTTGATTGTAAACCTTTTTTCTTCTTCTTTTTAAACTTTCAGTGTCTGCGAATTGCATTCCTCTCCTGCGTAGAGGAGCGGAGGGCTGCATCACCCCGAGAGGAGACGGTGCCCTCCCTGCCTTGGGTCCACCTCGCGTACAACCAGTTCAAGAGCCGCCTGCAGAACTTTTCTAGGATCCTGGCCGTGCACTCCCGTGTGGTGGACTACCTCCTGAACCAGGAAGGATGTGAAATACCACGGGCAGAGATGGTAGAGTCACTACCAGGCGTTTTGTGATCCTCAACCCTAGCAGAGAGCTCTGTCTTCAGTGACTTAGCCATGTTCGGTCTGCTGTTTGATTTTGGCAACAGTCAAGTTGCACAGGCTTGGCCAGAATCCTCAGTATAGGAATAATCTGCTAAATTATCGTTGTTACTGCAGGTTTTTAAGTAGTTTGCTCTGCTTTCACATCACTCGACAGGATGTGCTAGTGATCCGAGCCCTAAGCATGAGAATTGCAGAGCTTAAGATGATCAAGTCAAATATTATTCAGTAGAACACAAACCAGATTGAGAGACCGAGGTTTCTTGTTAATAATGCCAGGCAAGTGTTGTGTCCTGCTTACACCCTATGTGTGTGTACCCAGGTTTTAGATGTGTTGGCTGCAATGGTATGTGCTGAAGAGCTGGAGAGTCAAGTACAGACAGCCCGTCCAGAGATCTGGCTGCAGAAAGTGAAGAATCTTCGTATGCCTGTTGAATTTCTTTGTAAAGAGCAGGATTTACAAAGGAGTGGGAGTCTGTGCCATCAGCTGCTGAAGAGACTTGAGTACGTACCACAGATCTGCTCACAAGCTTGATCTTTTGCCTTGCTGCTAATAAGAATGTTAGTTTGGGCTGAGAGCTGCTCTGGTGCTGCTTTTCCCAGACAAAGACTTTACAAACCTTTCCAGGTTCCCACTGGGCTCAGTTATGTGCTGGGCATCAAGAGCCAGATTTTTTGGTTTTCCGTATCTCCTGTAGATCCTCCCTCTAAATCTGGTAGCATCATCCACTGCATTCCAGCTGGGTTCAGGGGTTATTTGAAACTCTCCTTGGGTTCCCATTAACCAGCAATGTCTTCCCACTGCATCCCCTGTGCTTAAAGACTGTGAGAGATGGGGAACTTCACTGCATCTCAGGTGGAGTCTTTTATCTTGGGAGACAAGCCCAGAGAGCCACAGTTTCTCACAGACCTTTTCTAATTTAACCGAAGTGAAGAAATTGTAGCTAATTGTGATTAATTTTTTTTTTCCTTTTTAATTTCTTCCTTAATATAGAGGTTAGAGATGTGAGAGGGTCTTTGCAGTGGTCCTAGTCCTGCTCAGTGCTGTCTACAGTGCAGGCTCCGATGCTATAAGCTCACTGTGCTAGGTACTGTTAGGTGTTCTTTCCTTGACAAAAAGCCAGGGCTGATGAGCAATTTCTCGCTTTGCCCTGCGGCCAGGAAGCACACAAATGCTGTAGAGCACGGGAAGCAGTGGGGTCCGTAGGCTGCCCTGATGCTGTGCTTCCGTTCCTGCTCTCGCCTCCTAATGGCACTCTTTGAAATCGCACCTTTCTCCCCGCAGAGTCTGCTGGAACCGGGTTTTCTGCATGTCTCTGTTTGTAGAACACGCGTTGGTCGGCATCAACACTCTGATGCCAGAATTTGAGAATTTAGTGAAAAAATACACTTTGCCTCTTGCCGAGGTAAGCAAAGATGTGATTTCACCTCTTCCCTGTTTGCTTCTGCTGATCCTGTCCATTTTTGTCTCGGGTGTTAGAGCTGAGTCATTTAGCTTTGTCCTTTTTCCTCTGCAGTGTTTCCAGCATGGTTTAGACATGAAGACTCATCCGACTTTTATCGCGGTGATGAAAGTACTGTGCCAGTGTAAGGAGGAAGTCAGTGACAGACTCTACAGGTAGGGACACCGGGACGGGTCGCAGGGTCCACGGGAACGCTGCCTGTGGCACCAGCGTGTTGCTAAGCATAAGGCCATGTCGTGAAATCTGAACAAAGAGCAGTGACTTGTGGTTTATTCTGCACCCTAAAGCTGAGCAGTTAGCCAGCAGGTCTTACACTATCTCCTCCTGGTCTAGTTGCAGATGAACACCTTGTTGTCTTACCCAAAGCCATTAATACTGAAGTGGTTGTGTCCATTGCTGTTTCTGAATTACAGGTATGGTCTGAAGCCGTGTCCCATCTGCCTGAGAGAGCCCAAGGATCCAGTCTCTCTGCCTTGCTACCATGTCTTCTGTCAGCAGTGCATCAGAATGTGGCTGGTACCAGCACAGATGCATTGTCCTTACTGCAAAGTTGCCCTGGAGGAGGATGTTAATTTAGACATCTCCACAGAGCTCAGGTACACAAATCCAGGTTGCACAAATCCAGTCTTGTCTTGGTGACTTTGACCTGCGTCTGCTTTGCTTCCTCTGCTATTTAAGTGCTTCTGTGTTTGGATATGGTCCTGATGCTTTTTACCCTTCCCTTAGAGATGCCATAGGAAAGAGCGCCCTGTTCCGGCAGAGGTGCAATAATTTCTTCATAGATGTGGTCACTACCATGTGCTTCAAGGACAACGAACCCCCTCAGGCAGAGGTGATCCAGGAGCTCCTTAACCTGCTGTTTGTTAACATTACCCTCCTGAAAGGTTCAGGTGAGTTCCCTTCATCCTGACGCTCAGCTTCAGGCAGCTGATTCTTTTGCCGCTTTCTCTCACCTGCCAAACTTGTCTTTTTCATATCTCCACAGATCACCCTGCTACCTACACAAAATTTCTGTCCCCATTTAATGATGAAGTGGATGAAACTCCCGTTATCCGCTCAGTGATGCTGAAGCTCCTCTTGAAGTACAGGTGAGCACAGTCAGACAACTGATGGATGTTACAGTAGGGGAGGTTCCGCTTTGTTTTCCATGATCTCATCAAACCAATCTGATTGTTCTCCTTGCTTTCAGGCTCTTCATTGAATTTGAATCATTACAGGTGAAACCCATGCTGTGCTTTTTCTATTACTTACACAATTTGACTGGTTTGCATGTCACTTGTATTGAAGTATCTGACCAGTCTGTGCCAAGGTTTACCTGGCTATTCTTAACCTAAACCAGTGCCACAGGTGGGTGGCCTCGGTAGCCTGGAGATAGCTGACTAATTGGTGTGCTCTAGACCAGCAAAGCAATAGTCATCCATAGACAGTTAATCACGACTGATCTCATGTGTGCTTAGAGACCTCTCACTCGCTCCTCCAGCCTCCCTTTGCAGTCAGTGCACAGGAAGCAGTTTCTCAAGTGTGATCATCTATTTTAAGCATCTGATTTAGGAGATCAGATGCCTTTATGCACTAAAAATGCTAATTGACTGTTGTTGATGATAAAATCCTGTGTCAGACTGTGAAGCTGGATGACCTCTGGCCAAACGTGGTGTGGTTGCTTTTCCATCTTCCTAGCTGGATCCAGTGTGACCCACACTTGTCACATGGACATAACTAGTAGTTTGACTGTGATTTAGAACATTAGTAGCTGTCAGTGCTGCAGTTGTGTGAGGGGTTTTTCTCTCTCCTGCAGCTTCAATGAAGTGAAAAATGATGTGCAGCACTACCTGTCCCGCGTAGAGCACAACGAGCTCCTAGAGAAAAACGATAAAAAAGAACTCTACCTGCTTTTTGTCAACTGCTTAGAGGTGAGAGTGCTGGGTAGCTGAGAGCTGGCCACTAAAACTCTTGCAGGAAGAAGTCGTCCCAGGGAGGAGCTGATGGCATTGGGTTGGGGGGTGCCATGAGACATGACAGTTTCAGGTGCATGCCGCACTGGGGATGCAGTGGAGATACAAAGTGCTGATGCACGGGACAGCTGATTTCAGTGGTTCTGCCTCTTATGCGAGATTCTGGCCTATCTTTAGGATTCCATGTGTGAAAAATCTGAGGGCAGCCTCGGATCTGAGCGTATCAACTATCTGCCTGGAGACAGAGGCTTTCCAGAGAACTATCTCCCAGAGAGCAGTCGAGGAACTCCTCAGGAGTCATCCGTTGAGTATCTGCAGACAGTAGCCAAGGTTCGCTTGTACCTGAGTAAGGCTGCAGAGCTGATCTTTGACTTGCACGAGCCCGCAGGTAAGTCTGATCAGCGTGCTGTCAGGTGGAGATGCTGCACACACTGTGGGAGATGGGCTGGATGCAGTCAGGGCACTGGGGCTGTGCTGGAACTTGTTCTGGTGTGTGGCCAGGAAAGAAAAAAGTGCATCAGCTTCCTCCTTTTCTCTTTCTTTGAGAGTCAGTCATTATTTGTCCTCTTTACCATCGATTAGAAGTGCTCTATAGCCAGCAGCAGGGCTGTGCCGGTGACCACCAGGGTGTTGTTACTCAGCAGTTGCACCTTTGGAAGGAGATTTATTTTATCCTCCAGGTGCTAACGGTGAAATTTATTTAGAGCCAACTAAAATGGACTTTAGTAAATACAGGAATAAAGCATAAATGGTGTGTCAGATAAATGACCGCTGTAAGGCTTGTTGTTTCAAATGAATGAGAGCTCTTGAGCAGCTGAAAAGGGTGGAGATGCTTAAACTCCCCAAAACCAAAAGTTTTGAGCTGATTTGCTGACAGGAGAACAGCGTGTGGTGAGTTTCAGATACTTAGATAGTTCATGAAGCATTGAAGTATGGTAACATAACTAATTCCAAGGGATTTCAGCATCCAGCCCTTGCATCGAGGATGTCAGGCTAGGGAAATGCATCCCAGGAGATGGTTCTTAGGAAGCAGCATCACCTCAGCAGTTGAGACGATGGAAAGACATTTCTGAGCACGATGGAAGAGCTCTGAGAATGAACTACCAGTAAATGGGAAAACTTGTCCTTGAGAGGAGGAAATGGAAGTAGAGTATGTCATCCTCTGTTGAAGAAATGAATTGTTGTCTAAAATCCCCCTGAGGAAACACTCTAGATAAGCATTTGAGGAAGAGAGGGATCTGAGGCTGTCCTGTGTGAACAGTCAGCACTAGCATGAGGGGCATGGTGCTGCAGCTAGCGCTGACAAGAATTTTACAAGGTGGGATGTAGTTTTACCTCTTTCTTTTTTCCCCCTCCAGAGCAAGGCCAGGTAGAGGAGAAGCGGCGTTACCTGGCAAATGTGAGGGTGTTCTGTAGCCTCACCAAGAACGACTGGCATCGTGTTTACCTCGTCCGGAAAATTGCTAGTCAGTATGGGATGGAATTTGCTCAGAAGCTTGTCACAGAGACAGAGTTTAACTGGGTGTTCCCAGTGGAAATTCTGGAACAGGTAATGATGGGATATCTCTTTGGAGATGCTGCTGGTCTTTTCTTAGCCTGCAGTTTGGGCTGCTTTGGGGTGTTTCTACTGTTGTGTGGCTCTTGGGGGACTCACTGCAGTGGGGGTGGTTGTGAAGATGACTTGTAGTTGCTCTCTATTGAACGGAGCCTGTTACGGTGGTGAGAAGCCAGCTGGGTTTCTGTGCTTGCCTGCTCTCTCTGCAAAGGCTGAAATGTCCTGTTTCCTGGAAGGAAGAGGAGATTCTGCCTTGTCCAATGGCTGGTCAGTGTGCTCACCACGGGCGTTTCCCTGTGTAGGTACAGAACAGCCAGTCTAATCACATTGACCGTTACCTGGCCTGTGGCGAGAATTACAGAGTCGTGCGTGATGCTGTGGGGAAAGCCATGATCGAGTGTGAGACTGAGGGTCTTCTAGAGGCACAGAAGGTAGGGGACACTCCTCACCATGGTCCTGCTGTGGGTTCTGGATAGCCAGCGTTTAAGCTTTGTGTTCCTGTTGGCAGCATCTCTGCCAGTGGGAGATGCCGGGGCTGCTTTTGCTTGATAGCTCCTGTGGCTTACGCTGGCAGACAGGTTTGCTCTCCTTTCTCCCCTTCATTCTAGCACGTGTGACTCTGAGAGCATTTCCGTTGGTTGCCTCACCTTGCTTTTCTCTCCTTGTCATCTACTGTAGCAGTTTGGTTTGCAGTATGCAACACAGGCACCTTGTAGTGAGCAGGCAGATAATCAAAGACACTTTATTCCCCCTCCCTATCTGCCCAGCCTTGTGTCTTGCCATGCAAAAATCAGACAGGTGATCTCAGTCACTGTAACTTTTCCCCAGTATGTGTTTTGCATATGAAAATCTTCAAGGAGAAGTTTGCCAACGTTGCACCTTCGAACATCGCTGCACCATCTCTTATACATGTGATTGATTTATTTTTTTCCTCTTGGTGTTGATTTGAAGGCAGGCATGCACAGGCTGCTGCCCAGGGAGATCCAGTTCTGACTGGATGTTAGAAGAAAACGATACTTGTGAGGATTCTGGTGTAAAACCCTCCATCAGCCTGAGTGCTGTCAGGTTACACATTTACGGCTTGAACGACCGTTTCTCTGCTTATCCCCCTCCATTTGTGGGGAGAGTTTTGCCACAGACCTGCTGAAACCTGCGTGCCCAGTAACTTCAGCTGTCACAGCTGCAGCCTGTTCTCTGCACTATCATCACTTCTTCTCTTGTAGGCATCTCGCAGCTCCCCGGCTGTACAGTCTGTCCATCTGCTGCTGGCTGTTTTCAGAGAGGTCACTGCCCTGTATGGAAGCAGCTGCTCGAGTCTTCATCCCAAACAGCAGGTAAGATGCGTCACTTTGCAAGTGAAGTGGCAAACGTGCTTCGTTGATAAGGATGAATGAGACTTGAGTCCTTTTTGTTCTTCTGCCCCAAATACGGTTATGTCTCGATCTGAGCAGACTGGGAATGTTCTCAAAGCAGGGGCATGGGAAGCAGCTGATAGTCCTCTTCAGTATCACGCTGGCTTTATTCCTTTTAAATATGTACTTTCAGCAAACAGATGCTATGACCAAGTTCATCCGGAAGTCCCCAGTCCTGAGTTCTCCAGACCTGCAGCACTTTGCAGCTTCCCTTGTGATGAATTCGCTGCCGTCTCTGAGGGTGGATCCTCAAAGCTTCAGCCACCACGGAGCGCTCATGGAAATGGTTGTTCACAGTGCGGCTGTCTTGTTGTGCGGGCAGAGCCGCGTCCTACAGCCCCTGCGCAATCTGGCCTTCCACCCACACACCATGGAGGTAAAGAGGTGTAACCCGGGTGGCGATTCAGCACGTTCCTGCTCCTGTCATCTGTCTGCTGGATCCCCTGTAACCAATCCTTTCTTAACGTCAAAAGCACCAAATCAGTGTTTTAGCTCTGAGCTGCCGATGTACGATTATTGCTGCATTGTTGGGATTAGTCTGCACTTCTCAAGGTACCTCTGCATCCTGAGCAGCATCAGACAAATACTTTTCCTGCTGTTTGAGCAGATCTGAAAGCAGTTGGCAGATCGTGCCGCAGAGACCTGAGTGCTTGAGGGTCGTGGCTCATGGAGCCCTGGGCTGGGTCAGGACAAAGGGATCTGCTGCTCTACTTCTTCTGGCTATCCCTTAAGGCATAAGGAAATGTGCTGGTGCACACCAGGGTACATTGGGAATCCAATTCAGGTTGTCTAGAGAGTGCACATGCGAGTCTTAACAACACTGACTGCTCTTAAGAATGGGTTTTCAAAGGTAGAGTTTGAAAATGTGCATGTACATCATCTGTGTGACCTCTGCTCTCAGACCTCTCTTGTTCCCCATCATGAACAAAGAACCAGTAAGTGACTGCTACAGGAAAGAACTGGTTTGTGTATTAGTTTGTCACCTTTTTTCTTTTCCTCCTTAGCACTCTTTTCTGCCTACAATGCCAGAAGATCTAATGGTTCAGGCGAGGAGCTGGGTAGAACTGGGTGCTCTGCGCTGGTACAGTAAGTGTTCCTGAGTGGCTGTGAAAGAAATGGAAGGGTAATCCTTGGGTTTCGAATGAAACGGTTCCAGATGTGAGGACAGACATGCTCCTCTTGGCAGCATGAGTTATCCTTTGTAAATGAAGATTTGTAGCTATAGTTTATGTGGGTAATGCACCAAATTGCATCGACCCTGTTTGCCTTCAAGCTTATAGCTGCTTATAAAGTTCAAGAGTACCAAAGGCACGTCCTGTTTCTTCTGGCAGTGTTGAAGTGGTGTGAGCAGAAGAGGAGTGCTTTGCCACCTTCCTGGCCAGCTCTCAGTTCTGTGCTTTGCACAGTAGGATTTTAGTGCAGATTAGGAATCGGGGGCGGGAGCATTCATCCTCACTTTGGTACTCAGCAGCAGAGTCTTTCAGACTTTCATTCCTTGTTTCTTGAGAAGAGAAGCACTGAAAAGTTCCTTGGGTTCCTACATTGGCCTGTTGCTCCTTTCAGCTCTGAGACAGTCAGTGTTTTTGATTAGATCTTGAAGCATATTTCTTGCTCCAAGATGACGGCCTCTATGAGAGGGGAAAAACAGGGGCTTAATAAATGTCCATCTTCTAACACTGTCCTGTTTGTTTCTCTTTCTTCACAGCATGTCCAAATGGCCACCCCTGTGCTGTAGGGGAGGTAAGAATTTGAGACTGGTGGGTTTTTAAGCAGGTGGTGTTTTCAACAATAAAATGGTTTATCTTGTTTACAGGTTTTAATATTCTATTGCACGGTGGTTTATTTTCTAAACTCTGTATTATTAATCATTTTGCTATCATAATACAGAATTTAGGATAGCACTAACATGTCTTATACCATAAATCTAGGAAATGAGGTAGAGGTCCTTCGCCCAGTACATAGCAGTGTTTGAATGAACCAGTTACAGCCTGGACTGTTGTTTCACTCTTTCTCGGCCGGAGAGGATCTTGCTCTAGAATTCAGTGTTCTCATTTTGCTTTTTGCTAGTGTGGGCTCCCCATGGAAGTGAGCTGCTGTCTTGACTGTGGTGCCGTAGTTGGAGGGGAACAGCATAAACCACTGCATGGCTTTCAAGAATTCCGGTATGCTTTGAGTCACTAACCTCTTCAGTGCTAAACGACCTAGCACTTGCCTTTTGAGGGAAAAGGTGCCAACTGCTTCACGCTGCTGCCTGGAAGGTGGCACGTGGGATGATTCCCTGGTAGCTCGGACGTGGGCCACTGAGGGGGAAGAGGCTCCGCTGCTGGGAGTGGTGGTGTGACTGACTGTGCAGAAATTGCCTTAACAAAAGATCTTGGCAAGCTGCTGGTTTGGGGTTTTCCTGCTCATCGTGGCTGATACGGGTTATGGTATAGGTGGTTCTACACCAACATACAGGAATAGGCAACATTTTGTTAAATGGATCGGCGTAACTAAAGAACTTCGACCAGAGCTTCAGTAACTGTGATGTGTCCTCCCTCCTCCTCCGTCTTCTGGATTAGCACTTGCAGCCCTTGTGTGTGAACGTTAAAGTTGATAAGTCTTGAACAGCTTCTTGCTACCCAGCGTGGAGTTGGCTTCCTTGCCCTGCAGGGCTGGACATCACCTCTGTCCGTGTCCAAGGAGGGGTTATCAGCCAGCAAAACCAAACCAATTGGCTTATTTGTGTTACAAAACTTACTGGAAGTCGTAGTTCCCCTGTAGCTCTTTTAATTGGCAGCTTTTATGGCATTCAGAGAAACTGTGGGTCAAAAAGACATTACTGGGTATCAAAGGCATCTCTTGTGTGTTTTCTGTCAAAGCAAAAAAACCACTATATGTGTGATTTCCGACAGGAGTAATGAAGACAGAACTCAGACCGGCCACGTACTTGGAGATATACGACACAGAAGAACAATGGGAGTATCTGAAAGGGCCATGACCCCTGTTGTCTTCTCTCTGATACGCTTGCTCACGCATTTGGCCATGTTGCTGGGAGCCACAAAAGATCCTCAGGTATCTTCCAGTAATAGTTTCAAGTGGCAATATGAAATGTAGTGAAACCTTTGTATGATGCAGGTATTGAATTGCCAAGTAAGTAGGGCAGTCTTTAAAGATACATGACCCAAATTCACTTCCCTCCTTGCCCAGGAGGGCTTTTGGTCCCTTCATGCACTTTGCCTGCACACACATACACTCCCCACGCCTTTGTTTGTGCAAGGGGTAGGAATCCTGTAAGACAGAGCTGACTTTCAGGTCGGACGCTAGTTCTGTGTGCCTTGTGCTTGAACTGGAAGTTATTGGCTGTGCTCATTCTTGCCTTTTGTTGCTCTTTAGTCATTGCAAAAGATTATCAAGCCACCGGTGCGTGACCCTGTGAGTTTCCTGCAGGAGCACATTCAGGAGGACTTGGTGCAACTGACAAAAATTTTGGGGAAGAGTGTGGATGAGACTATCAATATCCTCCATCTCATCCTCATCAGCCTCCTCAAGGACCCTCATCAGCACCCAGGCCACTGTAAGGAAAGCTACCAGCCATACCGCTACTGCAAGCTCTAGCAGCCTTCCAAGGGCAGCAGTTATTTAGCTGCTTTGCTGACAGACCATTTCCAACAGGCTGAGCTGATGAGGGAGACTCAGAAACGTGAGGGTGTTGAGGTTTTTTTACAGTAGGGAGTGAAGAATTTTTGGCTGTTCACTTCTCTTTCAGTTGAGTATGTGGGGTTTGCAAGGTTTGGTGCAGAATTCTGAGAAGGAATTACTGAAGGAGTAGCTTGTGACGTGTTTGTTGATGGAGCTTTCAGCTCACAAACAGAGGGACTACGCAAAGCAGAGCAGCTCATGCTGTGTACAATCTAGATACTAAACTGCCTCGAAGCGACTACCAAGAAGCTATTCAGTAGAAGAGGGATGGCAGAGTGTGGTTCATGGTAGAATGCAGAGTGCAGTGAGTCACTGTGCCATAGAGGGATTTATATGTAATAGCCATATTTTTAGTGTCTGGCAGCACAGATCAGTATTCCAAGCTCTGCTCCTTGGTCTGTCATTGGTCATGGTCTGACCTTGGACAACTTGCTTTTAACTTTTCTGGGATTATGAATGACTTGTATAAAAGTCCACATCATTCAAATCAATGACTGGACTGAAGCTTCTGAAAACCTGTGATAGCTGTGTGCCAGTTTGGATGACACTCTCCAACTAGGCCAAGATACTTGATCTGCTTCTGGGATCCCTGTCATTGCTCTTGGCCCGTCGGTTTGACTTGCAGCGATGTCACATCTGGAAGCATAGAGGATCTGTGCTTTCTTTTAACTGAAATACTGCAGATGTAAGAGATAAAATGTTCCTGTTGCAGGGCCAGTGAAGTTTGATGATGTGCTTTCCACCAAGGAGAAGAGAAACAAATGGGAACAAATTGTTGCAGAAACAATTATTGTTCCTGAATTGCAGGTGAGAAATTTGCTTTATTAAATTGCAGTAGCTGAGCAGTTCAAAATCCACTTATTTGGGAATCTGACCTGCTCTAATATCTGTGCTGCACTCTTCACCCAACTGTTCCTAAAGTTAAGCCACCCATGACACAACTGCAGGTTAGCTTTGGTTTGTAAGGGTCAGCCAACTTCATTGTACCTGTGGGAAGGAGCATCTGAGGCTAGCATTGGGCTACAGTGATTTTGTCTAGCTCAAAGCAGAAATGTCTTAGCTCCATTGCCCAAGTGAGCGTATGGTTGTCCCAGATAGAATCATAGAATCATTCTGGGTGGAAGAGACCTTCGAGATCAAGTTGAAATGAATCCTGTCTTCCCTGCCCTCCCCCCCCCAGACACCCCATCCTCAGAATGGAAGGCCTGTGAGTTGGATGAGCTGGAGAGCAAAGAATAACTTCATGGTGTAAACAGCTGGCTTGCAGAGTGTCTTTTACACTAGGAGTTCATCTTCTGCTTTGACAGATTTGTGTCAGTTGATCATCAGCTATTAAGGACATATAGTCTAGTGGAGGTTCAGTATTATATTGGACACTGACAATTCTGATATTTTTATTTTTTATTTTTTAATGCAGGATTTGGATAAAAAACTTCGGAAGTTAAACAGACAAATTCAAGAGGATGAGAGAATCTCTTCCAATCCAGTAGTGAAAATAGTGTATGGTGACCCATCCACTTTCCTGTCCCAGCTGCCAAAGGATAGTCACATACATCATTCCAAGATGTGGAGCTGCCGAAAGAGGATTTCGGTCGAGAACCTGGGCCACATAGTCCAGCAAAAGAATGCCAAGGACTCTGTCCCTCTCCTTTGGAAGTTTCTGCAGAAGGTGGGTGTGACACAGGGGTGTTCAGAGGTCAGTTTGCAGAACCACAGACCAGCTGAGGTTGGAAAGGATCTCTGGAGGTGATCTGGTCCAGCCTGCTGCTCAGGCAGGGTCACCTAGAGCCTATTGCCCAGGACTAACCCACTGTTTGATTATACAGTGTCTTTATTCTCATAACTCTCTATAATCTTGAGAACTGCACACGTAAAATACTCTTTGGTTTTCAACATTTAAGGTGTAATCCTGTACAAGTATTCAAAACTGAGTTGTCCAAGAACAACCTTCCTCATAGCTGCCCTTTCCTCTTCCAGGAAACAGAACTGAGGCTGGTTAAATTCTTACCAGAGATTCTGGCTCTGCAGAGGGACTTGGTGAGGCGATTTCAGAACACTGCTGATGTCAGGCAGTGCTCGATCAGAGACTTCCTCAAGGAACCCCTCTCAGGTGAGAAGACTTGGGCAAAACTGTAGTTAGCGAAACAAAAAGCGCTGGATAGTCCAGCTGAAAATGAAGGTGAATAGGTTGCAAGCTCAAGAGAAGTTCAGCCCTCATATCTTCCTTTTAACTCCCGTCTAAATGAATTGCAGACCTTGACCCTAGAGTTATGCTTGGAAAGTCATCAGGTGACTTGAAAGACAATTAAGCACAGGAAGATTGTTCACAAAGGGTGAGGACTCTGTTCAGAGACAGGCAAGATAAATCCCTGAGGGCAGCAGTGGGTATGTTGAATGTTTAAAGAGTAGGTCCTGCCTAAAAGGGGCAGTAGATGTCCTTCCATTTGTGAGCAGCATAGAGACATTTTTGTGGCAACTCCTTCAGTTGGTCTTGTGTTTTTAAGTACTTTCGGAAAAGTGCTTAAAGTTGTGCAGAATCAGCCCAAGGATCCATCCAGTTTTGTAGGCTGAGCCAGCAGCAGCCAGCAATGGGGGAATATAAACACAACAAATGACTCCACTTGATACCCCTAGAAAAGTGTTTGATGTCTATTTAGTCTCTCTTGATCCATTTGAGCAGTTGCCTGGACTTCCAGGTATGCTTTGGCCATTCTTGTATTACAGAGTTTCACGGTGTTGCCAGTAAAAGGTGCTTCAAGGATTTGTCTTTCTGTTGTTCCTCAGATGTGATGAGGGACCTGTTACAGAGGAGAGTGAATGTGTTTCTGTCTGTCTGGAACAAGCTGAGAAGCTCACTGGACACCAATGGTGAGTACCTGTCTTTCCCAGCATTGTGCTGAGTGATGGAAGTGAGAGATTGCCAGTTGTCAGCACTCCTCTACTACCCTCCAACAGTTTGAGTTCCTCCCAGCAGTCATGCTGAGACATCCTCAAAACTCACCTTGGCCGTGAAAGGTCTAGGAAGAGCTAGATGCAAATGGAATAATTTCTTTCCCTCTTGTAGTATTCTCACCTGAACTCACTCCCTTGAGTCCATAATGGAGTGAGCGCTGCTTTTTTCAGCTTCTGTACTTTCTCCTGATCTGGGTCAGCTCAGGTAGAGGTTTGGTCATTGTGGGCTGGCTCTGGGCAACCTCAAGCAGTCTTCTCTGCCTTTTGTTTCAGGTGAGATTAAACTCCCTAAAGGCTACTGTGATGCTGACCTGACCCTGGACAGCAATCTTGAGGTCCTTCTGCCTCGTCGACGCGGGCTGGGCCTCTGCTCCACAGCCTTGGCCAGTTACCTCATTGGTCTGCACAATGACTTCATCCACTCGGTGAACAAGCACATCAAGGAAGATGATCAGTATGTTGCTATTCCAGCGAGGCATTTGGGGGGGCTCTGGTGTATCACCTGCTACCTCACAGTCAGCTTTTCCTGCTCCTCAAAGGCTTCTCGCTCTAACTGGAGACTGTTTTCTCTTCTGCAGCTACTTGGTCAGTCCATCAGAAGTGGCTGACCTGCACTTGATCAGTTACGAGGTTGAGAGAGACCTGATCCCTCTGATCTTGTCCAACTGCCAGTACAGCATGGAGAAGGGAGGGGAGACATTGCAGGACTTTGATCTGGAGAGGATCCAGCAGCAGGTTGTCAGCAAGTTCCTGCAGGGGAAGCCGCTCATCACCCTAACGGTAGGAGAAGGCAGCTGGCTGTGTCTTCTGCAGACAACTTCTTGGCTGCTCTTGGAGCCCTGCAATGTTTGCTGCAACCAGGCATGCCCTGTAGCAGGGTGAGCAACGCCACCAAAGCTTTACCACCGTGGGTTTCTTTCCTGACAGGGAATACCCACCCTTGTGTACAGACATGATCGGAACTATGAGCAGCTGTTCAATGATGTCAGGAATAAGATGGATCAGGTGGGTTTGTGCATTGGAGGAAACGGGGCAACGTGAGCTCTGACGTCCCAAGAAAGGCTTGTCTTCTGCCCCTTGCCATCTTCATCCGAAGGCTTGCCCACTTGTCTCTCGGCACGCCTTGCATGTGGCCTCCTTTTGTCAGCCAGGATTTACAAGGGGAAGGGATGTGGTTAAACGTTTCCCGTTTCCTAAGTCTGGGGCCCTGCTGTATTCCATGGCTGTAGCAACTCGAGCAGCACTAAGGAATGGCTCTGAACTACTATTAACTGCTTTGACTTCATGGTTTTCAGAGTGCTCTCCCCAGTTCTGTGATGAACATGATCAGTGGGGAGCTACAGTCTTACAGTGATGTCTGTGATGCTCTCTCCGTCATTGAAATTACCTTGGGATTCCTGGCCATGGCTGGAGAGAAGGCTGAGATGCTTCTGACTGACTACATCGTAAATGTTCTGCAGATGGGTGATCAGACAAACCCTCATGTGCTGCAGGTGAGTCCTGAGAGAAAAGCTCTTATTCTTACAGGATAAAATCTGCACTGGTTTGTACTGAATCCAACAAGTCTGATCTCTGGGCACAGCAAAAGTTCAGCTTGAACAGGTATGGGGTAGAATTCCCTCCCCCCCTCCATGTTCAACAGCAGGAGGGAGAACAATTTTCACTTCCCCTGCAACCAGCATTTGCAAGGTGGGTGCGTCAAATAGCTTGTGATGCTCAGCAGGTTCTTGCAAAGCCCTGCAGAAAGGTCAGGCACAGGATGTGCAGAAGGTCAGAATCTTCTCTGCAGGTCCAAGCTCTTCTGTCAGCACCAGGAAGGAAAATTCTCTGTTGAGTGTCAGCATAATTAGTTGCAGTGCTAAAGCTAAGGGAGAACTTTCAATTATGAATCAGATTTCAGTGGTGCTGCCTTGCCTGGTCCTGGGCAGGATTCAAAATACCCCTTTACCTCTCAAAAGTGCTGATATGGGAAGGTTTTATCTCCTAAAATTGTGTGGAAAGAGGCACTTTATGGACAGTGGGCCAAGGCACTATGTCATGACAAGCAGGTGTGGCATAGCTGCACTTTCCCACTCTCTTCATTATACCGAAAAGATGGATTTTTGAAGGCAAAACAGGGAAGAGGGAGAGAGAAGCCTCCTTCAGATGGGCTTCTACACCCAGGTTGAAGAGCTCAGTGAATTCCTGCTGAGCTCTCTGCCCTGTGTTCCTCTGCAGCTTTGACCTACCAGGTCCCTAAACACACCCCTTATGGCTGGGTCCCTAAAGACACCCCTTATGTCCCTCTTCACTCCTTATGTGTGTGTTCCTTCCAGGCCCTCGGACGATGCCACCTGAAGCACAGCATAGCCCTGTGGCAGCTTCTCTCTACCCGCAAATCGGAGCAGCTTCTGCGCCTCAAAAGGGTGAGGTGCACTGATAACTCCTGTGTCTGGCCATCTGTCATCTCCTCTTCAGGTGAAGTTGCTCAGATGTTTATGGTTGGTTGGTTTGTTTTTTTTTTTCCTCTTGCTGCATTTTTAGGATCCCTTTGCAGACGTCAGTACAGACTACAAAGCTGAGCTCAGTCCAGAGATTGCCAAGCTCCTCACCACCTTCCTTGTCCACACAAGGCTGGAAACCTTCCTGCAAGAGCTCCATGAAATGATTATCTTGAAGCTGAGGCGTGTCCAGGCTGTGACTGTGTTCAGACCCACATGGAGGTAAGAGTTGTGCAGCCCCAAACATCCCATAGTTGTTGTTATTAAGCTTCTCTGCTGCTGAAAGTGCAAGTGATGGAAATGGTTCCCCTGGCACGCTATGGCCTTGCTGGACACAGAGCACAGCCATCAACGTGCAGAACATGCAGCTCCTTCCAGGACACGCTGCCTGTTGCTGGCATGTAGGGCTCTCCCTCATCTTGCACAAGCTGTCCTGGGAACGCTGCTGGAATATGATACCAGGAGCTGCTGTTCGTGAACACGAGCACTTCTGCACTCACAGAGTGGCCCTGACAGCTTGGTCTGACCTGCAGCCTCCCATTGCTGGGGTCTCCAGCATCTCTCTAGAATCCCAGAACTCAGCACTGCCAGGGCACCACTAGCCCATGTCCCTCAGCACCACATCTCCACGTGGGGCTTGGAAACCCCTCCAGGCATCATGGGGACTCCACCCCTGCCCTGGACAACCCTCAAGGGGAAGAAATTGTTCCTCAGCTCCAACCTAAACCTCCCCTGGGGAACTTGAGGCCGGTTCCTCTCGTTCTTCTTCCCCGTAAATCAGCCTGGTTGTTCAGTCCTCCTTATTACCAAACACATATGTTAAAACTGTGTATGTGACACTGGTGTGTTCCCACCACACAGAGTGCCAGCTGCCCTTTGTACTTTGCTGTGCACCATCTTAACACTGCTTTTCACTCTGTTTTCCAGCCTGAAGGAATCTCTCCTTCCTGACCTCGAAGCAAAAGGCTCTGAGTTAGCCCCAGAGCTGCAGGAGATGTTCCCCGGGGAGATCCTTCTCTCTCATGCTACCGCTACCTGGAAAGCAGCCGCTCTCTTCAAGAGAGAGCGTAGGGAAAGCTGAGCCCACCCTTTGGTACCCGGGGAGCTGCAGCACCACAGCCAGCGGGTGCCGGTGAAATTCCGGAGCCTCGGCGGTTGTGTTTTCTTGTGTTGGGGGATTTTTGTACTACCTTCGGCACCGAGCTGCTGTGAAGGTCAGGTGCCTTCGCGCAGCAGGAGGACGGGGGAGGAACACGGGCAGCAGGGGCTGCTGAAGGCGTCAGGAGAAACCCCGAAGCCACCGGAGGAAGATGAAGGACTCTGTTTTTCAGAAACCATCCTCCCCTCGTGCGGGGAAGGATATTTTTTTAATTTTATTTTTTTTTTTTTTTTCACTCTGCACTTCTCTTGCCATTGATTTATCGCTGCCCTTGCCCCGCACACGCCGCTCCCCGGGCAGGGGCCTCCCCGGCACCACCCCCGGACGAAGCGGCTCCTGGGCTGCGGCAGAGCCCCGGTACCGGCTCCTAATGAAGCCCTTTCTCGCTCCCAATAAAGCCCTTTCTCGCTCCCGCGGCTCCTCCGCTTCGTTCCCCGCCGTGCCCGGAACGGCCGCTGCGGGCCCGCGGTCCTGGAGAGGGGGGGGGGAAGATGGGGGCGGGACACGAGCTTCCGGCGCCGCCATGTCGGGGCGAGCGGCCGAGCGGCCACCGCACGCCACCCTGGGCCACTGGGAACGGTAACGGGGCGGCCCCGCGTGCGGTGTGCGTGCGGTAGCCATAGCAACGGCGCGCGGCCGGGGTGGGGGGGGGGGGGGGCCCCCCTTCTCCCCGCCTCG
>WUAM01000179.1:4741189-4756546 GCA_024336885.1 Actenoides hombroni | reverse complement strand
GAGGTGGTGGCTGCCCCATCCCTGGCACCATTGCAGGGGAGGTTGGCCAGGGCTCTGAGCACCCTGCTCTGGTTGCAGATGGCCCTGCTCCCTGCAGATGGTCCTGCTCCTGACCTTTAAGAACCAGTCTGTGGTTCTATGAACTTGCTTTGCATTGCTGCTGAAGCATGAGCCAGCTAGGAGGGCGTTATGGGACCCAGGCTTGCTGGGTGTTCCCATCACCTTCTCTGCAGTGACGAAGGTGGGGAGCTCATGGTGCAGACCAGCTCTTCCTGAAGGAAAGATCATCTCGGGGAAAAGGAGAATTTCCCATCGAGGAGAGTAGGGAGGGGGGGCCTTGGGGCAGCCAGTTCCCAGGGTTCACTTTTGGCAGCCTGAGGGGCTGGGAGCGCTCAGGTCAGGTCAGGAGGAAGCTCCATGCCTGGCACGCTGAGACCAACACCCATCAGTGAAGTCATTGGTGAAGCTTCTCGAGCACAGAGCACAGAACAGTTTCCATCTCTGGATCAATATGAGCCTCAGCCAGTTTGTGGGGCTGCAGCTTCTCCTCCAAAGTGTGGGTTCCTGGATGTCTTTGGCAGGTTATTCCCGACGATTTCCGGGGAAATTTGGAGCAGATACAGGAGTTCTTGAACATGGCCCAAACTCCGGTGTGTTGATAGAGAAAGCCATCTGTGTGAGCTTCCAGCCTGACGAGGAGAAAGGAGGATTTTCTGGGATTGGAGAGGGGTGCTGAGGGTCGGGACCCCTTTGGGCAGCTGTAAATGCTGCCGAGCACTTTTGCATAAATTTATCTTTGCCACTTTGGTCGCTCGTTTTCTTGCCGCCACCTCAGTCCTGGTGCTGCTTGGGCTGGAGAGGAAACCCAGCTCCTTCCACACGTCCCTGCAGCGTCCTCTAGACCAGAGCCTGAGCTGGGTCCTCCAGCACTACTCGGGGGACACGGGAGGAAGCAGCAAGCTTGGGACCCCAGCCAGTTTGGGGGGTTTGCTGGGGTGGCCTCGGGAGTGTTCAGAGGGGAAAGGTGCTGACTGGGTGCTACCCGGGAAAGAACCCCTTGCTGGTGGGAAAGAACCCCTTGCTGGTGGGAAAGAACCCCTTGCTGATAGGTTCCATGGCCCATGGCTGGAGCGGAGCAGGGAGAGAGCTGCTGCAGCCCAGCTGCTCTTGCGGGAGAGATTACTTGTAATTAGCAGCAATCCCTGCGCCAGGAAACTCAGTCTGGTTTAAGGTGGCAGCAGGGCTGGCTGTGCCCGGCTGCGGGCACACACCAGAGACCCCCCACCCCCTAACCAGCCTCCTGCACCCCTGGCACACGGCTGGGTGCTGTAGCCTCCCAGCACCACCACCATTCCCACTGGGGTGAGCCCTGCAGGACCCCCCTAACTGGTGGGTGCTGGGGCATTAACTAATGAGTTTTCACTGGGAGGAATTTGTCTGGGACCTTTCCCAGCTCTTCCCAGCAGCCGTGGGACCACTGTCAGCAGCAAATGGTTCAGCTTCACTAAACCACAGGGACAGAGGCTTCTAAAGCCTGACACAAATTTAGGCACAGATGACATGTTGTGGGCAGGGGACAGCTTGCTCTTGGAGCTCGTGGGCAGAACACCAGAGAAGCCCATCTTTTTTATGCCAGTTACCTTGACCCTGGCTTTGCTGGCCTGGGTAGCAACCAGCCTGTGCTTGGGTGCCACAGGACCAGCCCAGGCTCATCCCAAAGCCCGGGTCACACCACTCCTGCTGCAAATGTACCTCAGCTGTGCTGGAGGCGGGTCTGCTGGGGAGAGGAGCAGCTCCTGCTGTGGGCATTGCCTGGAGAGAAAAGGGCTTTCCCCAGCAGCAGGGACCAGTTCCTCCTGACCGGGCTGTGCAGCTGAAGTGGGTGAGTGTCTGTGGTTCTAAACTCCTTTGATACGTTGGTGATTTTGTCTGCTGCTGGTTGGTGTTTGGCCACGAGAAGGTTGGGCTGTGCTGGTTGGTAGAGGTTGTGCAGCAAGAGATGTGAGCTGGGCTGTGTTGGGCCCCGTGTCTCAACGGGAACAGGAGGCTCTTGCTGTTGGGGCTGCCGCTGGGGGTTGTCTTCTCCTCCTGAGCTCAGGGCTTTTCAGCACCCTGTGCCATCACCCCTCAAGAGACCTGGGGCTGGTACTGCTCGAGCTGTGGGGGAGAAGCCTCTGCCCAGAGGGGAAAAAACCTAACATAAAAAACGTGGTGTTGGGGGGGAAAGCCCCAAAGCATCACTCAGCACTGCTCCCCCCACCCCAGTACCTGAACGCACGTGTTCCTGAGCTCTTCTTACTGGGAGTGCAGGTAACCCCCTGAGGTCAGAGGGGCTGGGGTTGCAGTGACCTTCGCAGGGTTTAGAGGGAGGCTGGGTGGAGCCGAGGGCTCTGCTCAGGTTCTGGGCTGACCTGTGCCCTGCGATGCTCTCGGCTGCCAAAACCTGGGGAGGTGGTTAAACAAACGGACTAATCTCTGTGTTTGGTGTCTACTTGGGGCTCTCTGAACACAATAAGGGATTAACTTGGTCTTTATCTAATTGGCTTATAAACTAGGGAAGGGAAAATCGCTTTGTAATGCATGAAACCTCCTCTTAATAGAAACCCAGAGACTAGAGCCCGAGTGTCCTTCCTAAGAAAACTCATACACAGCTCTTCCTCTTTAACTCCCTGTTTGCTGGAAATTAGCTTTACTGGGTGTTAAGCGTTTGTTCTCCCGTTCCCAGCAACCCATTGCTGACTTGTTCTAAAGCCTTGTCTTTCCTTGTCATCGAGGATGCTTTTCTCTTTAACGTTTCTCTCTGTGGCTGTTTGGGAGCCTCTGAACGGGTCTCAGTGCTTGGTAACTGACTCCTCGGAGCTGCTGGTGAACGGGGCGTGGAAGCCAAAGGGGAGGAAGGTGGAGAGAGGGAGGAAGGAGATTGAATCCTCTCTTGTGGCTGCGGTGGGGGCTCTGTAAAAAGGAGCAGGTTTTGGGGACAGATCTTTAGCTTCTCAACACGGTGAATTAATGCACTGCAACACAATCCCTGCCCCTCTCCTGTGTGCCTGGGGGGGGACTGAGGCTGACTACCTTTGATTAAACTTATCTGCCACCTCTGCTGCCTTATCATTCAGGCGGTGCTGCCAGGAGGGGCTGGGCGGTAGAATCCTCCCTGCTCTGCTCCGGCTGGCTGCTCTGCAGCCCGTACTGGTACTGCTGGGATATGCCATGTGGGTTTGGATTTCCTGACTCCCCGCAGCGCTCTCTGTGTGAGATATGGCACCGAGACAGCTCTGCCAAATGATTCCTGCTGGAGCCGTGCTGGGGGTGCGGAGCATGCCCGCTCCCTCCCCTGCCTGAGAACGCGCTGCTGGGAGGGGACGCAAGAGCAGGGAAGCTTTGAGGAACTGTCTGTTCTCGGGCGCGCTTGGATCTGCCTGGCCCGTGCAGCCTCCCAGGCATGGCATCTGTGCGCGGGGCACGTGGCCGGGTGGCTTTCTGAGCCACGGCGGTGCGGGGAGGCCGCGTGTCCCGCCGGGCACCCAGCCACTGTCCTGCGGCCAGCTCCTTCCTCCGGGAAGCTGGTAATTAAAGCAGGAACCATTTCTTGGCTTGGCTGGTGGGGAGGCTGGAGGGAGTCGCCCGCCCTGCTGAGATGCACATGTTGGAGAGCCCTTTCTGGCTGTCACGCTTTCGGCTCATTAACAGACACAGCCTGCACTGGCTTAATTAAACCTGGGCTGCCCCACGCTGAGCCTCCTCGCTGCGAGCTTGGCTTCTGCAGGTCAGGCTCAGCCCCGCGTGCGGAGAGAGCCAGGTCAGAGGCTGCTTAAGAGCTCCTCCATGCAAACCCAAGCTGGCATAAGGGAATAAACCCACTCCCCTTCTGAACCTGGTGTTATTGCCACCCCTCCAGGTGGGAGCTTCTCAGCTGCCTCCAGAGAGCTCTTGTAGCCCCTTGTTTTACAGCTTTATTTGCCTTCTGGATATATGAAGGGAGAAGGAAGACTTGTGCCAGTCAAATGATAAATGATTTGTTCTGCTACAAATTCTCTGGATCTGCTTCCTCTGTGTTTTATTGTGGACACCTAGAGATCAGGAATGAAGATCTGTGCACGTGTGCTGCTTATCTGGGGCCCTTTGATAAGGGAGAGACGGTTCTTTAGGATGCAAGTCCAGTTCTCCTCTGATTATTGAAGGAGTCTAGATGAGGAACTCAGTTGCAGATGTCTGAAGTCAGGTGAGATGAATTCCCACCTCTGTGTCTGGAGCCTGGGATAGGCCAGATGCTGCCTGTGCAGTTTGAGTTGTAAGGAGCGAGCTCTCGTGACTCAAGGTTTGTATTTCAGGGTGCACAGGGAAACTGGGTTTGTTGCCATTTCCCCATTTTCCACCCCCCTCCCCCCAGTTCTCATTCTGCTTCCCTTCTGACTTGTGCTGGTCAGGTAGGTTTAGGAGGGGTCTCCCTCCTGTTTCCTCGAGCTAGGTCCATCTGCAGTCTGGTAGCATCAAGCCCCGGCCTGGGTGCAGCTGCAAGCGCTGAGCTTCCCCCGCCGCCTTTCCAGCGCGTTCGGCTCGCGCGGAGCTGGCCGTGGCAGCTCTGCGCCCTTGGCTCCATCCCTTCCACTCGGAGCAGGGATGCTGCTCCCCAGCTTCGGGCCCTGCTCTCTGGCTGTGCACTGGCATTTTTAGTGTTGGTCCTGCCTGCGACAGCTGAGCCCCACCAGGGCATCCAGAAGCCTCTCGCGCTTCGGAGGCGGTTGGTGCCAGTGGACGCTGGCTGTGCGGGCACCAGTGAGGCCGGGCAGCAGCGTGGGCCCCTTGCAGTTGTCTCCTTTTGTCCTACAAATAGTTCTCTGCCCAGACCACTCTTCCCCGTGCCGGGCTCGGTTGATCCTCTCTTAATACCGATTCGGGCACCTCTTGCCAGAGCCCTGCCAGCCCCCTGGTTTTATTTTAAGGCCATATTAATTAAAAGCAAATGAGTGGAATTTCTCTTGACATCCAGATTAATAGCAAACGAGATAATTATGAACTGTGTCATTAGGGTGATGGAGCAGCTTGTGGAAGAAGGCTCAACCCAAAAAAAGATGGCAGGTCTGCAGCACAGACAGAGATCTCTCTGTTCTGGGGGCAGGAGCTGTGCCCCCTTCCCGGGGAGGGGGAGAGCAGGAGGGCAGTGGGGGGCAAGGGCTGTTTGGGCTCTTGGGCAGATGAGGGGTTGGACTCAATGATCTTCAGAGGTCCCTTCCAACCCTTACCGTTCTAGGGGGCACGCTCAGAGCAACTCTGTCTCCATTCTGGAGACCTGATAAGCTTTAAAAACACAAAATAAAGGCTGTAAAATCAGCCTGTAATTAATTCTTGGGTTTGTTCCCACCTCAAGGGCTCAAAGCAGAATGTTTCCTTAGGAACGTGCTTTTTCTCTCTTTTCTTGGACTCGTTGCTTGGCTTGTTGAACCTCTGCCTGCAAACCCCCCAGCTGTTCACACTCCACTGCCGGTGCTCATGAGCTCGTGCATTGATTTTTATGTATTTATTTATTTATTTTATGATGTATTTCTCCCGCACTCCTGAGAACCTGGCGCATGGGAGGCCCCCAGCGAGCGCCGGGACTCCTGCCTCACGTAGGTGGCTCTGCCAGGGGACCGGCATCTCCTGGCTGATGTTTTGACTGGAGCCCCGTTCCTCTTGTGTGGAAACAGCTCCCGTTGGTGTGCTGATGAGGGGGATGTGATGAACCAGGCCAGTGGCACGGCTGGGGGGAGGGCCGCACGCCTGCGCTGCCAGGCGCGGGAAGCAGATGAAAGGGAGGGGAGGTGATGCTGAGCGCCGGCTCCGCGCCTCTGTCGCTGCTTGAAAGAGAGGCGTCCGTCGTCTGCACCAAGAGCATTGTTGCCTGCTAATAAAATATCAAACGAATCCTTAAGAGAGTGTTTAGGATCTGAAAGGCTGTGATAAATCTGGTAGCTTTGTAACTTGTTCAAAACTGCGGCGGGTAGCGCTGTGATTAAAGCCCTCTGATTAACACACAAACCTTGTTTGTAATGAGCAGGATTGGGAGGGTTTGGGAAATCCAGCTGGCATATAACAAGATTTCTCCAACAAATTACTTGGATATCAATTAGTTTGCTGGGTAAATGTCACCTGGCTTTTCTTTGTTTGCAGTAAACTGGTATCCAATTAATTTGACGCAGTTACTGCTTGTGACTGACACCGCTGTGGCTGCTGCAGCCTCGGAGGCAGGGCAGGGGCCGGGCTCTACCCCACCCCTGGGGCAGCATCGGGGCCAGGGCAACCCCAGTCCCCCCAGGACATCACCACAGCCTCTCCTGGTGCTCCTGCTGAGCCGAGTCCCCTCCCTGGCCCGGGGGTGGGCTCTGGGGGCCGAAACCCCTGGCTCGGGCTGGTCTGGGAAGCTGTCGCTGCAGCCGGTCGGGGCCTCCTCTCTCCTTCTGACCGAAGGTGGATGGATTTCATTTGGCTGAAAATAGCCTCTCCCCGCCGTGCTCTTGCCGTTCTCCTGCCTCCTTCCCCGGGAGCTGCCAAGCCGCACTTGGGTAGCGTGGCTGCAGCGCCTGGAGCACGGGAAGCAGCCGAGGATGTGAAAGCTGCTCCCCAAATCGCACAGGCAGTTGGGTTAAGGGGTGCAGAGCCGCAGCGGGAGCGAGCGGCGGACGGTGCCCCCGTTCCAGCCCTCGGGAAGGTTCCTGGGTGTCGGGTGTGCGACGGCTCGGCGAGGTGGATGGGGCTGAGGAAGGGCCGAGGCTGCTGAGGTCTTGCAGCCAAGCAGAGCGTGGAGGGGCTGTGGGCACATCTGGCTCCAGAGAGCTCTCCTGCTGCTGGAGGGAGCCCAACGTGCAGCTGGGCAGCTCCGGCCGGCCCTGGGAAGTGGCAGTTTGGGCCCCACGGGAGCTGGCTCCCGGTGCTGGGACCGTGGTGCCGGGGGCTCCTCTCCCAGCCCTGGATGCCTCCACAGAGCTCATGAATATTAAAGGCACCAACATATGGGTGATCTGGGGAGGGAGAAGAAATGAGCAGGAAGCGTTGCCAACTGGGAAGCACAACCCACCCCGGATCTAACATCGGTGCAAGAAGCCAACCCGGTGTCTGGGCGTAGGATGGTGTTGGGGGAGCTGGAGGGAAAAGGCTGGCGTGAGCTGGGGGGGTCTCGCTCCCTTCTCGTGAGGGAATAAATCGGCATAACTGTGTCCCCTTGGAGGGCTTGCCTGCCCCGTTGGGCTGGGAGGCCAGGTGGGCAGGAGGCCGTGTGGGTGTCTGGGGAGATGCAGGTGTCTGGGCTGCAGGTCCCTGGCGTTCACAAGCACTGAGTCAGCGGCATGGTGGAACCCTGCGTCCCTCCCGTCCCCACCCGGGCAGGAGGGGACTTTGCAGGGCCATCCAAGACCTTTGCATCCCTCCTTCGCTCCCTGCCAGCCAGGCCGGGGGCGGCCGCTGGCGTGGGGTTGCCCTGTGGCATCTCTGACTTGCATAAGAGCTTTGCCAGGATGATAAATGTTAAAATCTGCTGCAGGCTATCGCTGACCTAATTTTCCAGCATCGCTGTGGATCTTGTCATCTGTTGCTTACACAGCCTGGGTGCAGATGGGCTGACAAGGAGCTAAATAGTGGAGAGAGGGTATGGGGACTCCTGGGCTGTGCTGCCCTGGTCCCAGAGCCACTTGGGTCAGGGGGTACTGGGGCAGCATGGAGTGGGCTGTGACATCCCCCCCCCCCCGCAGCCCATCCTTTCATGGGATGAGCCTCTCCTGTGCCCAAACTGGGGCAAAAATGATACTTGGGGTCCAGCTCAGCTTCTCTCCCTGCAGATTTCTGCTAAAGTGGAAAACAAATGCTAATTACACAGCATAATTAGCGAGATGCTGCATCTATTTTTAATCAGCTTTGAAAGATATATTCTTCATTCTGCTCCGTGCTCACCGGCAGCCTCTCCCGTGGCGGAGCGGTGCTTAGTCAGGGACCCTCTGGGGGGAAATCGGTTGCTATTCCTCTCTGCGCCCCTGGGATGGAGCTGGCTTCCCTCCTGGGATCCACAGCCCGAGGAGCATCCCCCTCGAACTCCTCGGTGGAGTCTGAGCTCCCGCTGAGATCCCAACCCCTCCGTAATACATCAGGGGTGGCTGGGAAGGATAGAGGAAATCAGCTTAGCTCCACCAAGGTGGCGTTCAGCAGCGGCTGGGAAAATCGCAGGAGGAGGAGCCCAGGAGAAGGTTGCAAAAATATTCTGAGAAGGCGAGACGGGGAGGAGAAGGGGAGCAGTCCCCCCTTTTCCTAGCAGGTCCTTGCCCCTGGTGTAGGTGGGATGGGATCTCCTTGCTGCTGGCAGATGCCCGGTGTCAGCCCTGGCTGGGTTTGGGTCGCTTCGGAGAGAGCTGCAGGGTGCAAGAAGCAGACTTTGCTCTGAAACATTCAGCAGAGGGATGCAAAGTGCCTTTGAAAGTGGACACCAACATCTGCCGCAGCTGCAGGGGGTTCCTGCTCCTGCAGGTTGTGACACGTGGCCAGAAGTGATGAAGTGATGTGGAAGAGCAGAATGTGCGCGGGACCCCACCCCGGAGAGCAGAGCTCTCCTCCTGCAGCCAGCGGCAGGGGATGCAGCGCCTCGGAAAGAACCAGAATTAACAGGATTCTTCCAAAGCTGCTTTGAAACAAACTCCTGGGGTGGGAAGCAGCAGGGTTGGCAGGGAGGAGCTGCTGTGAAGGATCTATCCCTCCTGGGGGCTGCCTGCAGTTCACCCCTCTCCTGCTGACCCCAGTGTGCCAGTAGTGCAGGTTAGGGGACGAGAACACCGACTTGTCTTCAGCCAGCAGTACTGAGGGTACATAGATCATTTAGCGAGGGAAGGGCTGCACAGAAACAGGCTGGTGGCTGGGAGGTGAATCTGGGTCTCTCTGGGGCCCTGGGGCAGGCAGACATGGTATTTGGATGCCCAGCGATGCAGTAGGTCCACACTGGATGGAGATGGTCCAGGTTACGTGGTGGGAGCTGTTCTCCTGTGGTGCCAACAGCAGCTGAACTGGTCCCCAGTGTGTGCTGCCAAGGTTGCTGTTAGGGCTGACCCCAGCACGCTTGAGGAGGCAGGAGAGCTGGCAGTGCCTGGGCGGAGCTGGGGGAAGGTGGCATCTCCTTGGCATGGCTGTAGCTCAGCTGCTTTTCCTCCTGCTCTCCTCCTGGGCTCCCCCAGGCTCCAGGTGAGCTGGCTGCCAGCACCCAGGGTACCTCCAGCTCCCGTGCTGCCAGAGATGGTGTTTGGTGAGCGGTGCCGGCGCGTCCCTGGTGCAATCGTCCTGTGCAAACAGCCCTCCCCAACCTCCCACCTCCACCGGCCACCCGCTCGGAGCCGCCGGGGTCGTGGCTGCCTCTCCTCTGCTGCTCAAAATGATTTTTCCTCCCGAGCTGCTCCCAGTGCTGCCACCAACCCCTTCCCGTAGGACAACAGCTCTGTCCTTTCCTGTATTTACCCACCTGGCACCTCTCCAGCTCCGTCTGCTGGGCTGCCGCGCTGGGACAGACTGGTCCCCCTCCCAGCAGGATGAAGGCAGCGGGCTCAGGGCTGTGACTGGGATGGTCCCAGCTCCCTGCGTGGGGCAGCTTGTGGGACATTGTGATGCCCATACAGCAAAACTTCCCCATGTGTGTCCCTGCCACAGCCTCACCCTGGCAGGGTCTGTGCAAAGAGACGGGGGCTGTGTCTGCTGGGCCTCGCAAAGATGGAGAGGGACAGAGCTGGGGCTTTTCCATGTCCTTGTGACCGAGGGGGCTGGTCTTGGGAGGTGCTGGTGTGCTGGGAGCAGATGAGATGTTCAGGACCGGGAGGCTGGTGGGGCTTGCTGGGTGACTGTGCTTTGGAGCCGGCCAGTGCATTCCAGAGAAGTACTCTGGGCTGATGTGTCCAAAGCTGCCGTGGGGTCCATGGGTTGCAGAGATGCTGCAGGAGCTCTGCGGGGCTCTCTGCCCCTCACCAATGCTCCTCAACCTCTCATGCGTCTGAATAAATCCTGCAGCCACCAAGAGCCTAATTAATCTGCAGAATCTGGGTTACTAAGGGGAGCTTTTTCCCATTGACTCACCTACTGAAGCTCTGCCAGACAGACCCCGAGGCCTGGGGAGCAGAGTGAGCTCCAGTTCCAGTTCTCCCCTGTCTCTACTGACCCAGTTTCCGTGTGAGGAGCCTGCACAGGGGCTGGTGCTCAGCAGACACCCAGCACTCCGTGCTGCTGCTGCTCTTCATTCAGCCATGGCTGAGGCGTGCGAGATGGTGTTGGCTCTCCCAGTGCCATCTGGGTGAAGGCAGCTTGTACTGGGGAAGGGGTGTCTGTGGGAACAGGCTGCTGTCCCACTGCAGGGGACCTCGACCTGGGGGGTGAGGTTCCAGCATGGGCCTGGCAGGGCAGAGCTTGGCAGGATCTCACAGCCGGAGCATTTGGAGACCTTGGGGAGGTTTTGCAGCCTGGCTGAGGTCTGAGCTGCTCTGGCTGTGTCACTCACTGGGGGATCTCGGGGCTGTTGTCCGAGGTTAGCCCGTGCACCCCTCTTCCCCCTCCCTCCATCTCTTTTTTGTGGCACGAAGACAAAGAGCGTTTTCTGTAGGCTCGTGCCACCATTTCTGTCCCTTCCCTGATGCAGCCCTGCCCAGGCTGGGAGCTGAGCCCCCCTGGCAGCTCCTGGGGGCTTTGCCCACCCCAGCCCGGCTCCCCGTGCCACGTCTCCTGCATATTTAATCCGGGTCTCACGGAGCCGTGTGCTCCCAGCACGCCGGCACAGGCCGGGCACACGGCATGACACACTCGCTACTAATTAATCTGACGGCGTGTTATTAAGTGCCTCGTACGCCTTTGGCACTGCATAATAATGATGCTCTGGGATGTTTCTGGACCCGGTGCCGCAGGCAGCTCCGCTGGCAGGGGAGCCCTCCAGCACCGGGCAGGGATGTGGGAGAGGCCATCTCGGGACACGATGTCTCTCTGGTTTCCGTGGGTGTTTTGCTATAAGCGGTACCGGCCGATTTCACTTTTTGCTAGCCCATTGCTTCCTCTCGCCTCTTGAAAGCCCCTGGTGGAGCTGGGAGAAAAGGGTGGGTGATGGGGCACGAGCCGCCTGTGCGCAAGAGTGGCTCTTCCGTGTGAGTTGCCGGCGAGAAGTCGGATCAGAGCTGTAAATCCCAGCTGTATCCTGCCCTTAAGAACTCTCCCTCGCCCCCGTCAGTGTTTCTGAGCCATCTCCCGAGTCGTGGGGCCTGTCCTCACGCAGCCCAAGATCTCCATCTGCTCCGCCACTCTCAAAGCCTCCTGGATTTAGTGCGCTCGGCGATGGTGCGGGCAACGCTCTCCCTTATCCCTGCGCTGGCAGAGGGTGCCGGGCCGGGTCACGGGCGTCGCTGAGGCGGAGCTGGTGCCGCTAAACAGCTTTCAGGCCAAAGTAGCGGTTTCTGGTTGCGGGGCGAGGTGTCAGGATTGGTGTGTCTTATCGATGGGCCTGTGCTGCTCATCTCCTCTGGCAAGATCCTCCCTCGCTCCCCGCCTGCCGCCAGAGCTGGCACTGCTGCAGTGGCAGCGGCGCTGGGACGCGCAGGTCGCGTGCCAGGAGCTGCTGCTGCCGCTCTGGGCTGAGCTGGGACAGGCAGGGATGGCTCTGGGGCTGCTCCGCTCCTCTTCTGGCTACCTGGAGTGGCTGCAAGCATAGGGGGTTCAATACTCACAGGGTTTTGGGGGCTGACAGGCAAATCGAGGGTCCCCTCACGGACTTAGGGAGCCCGGGAAGTGATGAGTCAGGAGGTTTGTTACCCCCCCCTTTTGATGCAGAAGTCTCAGCGCCTCCAGCTCCAGCCCCCTCAACCGTCACCCACATCCCACCCTGCTCTCGCCCGCAGCCTCCCACCCACTCTGCCCCTGCTGCCTGCCTCGGGCAGCGAGACAGCCCCGCTTTAACCGCAGGGATGTTTTGCAGCTACTGGCAGGAAAAAAAAAAATATATTCCTGGTAGGATTTTTTTTTTTTTTTCTGGTTAAATTGTAGCGCAGCACAAGCTTCCAGCTCCTCATTTCCCTCTCCTTGGCTGTGAGTGGATACTGTAGTTTTATCTTGGCACCCGGGATGGCTGAGTGTGGCAGAGAAGACGGTTGTTCCCCGCAGCAGGGCCCTGCTCGGAGCTGGGGCAGGGCTGGGGTGAGCTGGCGACGGCTGAGAACAATGCAGGAGGTGCCACCCGTTCCCTGGGTAAAAATAGCATCCCCCTCGCCAAGATGTAGGCTGCTTCCAGTGACATGGAACCAGACAGGCTGTCCTTGAAGCAGCTGGTTTTCAGGGGCAGGGGGGGAGGAGATGGGGTCTGCATCACCAGGGAGGGCTGAGCCCTGCTCTGCGGGGCTGGGGAGGAGGGAGAGCTGCCGGGGAAGGGGGTGTGCAGGGCTGGGGGCCTCTGGCTGGGCCTCTGCAGTGTCGCTGCCTTTCTAAGGCTGTCAAGATGCTGAGCTCCATCCCTTCTGCACCCCGGGGGGACCTGGGAATCGGGGAGGGGGGAGCTCTTGCTTGCACCGTTCTCTTCAAAACCCCTTCTGTGTCCTCTGGCGTCGCGCCCCTGCTTTAATTCCCGTGCCCGTGGCGCTCCCCGTCCTGCCCACCTATGAGCTGTGGCAGGGGCTGCCCTGGCAGCCTGTCTGTGCGAATCAGTGAGTGACTGGTGAGTGCCGCATCACACGCAGCCTCTCCCCGGGGGGCTCGCTGCGTTGCCATAAACCAGTTTGGAGGTATCATTTTTACCTCTTGGCCCCGGAGGACTCCTGCCGCTGACTGTCCCCTGCCGAGAGTACCCTAAAGACCTTCTAATGCTGCTTCTGCCTGCAGCTGGCAGTGCGGGAGGGCACACCGGGCAACCAGACCTCAGACCTGGGGTTGGGCTTGAGGCTTCCTCCCTCTTCCCTCACCCTGCTCGCTGTATGGTGATGGTTATGGCTTGAGGCACCCTGAGAAGGAGCTGGTGCGGTCACGGGAGCAAACCCTTTTGAGGGACGGGCTTTATTAGGGTGGCAGGTGCTGGATGACAGAGAAGGGCCCCGGGTGAGTGACCGGCCAGGGACACGCTGAGCAGAGGCTGCAGTTGGCTGTAGGTGTTGCTGGAGAAGATGCGGCACGAGGGGCTGCGGGGACCCTCCCCATGGCCCTGGCCAGCCCCGGGGAGCTGGGACTCACTGGCCACACACAGCAAGAGCTCTGCTGGCTCAGGGCAGCTGTGTCACCGTGTCCTTGCTCTTACCGGGGAAGGAAGGGCAGTGCTGGTGTCACCAAGGGCTGCATGGTGCCCGAGGCAGTGGCTGCGAACTGAACCCAAGCAGCTCCTGTTCCCAGCTGCGAGGGGGTGGGGGAGTTATGGGATGTGTGTCTCTGTGTGTGTGTGTATTTGTTTCTGGCTGGTTATAAGGAATAAATCATGGGTTTCCTACTTGTACCTTTGGTGCTAAAAGCAATTTACCCGGCAAGTTGGTTCCGCAGCGGATATGTGTAACGCGTGGGAATTTGTAGCAATTACTTGGGAACAGGGTGAAGTGCCCTGCGGGGCACAGCACTGTCCCTGCTGCTTCCAAGTCCCTGGCTCTTGGGCCCAGGTGGCCTCTAGCCATGCTGCTCTGAGCCAAGGGCTCAGGTTTGCTCTCTAGATCTGTGCCTCCCAGGAATGGCGTTCGGAGCCCAGCCTGGCTCCCCCAAGGATGAGCAAAATGCCCCAAACGCAGCTCCTGCCTGTGCTGGGAACGTTTGCTGCAGAGAGCTGACAGGCATCGGGCGCTGCAGGCTGCAGGGTGTCACTGTCCCCACCATTGCCAGCCTGGCAGAGACAGCTGGAGCAAGCTGAGCTTCCAGCCTGCATTTTGGGAGGGGGGGGAAGAAAAAAAATTCAATGTTTATGATGGTGTTGCATAAACCAGGGAAAGACGTGGTCTGGTGCTACAGAAGGAGAGCGCCGGGCAGGCACAGCTGAAGTTCAGGGGGTGCCTGGGCAGCCTTGGAGGGGAACAGGGCAGAAATTACTGCGTCGCACAGCCCCAACCGTCCTTGGTAGAATGATCGGCTCCCGAGCACTGGCCGCTCAGGGCACTGACACAGTTAAGACAACCCCGTGTCTTTCTTCACTCTTTATTGTGTAAAAATAAAGTCAACAATTCATGTAATCTCAGCAATAAAATGGAAAAAAGCATGAGTATCCGTAGAAACAGTGCATCTTCAGAAGGGCTGCTGCGGACGGGACGCGGAGGATATCATAACCCGGTCAAACCCCACGGGAGACACAGCAAGTCAGAGGAAAAATGTACAGCTTTGGTTAGCAAAATAACGACAAATTAAGATACATTTATTCTCTCCCCTACTATACACTATGTACATTGTGTTGACATCACACCCTTGGTTGGTTTATTATCATTTTTTTCTTTTTTCTTTTTTTTTTTGGTTTTTTTTGGCAAATCCGACGCACCTGGGGCTGGGGGTTGGACCTTGGCGGTGGCCCCGTTCTCCTCGGCAGGTTGTGCTTCTCGCTTGGCTGAACAGCTTCTTGGGAGGAACTGAAATTAGCTCACGATGTGGCGGTGTTGGTTCGCTTGTTTTCTTAAAAAGAGCACAGTTTAAAAGATGCTGCCCTGAGCCACGGGTGGTGGGAAGGAATCTCGGTCCGGGGAAGGGGGCGTTTGTGTCGCTGCCTGTGCCCCTCTTGGGCTGGGCGCTGGGTGCCCGGAGCAGCAGTGGCTGGGCCAGCTCTGTGCTCCCGGCCAGGGGTGCCCTTGGCCTCGCCCGGCTCCCTCCGGGCCCCTCCGCTCTGCGCGTCTCTTTGCCACATCTCTGGAGTTGGTCGGGGAGGCTCTGGAGCCCTGGGTGAATTCTCGGCCTCGTCCTCCACCGGCACCCGCGGGGGTGGCAGTGGGGGGGCTGGGGGGTGATTTCTGCAATCTGTAGTACAAACCAGGAATTTAGAAAAGGAAACCATACAAAATGCATCTCTTATTTCAAAATAGGCTTTTTTTTTTCTTTTCTTTTTTTTTTTTTCTGAAGAATCTCAAAGTATTTTTTTTTTTAAATCTCTGGGAGTGCTGCTTTAATTCTATTTTTCTATCTTCATAAAAATACCCTTTTTATTGGTAATAAACTTCCCTTTACAGTAAGAGAAACAACATCATGTATTATCAAAAGCAGAAAGGCTTCAGACGTTTCAGGGGCAGCTAAACTTCCAGGGGACGGTGAAGGCTATTTTTTTTTTTTCCGTTGGTTTTTTGTTTTGTTCGTTTGTTTCACCAGCTACGGCGCGGAGGAGGCCTTGGGGGGGCTGCGGCCGGGGGGGCCGCTCACCCGGGTGGTCGAAGTTGTACTGTCCCT
>WUAM01000179.1:4724968-4735283 GCA_024336885.1 Actenoides hombroni | reverse complement strand
TTAACGTAAGACCCTGGGGACACCACAGCAGGGACAGGCTCTCTGGGCACAATCCTGCCCCACTGCCCATGCAGGGCCCGTGTGTGGAGGGAGCGGGACCCTCCCCAAAGCCCTTCCTTGCCTTGTGCAGCCGGACAAGGTGTGTGGAACCAGCACACCTCTCTGAGCTGCTCCACAGTTAAGTTTGCAGAATAGCATGTCTGCAAAATCTTTTTTTTTTTTTTTTTTTTAAATGCTTTCTAAAACGTACAGCTGTCATTAGAGCAGCTTGAGCATGGTGTGGAGCTGGTACAGCGACGGTGTGCGTGAGGTGGAGTATTCCCTCCTGTAACAGACAAACACTTTGGACTGGAGTTTGGAAATTTGCTGCATTTTGCTGCAGTCTTTCTTTGCAGATCTCTCCCTCTCTGTTTCTCTCCGTCTCTCTCTCACACATTCACTCTCTCCCCCTTTCCCCTTCCCTTTCTTTCATCGTTCCCATCTCAAAAGTCAGTTTCTTTCTAAACTGCCTAGCGTTTACATCCAGTGAGAATGAGGAGCGTGTTCTTTGTGCTAGTAGGTCTCGGTGATGCTATAGGGACACAGAACCTTTCATTACAAATAATTAATTTAGCTATATATTGCATAACATCCTAAAAAGCTTTCTAGGGCAATCTCATGCTAGCTGGATGCACAGTTCCTATCAATATTACATTACATTTGGGTACAACAGTTATGAAGTTTCATTAAAAATTTAATTTGTGGTTTAAAACTGCAGCATTCCCTTAAAAGTGTAGCAGAGAAACCATTTTGGCTGCTTGAGGACTGATCTTGCATTAGCCAAAATTGCAGCGAGAGCTGCGTAAGGGGCCGGATACCCTGGTGATGGGTACCAGGAACCTAACGGGCTGCACCGAGAGCAGGATGGAGCTCTGGGTGGGCACCTGGCACTGCCGCATCCCGGTGGGTTCCTGCCAGCTGCCAGATGTGCTTTTTTGAGTACAGAAGGAAACATTAACCCGCGTCTCTGATGAGCAGCCACACGTGGGCACAAAAAAGGCCTTGCCTCGTTCCTGCTGCACCCCCCTCCAGCCACCTGCACCCATCTGGGGTTAGGTTGTGCGGGAAGAAGATGGTAACTTCTGGGAACGCAGAAGGAGAGAGAGAGAGATGCGCTGTGCCCGGGGCTGTGGGACAGGAGCTGGTCTGCAGCTTGTGCAGGCTCCTGAGGAATCAGCTGGGAGCTCAGGAGTCCCAGAGGAGGGGATGTTAATGCCTTCGTGCAGATCACAGACGTTCTCACGTTGGTGCGAATTAGAAATGCCCTTCCCGTCGGTGAAGTTGTCCTACAGCAGGAGCTGGGAGACAGCGAGAGGAGTGGGGCCTGGTGTCATGTTTTGTTAATGAAGTTTTGTTGTGATGCTCCAGCAGCAGATTTGAATGGAGGCAGGTTTAAACCATCCCACATCCGCCTCTCGGTCTCTGAATTGATTCGTACAGTAATTTCTGCCCCCTCCATCTGCACACACGCATCAGAAGAACCAGCAGCTTTTCCTTCCAGACCATCCCCTAGGTCATGTTTCAGCTTTCTCGGGATTTACCTGCTGCAAGAGAAAGTGAGGTGCCGGCTGCGGGATGGATCCAAGTTCCTCGGCAGGACATCACCCTGTCCTGCCCTGCCCAGGGGGTGGGACTGGACCTGCTGCTGCTGCCCACAGCCCCCCGGTCCCTCCCAGGGCAGGTCTGGGCTGGGAGTGCAGCGCTGCCCGCGTGGTCCGCACAGAGTCTGGCTTCTCACCAAAGCACCCACAAGTGACAAACTGTGACTCTATTTATTACAAAAGACACGTTTGTCATTTTTTCCCCATCCAGCAAAAACGGGGAAATTTGTAGCCTGAGTGGGGGGGTTTCAGAAGCCAGCCCCGTCCTGGTGTTTGCTGGAGGTCTCTGCAAGAGATCGTTTCCCCTCCCCCCAGAGAGGATAATAATGGGGAGTGGGTTCCTAAATCCCTTAAGCTTCTTTGATAGCTTCAATATTTATCTGTAATCCCGCTAGCGCTTCTGCAGCGAGGCAGCCCTCTGTCCCTCTTGCTCTGCTGCTTCTTCCCACCTTGCAGCGTTCCCCCTTCACAGGAGAAAAGGCAGGGCAGGATGAGAGGGAAACATCAAAAGCCAGCGGCACTGTTGGTGCCCTACTTTTTTTTTTCCCCGTGATTATTTATTATTTTGCACAGTCTCTTGCTCTCTTTCTCCCACGCTCTCTGCTCTATTATGTTAATGTATTGCAGTGGGTTGACCCTGGCTGGCTGCTGGTGCCCACCAAAGCCGCTCTGTCACCGCTCTCCTCAGCTGGACAGGGGACAGAAAACACAACGAAAGGCTCGTGGGTTGACATAAGGACAGGGAGATCACTCAGCAATTACTGTCGCAGGCAAAACAGACTCGGTTTGGGGAAATTCGTTTATTAACAGATAAATCAGAGTAGGATAATGAGAAATAAACCCAAATCTTAAAAACAACTTCCCCCACCCCTCCTTCCTCCCCAGGCTCACCTTCACTCCTGATTTTCTCTACCTCCTCCCCCCAGGCAGTGCAGGGGATGAGGAAGGAAGGTTGCAGTCAGTTCTTCACTTATCTCTGCTGCTCCTTCCTCCTCAGGGGGAGGACTCCTCACACTCTTCCCCTGCTCCAGCATGGGGTCCCTCCCATGAGGGACAGTTCTCCATGAACTTCTCCAGTGTGAGTCCTTCCCACGAGCTGCAGCTCTTCACAAACTGCTCCAGCGTGAGCTTCCCATGGGGTCACAGCCTCCTTTGGGCACCCAGCTGCTGTGGTGTGGGGTCCTCCATGGGCTGCAGGTGGAGATCTGCTCTGTCTTGGAGCCAGCTGACATTGGCTCCATCAGACATGGGGGAACTTCTGGCAGCCTCTCATAGAAGCCACCCTTGTAGCCCCTCAGCTACCCGAATCTGGCCATGCAAACCCAGTACGTGTCTGTGCAGGCTGGGCATGCCTCTGTGCACACCTGGGGGATGGAGCTGAAGGCAGGATGGATGTAGGGCAGGGCCAGTCTGGAGGGAGTTCAGATGGGTCGGGTAGATGTGTGTGTGAGTGCAGGTAGAGCTGCAAGCTCTGGGTCAGGGAGCTGGGAGCTCTGAGTTGACACCTGCAAAGATGGGGAGGTCTCGGAGAGACAGAGCTCTCTGGAGTGAGGAACGCTCTGGTCCCTTGTGGTGGGTGAGAGATCTGATTGTCTGTGCCAAAGTCAATTTGTGTTTGTGCTCACGATGGTTGAGAGTTAAAACACAGAGAGGTTTTAAGGACAGGAGAGATAAAAACACTGTAATGCAATAGGAATCCATCGCATCTCCCTGCTGTGAGGGCTGACCCTCACCTCGAGCGTAGCTTTTAGCTGGGGAAAGGGGCTCTTATGACATCGAAGATTCTTTGCTGGCAAGGATGCCATTAGGGCTGGGTATGTTATTGATTCCCTTTCAAGATGTGAGGCTTAAGAATCTGCAGAGATAGTGAGTGTAACTGGAATGACGTAGAAGCTGCTTCCAGGCAGTAAGTGCAGCTGGAGACATTTCGGCTGGTACGTGGAGCTGGCGCTTCTTGAGCTGAAGATGCAAGGAATGGCAGGAGCCCAGCGGCTCTGAACCACGACAGGGATGGCAGTGGAAGCCCTGAAACACCGTGTGTTTTAGAGGTGAAAGATGGGCTTGCAGAACTCTGGGCTCCTCCCCGCCTGGAGCAGAGCACACTTCTCTGGTTATTTGTTAGGGCGTTTGGCACAACCAGAGCTGCGGTGCCATCCAACGCGGAGAGCATCAGCACGGTCCTGCTCTGCTTGTGCCTAATAACAACAACATTGCCAGCATGTGTCTGGGGGGTGGCTGCCTTACGCTGTTCCTTCCTAGGGCTTCTCTGCTTGGGAAATGCCAAACAAACGAAACTGTGAATCCCGAACCTGCTAGCTATGCTGCACCACTTCCAAGGACAGAAACTCTTGGCATGGTCCTTGGAAGTGGAGTAAGCTTCTCATTCTTGCCACATCCTAACTGTTCAATCAGCAGTTTAATGGGAAGTCATCAGTGTACTATAAATTCACACTTTATATTTATGTAGTGCTTATTTTACCATGCAGAGAAGCCTTTCCTTTCCAGCCGTATGGATGCTCCCCAGTGTAAACGACGGAAAGAGAAATTTGTGTGTTCGTTCGTCTCACTTCCATTAATTATAATAAGACCCGTCAGACTATTTCTTAGAAACCTGCTGAATTTCAGCAGCTAGCCTATCAGCCATGAGACCCACCAAGATTTAGGAAATAGATGTTGATCATAGTGTCACTCTCTGTCAGGAATCTGAGTCTGAAATATCCTAGGCATAAGGAAAAGGGTTCGGCTGATAGATTTCATGGGAATGGTGAAAAGAGGGCTAGAGAAATGTGCTGATTCTCTGGGAAATTACATTTCCTAGGTGCAGGAAGAGATTTTTGGGTTTTCTCCATCTGAAACATAATGTTTGGTTTGGTTGGATCCGTCTCTTGGTTGTTGCCTCCTTTATTGCACATCATAAACCCAAACCATCGTGGTTCTGATTCCGGAGCAATCTTTGCATTGCTGTGCAGGGCATTTCCAAAAGCTGCTCTGTGAAACAACTCTCACATTCCCAAGGCCCGAAAGAAGACGGTGAGAACTTCCTGTAAGATGCTTTAAGGAATTACTCCTCATGAGCCGGTTCAGCTCTGGTGAAAGGAAACGTCAGGTCCCTCCTGCCCTCCAGGGGAAGGTGTACTTGGCAAGGTGACTGCAAAAAGACAAGCCAGGAAACAGGACATTGGGTCTGGATGCTCCTGCCAGGCTCAGAAGGAGCCAGCAGAGTTCACTGCCTTCTATTTCTAGTGTCTTGGGGTGGTTTTGTTGCTGAGTCAGAGCTGATACAGATCTATAATAGCTCTTAATATTGAGGAAGCCAGTGAATATCTGCTGAGGTGACATCTGTCATCTGGTTTTAAACACACATAGCCTGATAACCCAGCAAATGATCCAGATTGTGCAGAGACAAAGGGAGATAATGATAACAAATGAGCTTACATTTATATAACGCCTTTCACCGAGATGGATACCGACGGGCTTTGAGAACTCTATTAACGCCTTCTACAAACTATCTAATCTATTGTATCCCCAAACGTATTGAGTGCAGCTTCACTCAGGTTTTATGAGAAAAACATCTCTGTTAAGCAACCCATTTTCGTCATTCTTTGGACCGGTCACTTAACTCTTCCCCGTGCAAGCAGGAGCACAGAAATCTTTACAGCTGTCGGTGAACTAAAGCCACCTTTGGGGTGAAATACAGCTGTCAAATACACTTGTTAACTAAACTCTACAGCTACTAATTCATCAAGAAACTTGCCCTTTTATAGTTCAGTGGTAGCAAAGAGAAAAGCCAGAACTCCCAAATTTTCTGCTTTGAACTGCTGCATCACCTCTTCTTCCTCTCTCTCCTCTTCCTTCGCGAAAAATTTCCCTGGTGCCAAAGCATTTCTTCCTCTAAAAGGGCAAGGAGAGATTTTTGACCTAGTATTTATTCTGACCTTTTCAACAGTAGAAGAGAAGAAGACTCCCTGTCACATTCCTAGCAGAGCTCTCCTGACAAAGACACAGCTTTGCGCCCATTTTATGTCTCCCGTGCTCTGAGTGCCAGAGTCTGAGAGTGCTCAGAACAGCACATTGCAGCAGCACCGGGGGCACTTAGCAGCTGCCGTGGGTAGTGCTCTGGCCACGATCCTCAGCCCTCTCTAAGTCCCATCTGCATCTCCTCAGATGAAGTGGCTGCTGGTTTCCTCCGCGTCAGCCGCGGGACACTCAAACGCAGAGGGAAAGGATTTTCAGAGGGATGCTCGTGTCCTTCCTAGGGGGTAGGGAGGTGGTTGCTCGGCGGACTGGGGTGGCAGAGCCCTGTGCTGAGCATCCGGACGGATGTGTATTCCCCTCCCTGGAAGCAAAATGAGTTGGAATAAGACTCGGCAGCCCTTTGGTGGTTTCCTCTGCTTCAGGTTTGAGTCATCGTCTTTCCTCAGTTTTCTCAATCTAGTTCTTGTGTGGGCAGGGGAAAGCCTCAAATGTTCTGTTCCTCCTCAAGGCTGCCCCAGTCCCTGTACTGTGAGTGAAGTGCTCGGGAAGCAGAAGCTGCAGCAGCGGTTACTCAGGGGATGGTGTTTGGTACCAGACGCCTTTGGCAGCAGGCAGAGGAGGGCTCTGTTCAGCCCAGTCTGACTAAGGCTTCTCCTCAGCAGCGCTGGGGCGGTCCCTGTATTGGTCCCCATCTCCCTGCCTGGGGCATTTAAAGGAAGGAGCGAGGAAGAGCGTGGCAGTGCTGGGAACAGACTTGTCAGTTCCCTTTCTCAGGGAGGGAGGTCACGGGGATTCTTTTACGAGACGGAGAGTCAATTTTATGAATCATTTTTTGATGTGTATTGGATTTGGCACATAACATCACCCACCCCCTTCTCACCTGCCTCCCGATCCCTTCCTCCCCAGGCTCCCATTCCCATTTCCAGCCTCAAGTCTTCAATTCACATTCACTGCAAGGTGTCCAGCACAGAAGCCTATGAGCTGTACGTGCATAAATAATAGAACTGAAATCATACTTAGTTAAAAATAGATATCCTTCCTAATAAATATTTTACCTACCGTCTTTAGGACAGAGAGCTCCCCCGACTGAAGTGTTAAAACAAACCTTGTTTTTAGCCCCTAAGTGCTTAAAAGAGCCCCGGCCCCGGCTGCTGCGTTCGGGGAAGGGGTGCTTCCCATCTGCACGCAGACAGACAAACACCTGCTCTTAAAGCCTCTGAAAAGGCAGCCCCTTGGCCAAGGGTGCAGACCTTTGCGCCTGACTTGGGCTCATTTGGTGGCCTGTGAATGTGACTAATGAAAGTGAAAGATAAAATACCTTTTGATATTTAAGAACACCACTCTTCTTTCCATATCTTTCTTTCTTCCTGCCCAAGAGCGGCGTTGGAACTAGCTGGCTGAATGAGGCAAAACAAAGGGCACCGACAGCGGCTGAGACAGGAGCATTTTTCATTAAAAAAGAGTGACAGGTGGAAGAATCTGTCCAAGCGTGTTTCTGGAAGATAATCCTTCTGCATTTTGGTTTTTAGGACATTGCTTTAATGTCCCTTACTTGACACGGTGCTTCCACTCCCTAGATTCCCTAGGAGCAAAGGGTTTACAGTGCCACTCCAATGAGAAGAGATCTGCTAAACTAGGGCTCAGCTTTACGAAAGATAAAACTAGATTTAGAACACAGCCAGCTGAAACACAGTGAGCTCCCGACACGAAGGACAGGAAGGAGGTGGAGTTCTTCCTATGAGCACGTGTGTGTGTGTGTTTTAGGGGCTGCAGCTCCAGCTAGGCAATAAGTGCCGCAAAAAATTCCCTGGGCAGAACTCTGCCCGCGGGCAGGCAGAGGTGGCAGTGCCATAAACAACCACAAACCATCTAAGACACCTCCGAAGGGAGCTGGAGCAGCTCCCTGCACTCGTAATAAGGGCTTCCTTGGCGTTGAAATGCACAGGAGGGTAAATTAGCTGGGTATTTCACTGCGAGACTCCCGGCCAGATTTTCAGAGCACTAAAACATAACTGGCAGTTCGGAGGGAATGCAGTCACGCTCCCCTCCTCAGGCAGGTCAGGACCCAGTCGGCACAGCCAGCTAAGTTCAGGGCACAGCTCCCTTCACCCTGCGTGTTTTCAGGAGACTTGCACTGCTAAGCTCTGTTGACTGTCTGGACTACATCTTCCTCTGCTCTAAGAGAAGCTCAGATGCCTCTCTCAGACAGATACCTACCTGGCCAGTGCCTGCAATCCCACAGCACGTGCAGTGGTCTGGGTGAAATGACGGCAGTTGGGATGTCAGAGATGAGTTACTGAGGGCCCTCTGACTACAGGGAAGGAGCAGCTTATTCCAGAGACCAGCCCAGGGCTGGGAGCTGCCTTGGTAACTGTCGCTGCTGGCTCACGTGAGTGATTAGGAACCATGCTCACCAGATTTTCAGGCTAAAGTTGAGTGTCCCTAGAGCACGCTGGAGGACAGGACCAGAATAAAGAAAAGTTTGGACAAACTGGAGACATCTGAAAAGATTTAGTTTCACTTCAGTAGGGAGAAATAAGGTGTTCTCTCTGCCCACTGAGGGTAGAAAGAAGCACCTGCTTTAAGATGGAAATGAGCTGTCAAGGGCACATTGCCTGGAGAAATTATATAATCTGCATCAGTGGAGGTTTTAAGAGCATGTGATACTGTAGGAAAATGAATTAGCCGTCATAAATAAACAAAGCAGAAGATGAAGAAAGCGCCCCCCAGCCCAGCAGGAGCCCCACACGCATAACCTGGATTCTATACTCTGGTGGCACGGGGCTTCCCATGGCCCGCTGATGTTGAGAAATATTTTGCCTGGGTAAAAGCTGCAGGATTTTCTCTGGCATGAAAGAAACCGGGACCTGACACAGGGCTATAGAGTGAAAGGAAAGAAGCGCGGGGAATGGCATCACTTCTAGCAGCTGATTTTTATGGAGGTATAAATGGAAGATTATTTATGTCTCTCTTTGGTTCCTGCCCTACAGAGACTGAAATTAGGTGAGTTGCTTTGGTTAAAGCATAAAGCTGCAGACGAGCAGAGAGCCCATGGCCACCATGCTGAAGATTGCCATCATCGGAGAGCAGATGCCATCAGGGCCAAGTGCTTGGCCGTGCCGGTTTTGATCAAATCAATTTGTTCTGATTTCCATCAAAACTTGCAAAATTAGGAATTCAAATGGAGGCTGACCCTCCGTGACCTGCAGCGGGTGTCCTTTAGAAAAGGGTATTTGTGAGGCTTCCTCAGAGAGCTGATAAAGTGCAGAGGAATTTTTTTCCATTTGATATTTACTGGCTCTGGTCAGTCCACAAATTCCCAGTCACAGATTTGCTAAAACAAACCGTTACACCCTCTGCATCACGCATTCAAAACCAACATGTATTTAGCACGTCGGTGGTGTCATTCTAGCCAGGTCTCAGGAGCTGTCCCGACAGCAGCCCCGGCTTTGCAGAGGTTTTGCTCCCCCTGTTTCCCAGGCAGCCAGCCCTTCTGATGCCCCTCTCCTTTGGCTCTTCTGCTGCACCCTGACAACCCAACCCAAACCTCCACCTTGAGTCACCACGCAGGGATGGGAGGAGGTTTTGTTGTGAAAAGGGTGAGGAGAGCCCGTGCGTGGGCGCTGGCCCTGGGCTCTGCTGCAGGGGACACAGCCTGAAGCGGGGTGTGTACCCAGCAGCAGCTGTGCCCACGGGCACCCCTGAAAACCTCTCTGGGGTTATTCTCCTGTGGAAGGTTGTACACAGCTTGATCCTCTACAGCGGGAGCACGAAGGGCTGCTAAGCTCGTGCTCTGCACTGCGTTATCCTGCAGGTACAAAGAACCGCTGGTCTGCGGGGACCTTCTATCGGCCTGTCATTCTAGGGCAAGAATAATTGTAATCCGTCAATTTAATCTGGATTTCTGCTCAGAGTCGGGGACCAGTGGGCTGTCCCTGCAAGGAACCCGGGGGTCCCGTGGCAGCAGCAGGCAGCAGCGCATTCGGTACGGAGAATCCTGGCCGGCAGCGCCAAGAAAAGATGCAATTACAGGACAGGGTGGATCTGCAACGGGAACTGTGAGTGGAGAGCCGCAGGTCTAGACTGAGGTCCTCCCGGGAAGCGTGTCTGCGATAATGGGAGCATTGCAGGTCAGAGCTGATGCATTCAGAGCAGCGGGGGAAGCCTGCTGAGAGCCTGCTCTTGCTGCCTGCTTCTCACCCTGACAGCCAAGCTGTTGCTGTGACTCTGCTCTGCTCAGTCATCCTTCCACCACCTTCCCCATCTCATTCCCCCTAGAGCCCCTCTCAGGCAGAGATGCTGGGATGGATGGATGGATGGATGGATGGATGGATGGATGGATGGATGGATGGATGGATGGATGGATGGATAGAAGCACTGGGAGCACTGAGAGCCTCAGGGCAGTGCTCCGGAGAAGCCTCTGACAGAAAGGGGTGTGCAGGGGCTGGGGGAACACATGTCTCTTCAGGCAGTGGCAATGGACTTCCCCTGGCCGTCCTTATCTTAACTAACAACCGCTCAAAAGCCGTGCGTGCAGGAGGCGAGGCAGGCCCGTGCTCTCTGCCCTCTGCCAGATGTGCCCTTCAAAGGTATTTTCGGCAGCAGCTCCTGAGGCCGCGCGGCAGCGGATCCTGGCGGGATAGGCGCTGGCTGCGGCACACGCTCCCTAAAGCCGTCGGGAGCCGGGATTAGCGACTGCG
>WUAM01000179.1:4712134-4723313 GCA_024336885.1 Actenoides hombroni | reverse complement strand
CCCCCGCCCGCTCCCGCCCCGCAGCTCCCCGATCCGCTCTCGGCCCGCCGGTGTGCGAGGGAGCCGGGAGCCGCGATGGGCCGGGCGCGGCTCCCGCCGCAGCGAGTGCAGGGCCCGCGGGGCTAGAGGCGCGGGTGGAGGCCCGGGGCCCGGTCCCCGCCGGCACCTCGGCCCTCCGCGGGGCCGGGAGCCGCCGCGTTCCTCGGAGCCCGGCCGGGGCCGTTGTCCGCGGGCGGCGGCGGAGGAGGAGAGTCTCCGTGTGGAAGGCGCTGCCCCCCGCCCCGGGCTCGTCCTTACCTGAGACCCGGGAGAGGAGCCTCCCGCTGCCCTTGCCCCGTCCTCCCCCCGGCCGGCACCCGCCGGAGGGTTCCCTCGGCCCCGCTGCGATTGCCGCTCGCTTGTTGCCTGGCGCTTCCCCTCTGATGGAGTCTGAGATGCTGCAGTCGCCTCTTCTGGGGCTTGGGGAGGAGGATGAGTCTGACCTGACTGACTGGAACTTGCCTCTGGCCTTCATGAAGAAAAGGCATTGCGAGAAGATTGAAGGCTCCAAGTCGTTGGCTCAGAGCTGGAGGATGAAGGACCGGGTAATGCTGAAGGGCGGGATGGGGTTGGAGGAGGAGTGGAGGGGACAGGTGGGGAAGAGGGAGCAGTAAGTGCCACCCCTTTTCCAGGGGTGCAGCAGTCTGGTTTCAAACGAAATGCTGGGTGTGTGATCCGATAGTCTAAGTTGCCTGTAGTTTGTGTGCCCGTCACGGTATCAGGGGAGGCAAACGTGCAGGTGGGTCGAAACTACAAATTCCAAGTTCGCAGTATTGCGCTCTTTGAGTAGCTCCCTCATTTAAGATCTTTAAATAAAATTTGGGGAGTTGGTGCCTTTCAGGAAATACAGTGAAATTAGCGAGGTCTTAAGGACCTTTCTGGATCATCAGGTTAATGATGTGAGCACACGGTGCAATAAATGCAGTCATTACAGTTGTCTCGTGGTGAAGTTGCACAGAAGCTTTGTGGTTTTGAAGCTTGCCACCAGCGTGTCCCGTGGAATACAAAATTAAGGCGTTCTTTGTGCGTGCGTAAACTGAGATCACGTGATTTTGGAGCTGGGGAAGAGTTATTAGATGAAGCACTCGCTGTATTAAACCGAGGTTGCTTCTCTTGTACATGTTAAACTGCTCAAGCCGAGTCTGTCAAAGGAAGGTCCCTGCCAGGGGGTGTTGAATCCTGTGTTGCATCTGTGTCCCAGCTTAAAGATTTTGAAGTTAGAAGCAAATGAACGTGGATAATCGGCAACATGCCTGCTGTCCTCGGGATCTGCTCGGGGTGACGGGATTCCTTCGGTCTCAAAGTTGTTTCACGCAGAACTTTGTGCTCATGGATACAAATGAGTTGTTTTGGTAACCGAATTTCCATTGTTTACGATTTCCCTTGCGATGCTGTGGAATAACATCCCATAATTCCTTTCCAGAGCCCTTATGGCAGGCGTGAGGGTGCTGTGCCTGTGTGGAAGTGTTCCTGGAGGGGTGTTCCCTGCCATGGTTGTAGTGCTCGGGAGTTCTGGGGAAGGCTCTGGCTGAACCAGAATCATTTGACGGCGTAGATTCGCGTACGGAAAGTTTGACTTGGCAGACCATTCCTGGATTGAATCGAGGGGCTTTTGGGTGTAATTTAGACGAGCCACAGAAGAGAAAGTTTTGTGGTACGTTCTTCTTTAAAGGGTTTTGGCAAAGAGGAGATTTCTCTCTAGCAGACCGTGGAGGTGTGATGAGCTTGCGTGTCTATTTTAGCGATCCCGCTGCCTTCCTGTTCCCTTCCCGATCTGCAGCGTTGTCTTTTTCTAAATTGGGAATGACATTGACTTGATCAAGATAATCAATAGGTTGTACAGCGTAAGCGCGAGTAAAGCGGTAGTAACCAGCTGCCCGCTCCCTACTCCTTGTTAAGCGTTTCACCTGCACGTAAGGGCCAGAGAGAATCCCCTCTGCGAGGAGGAGAGCGGTGGTCACGCTGCTGACCACAGCCCAGCTCCTACCATCCCTGCTCCCGGGGAGCTGCTGCTGCTGCTGCTTCTCCCCAGCGTGCCCTGTGCTGGGACTGCTGCGCTTTCCACAGAACCGGTGAGAATTAGCTCAGCAAAGCAGGCCCTGAGTCCTTCTCCGGGAGCTTCCCCTCCTTCTGTTTCCTTGCTTTAGAGCAGTATTGAGCGCTGATGGGTGGTTGTGCTGCAGCCAGGCTTCTTTGCTCAGCAGCCAAGGCCTCTGGTGTCTGTCTAGAGCTGCTCATCAGTTAAACCAACATGCAGTCACTTCCCGAGAGACTCCTACTGGGGGTCTGTTGCATTCCCCAGTTTGCTGTAGCTTCCTTTTCCTGTCTCTTGCCTCCTTTTTCTACAAGCCAGGCCTGGTTGACTTCAGATGTGCTCTTAATTCCACAGTGCTGTTGAAAGAGGTTTTCTCGAGGGCTGGATGCACCTCTGGGTGTGAGTTGAGAGTGTGGAAACCATTCTGGTGTTTTGAATTGGAAAAATGAACTTGTCAAAGCTTAGGAGGGGAACCATTATCTGGATTTTAACACACCAGCCTACCTCGAGTTCAAGAAATTTGCAAAGATGAGCCAAAACAAGTCTCTCTCTGCCTGAGCTGCAGGCATGTCTGTGGCATTTTTTCCTCGTGAATCATGAAAAACCACAGGCAGGGACAGATTTTGCCCTTACTCGTCATCTTGAGCCGTCCTGGGGAGTGATCTGAGCTGTACTCTAGCTACAGGAAATGATTCGCTAAGGTTTGGGAATGGAATTACTCCTTTTTTCACCTTGCTTCATTTGCTGAAAACCCTCCCGAGTTTGTACGAACGTGAAGGTTGCTTAGAAGGCAGAACTCTAGTAACAGGGAAGAATCAAATCAGAGTAGTAGTAAGTGGCAAAGTAACTGAATGTTTAGGTGCCCCCCCCCAAGCTTTCCTGCAGAAGGACTGCCCAGAAACCATTTAATCCTTCGCCTCCCTCTTCCACGGGCTACCTGTGCCACCAGAGTGACACTGCTTTCATCTGTTATTTATTTAAAGGATACTTTTAACGTGAGAGGGTTGGAATTGTGCTTTGTGTACTGAATTAAATCCCCTAACCTCAGCAGTGACCAAATCATTAAACGTGGTTTAAATCAGAAGGTTTCAGGTACACCAGGTTTCACCGACCGGTCGCTGCCGCCTTCAGAATATTGAAATCAAAATGCGCCGGGCTTCTGTTGGCTTCTAAAATAAGCAGAGAGCAACAAAGCTGATTGTAATAGCTTTGCTTTAACAGTTCTTGCCCGCTGCCTAATAACTTGCTGAGTGAGAATTAAGCCCTGTTTTTATGAGGAGAAGGGGACTACACAGTGAGGTTTGTGTGGAAAAGCAGATTAAAGTGGGAGCACGCACAGAGGCGTTTGATTCAGACAAGCAGAGTTTACCTGCCTGCACGGTGAGTGCTCTGGGTGTCAGGGGGAGTTAATGAAGGATAGCAGTGCTGAAGTCTGTGATCATCGTTTCAGCTTGAAGTAGCTTCAGTCTCGGGGAGCTTCCCAGGCACTGGTAACAGCCATGGCTGCCCATTGCTCTTTGAGAGCTGGAGGCTCATTGCCACCCTCTCGTCTCAGCCCGGTTCAGTGTGTTTCTTGGGGGCTGAAATGAGGCAGCGGGAGTCTTGGTTGTGGGGAAAGAGAGCGGGGGGTTGTGTTTTGGCAGCAGCCTTCCCTTTAGTTGGTCTTATTCCATCTTAGATGTTTGGCTTCCGTTCGCCCGTGCTCAGTCACGGGCTGACAGCTAGGTTTATGTTTTGGGAACTGGTAGCCCAGCGAGGAGGGAGCCCGGGAGGTGACCTGGCCAGGAGGAAGCCCGAGAGGTGACCCAGTGGATACACCATTTCCATTCTTCCCCTGGTATGGAGATGAGCTCCTGGTGAGACTGGCTTGGAGCACTTCTCTTCAGTGCTCTAGCTTGGCCCCGAGAACTGGTGATGGTGTGAATCTCACCCTCTTCTAGGTCAGGGGTTGAAATCCATTCGAGTTTGATGGTTGCTAAAAGTGCCAGTTGCTGCCCAGTGAGGGGTGTGGGTTGGCTGGTGGCACAGGGCGCCTGCTGCTTTACAAATGGTTGCAAACCAAACCCAGCTTCTCCCCGAGGCGAGGCACCCGCTGGCAGTAATGAGCACTGTCATCTGTGGTTGAGATGTAGATCTGCTCCTAGAACTGAGCTGGTTTGGAGTCAGGGCAGTTGGGTATTGATTAGGTAGAGCTGGGGAGCCTGTGCTGTTTCTGCTGCTATCTGCAAATGTCTTTATGTCTGAGCAGAGAGGGGGCTTTGATTAACGGCTCCAAGGAGCACAACTAGTTGTGTATTTCAGACGGGAAAGATCTTGCCTTTCTACATCAGTAGGAACCATTGAAAACGTCAGCCTGGCCAATCTATTTCTCATCCTATGAATTTTCTCACTGCAGCTGAGAGCCAGGGGATGGCAAATGAGCACCGTTAGCAAACGGAACCACGGAAAATAACCGTGTCCGTGTTTCTCCGTTCAAACAATGCCATGAGAGAATACTTGGTTACATGGAACATGCTTCCTTTTTTGCCCTGGAGGCTGGGCCAGCCTGGAGGCTGGTGTTGCCGTGCTGCTGAGCATACAGTGTCTGAGAGGAGTTGGGCAATTGGTGCCACTTAAAACCAACTTCTCTGTCGTAGGGGCGAGTTGCCCTCCTGCAGGGAGAGATTTGACAGGCCTGTGAGGAGCAGATGGTTAAAAAGAATACACACTCTGAAAGGTACACATTAAAGGCATGGATCATGAGATGAGGCTTTTCCTCTGGTTTCTCAAGTGCAGGAGACCCTACTAAGCAGTGGCAGGGGTGTGTGCAGCGGTGGGTCACCGGCTGGTAGCCAGCTGCTTGTGGGGAAAACTGGGAGGCTGCTTGTTCTGCTGACAACCCCAGCTTCTTTACGGTGTGCCTTTCACTGGCGGGGAGACCGAAGGTTCTGTGAACCTTTGAGAAATGCTTTGCTAACACTTCTCTGGTTCTTGCATCTCCTCCCTCCGCTTCTGTGCAGATAGAGACATTCGGGGGCAGCGGGCTTGCTCCGAGTTCCCTCTGTGTTTGTCTCCCTGGGTTATGTCGGCTTTCTGGGGGGTTTGGGGGGGTTTGGTTGTGTTTTCCTCTCCGAGATGCTGTTTTAATTGGCTTGCTGCTGTGCTGATCTGCTACCCTTGAACGTTTCCAGAGGTGACTGTTAGCACAGTACGGCCATGGATAGCTTGAGGGAGGCTATTGATCGATCTTGGTGTCCCCGAGCTTTAACTGGCACTGCCAGTAAATCTGGTAAACCCAAGGTGTTTGTCTTGCTCTTCTCTTCTCCTAAACGAACGTGCTGCTGATGCCTGTGTCAATAAATTATCTGATGAAATACTGCCCCAAACCAGGTTTGTGTTAGTGGCACCCTTCGATGCCAAGCTGTGCCGTGGGGTACAGGAGGTGGCAGGTGGGCTCAGCCTGCAGCCTTCTTCCTTGCCTTTTGGTCCCAGTGGTTCCACCAGCGACCCCCTCGGCAGCACCTTCGCTTCTCTCTTCGTGTGCAGTTATTCTTGCTGTCCTGTGGCTGGGGGGCTGTAGCTGGAGCACCTTTTGTTGGGAAGGGGGGAGAGCGGCAGCGTCAAGGGCTGTTCCCTGCAGGACAGAGCAGAGAGCGGTGCTCGGAGGCGTGCGGGACAGTCTGGGCTACAAGTGATGGTCTGAGCGACGGTTCCATCGCGCTCTGCAGCCTGCGGTCTGGGTCAGCTCCGTGCTCCTGGCTGGGCCTCTGCTTGGCTTCCCCACAGGCTGACAAAAAGCCTCGAGGAGCAGAGTCTCCAGTGTGGTTTGCTCTGAGAAGCTTGATGGTCCTCCCTCAGAGGCTCCCCCTTCCTCCCCATGGCACATCAGCCCTGGAGGTGATCTCCCTAGGCAGGGGGACAGCGTTCTGTACCCTGTGGCTCTCAAATACAACCAGACATTGTCACCTTTCCGTTCCTGACACTCCAGCTGAAATTATGGGCTCGATCTTCTCCTTCTAATCTTTCTCCTGTTTGCTCCTGCAAGCTCAGGAACTCGCTATTTAAAAAAGTTATTGAAATTCAGTTGAGTTGACCATAGCTCAGGGACTCCACTTAAGGGGACCGGTGATCAAATGGCCCTTGTGTAGCATGTGTTGCTGGCTCGTTAAAGAGCTGAGAGTGTCTTCCAGGAATAGTTTGAAATACGAGTTTGTAAGGAAGATCTGAAGATGAGGAAGCGAGTCGATGCGTGAGAAGATGGACACCTTTTTAAAGACAGTGCTAGACAGGAGTGGGAATGTGGTGGAATGATGAAAAGGAGCCTGTACGGAATGCAAAGCAGATACGGGGTTGTGCTGAGGTGAGGAGGGAAGCTGTTGTCACAGATCAGATGAGGAATAACGGGTAGGAAACGTCTCGGTGATTCTTCTTGCGTATTGTAGAAAGAAAGCAAAGATCACAGAAGTAAAATATTGGCTTCCTTTTATTTTTCATTACTTTTAGGAAATGATTGGCAGGGAGAAGGAAACACTGTTGTGGTTATACGCGTCTAAGCAGTGGTTTGAAGGCAATATTGTGATGCTTTGCTGTGACAGAGTGAATCAGCCTGCTTGCATTTGTGGGTTTGAATCTCCAGAGCAGTTCTACCTTTGATCTCTGGGGGTGCCTTCGGAAGCTGAGGTTGCTGGGCCACAGCTCCTCGCTCGGTACCCTCTGGGTACTCTGTCCGCTCTGGGACAGAGGAGATGCGCGCTGCTCTGCGAGCAGGCAGAGCGAGCGTCTGTGTCCATCTCGGGTGCTGACTGGCAGCAGCAATTCCTCCACAAGCACAACGAGTGCTTGTAAAGTAAACAGTGAAGCCAGCAGTTGAAAGTCTGTTTTAGGAGCAGCCGCCTTAGCGTTACTGACTGCTCTTGGCCTGCACTCGCTGGGTAAACAGACACGTTGGACACAATAAACCTCTGAAGAGAACTGGTAGTATCAGTGCAGGGTGGAGAGGTTGGAAAAGGAAAACAAGCAACACGGCGGAGCTGCTCGAGGAATCTCCTGGACCGACTGTGCGCTGTCACAGCGCTCGCAGCACGAGCCGGCCTTTCGGGCTACAGAGGGCTGGAGACTACCTGCAGAGGTGTTGAATTATTAATGGCAACTTGAAGGGTATCTTTGCATCCTACTATTTAACAATTTATTTCTCTTTATGTAAAAAAATCTTCCTTGAAGCTGAGAGCTCTTCCTGTTTAGATGTTCTACCTTGCAGACGTTACCGGTGAGCTGCAGAGGACCAGCACATCTCTTTTTCTGCTGGTGCTGGGCCTGCTAAAGGGAAGATCCATTTAAAAAAAAAAAAAGGGTAGAGCTTGATTCTCCATCATCTTGCACGGTGTGGAACGAGTGTGGAGGGGTTACCAAATTAGAGCTTGGTGGTGTGACTGCTCAAAGAGCAGCGCATCAAACAGAGCCTCCTTCTGCAGCAAGGGGCTGCTTCCTTCTGCCTGTTCTGCAGGAAGAGAGGAGCCATGTACCTGGGGGAAACGTCCCTTCAGAAACCTTGCTCTGTTTCTGCGTGAGTGGGACGGGCTGCTCAGGGTTCTGTCTGCTCGTGCAAAAGTTCCGGCCTTGTCACCAGCCGATTTGCAAACTGGAATTCCGTAGTGGTGGTGGTTGTGCCAGAGCCCTGGAAATGGTGCCTGTGCTGCTAGAAAGCACCTGCAGAAGGTGTTGCCCCTTGGCACCTCTTGGCTGGGGGCCTGCTGTGGGAAGCTGGTGCCAGTTTGGGATGCCCCTCTCCTCCCGCGGCTGCTCTGCACTGACTCCCACTCCCCAGAGGAACCCCACTGCCACTGAGCTGGCAGCTTGCTGCAGCAGGCCACCTTCTGAGGAAGCTCCCAGGGGGCTTGGGAAAGAGAAACCGTGGTTTTCTGGGTGTTGCAGAATGATCTGTAACTGAAACTCCAAAGGGAGAACCGTGTTGAGCACCACTGAATGTCGCTCGGTGTTCAGAGAGCTTCTTGTCGGGGTATTTAATGGCACTGCTAAAAACCAGTGTAACGGTGGAGCACTGAGCTGGCTCTGCCTTTCGGTTGAGAGGCTTGCAGTAAATTTCTGTAGATGTATATGATGTCCCAGCAAAGCCTTTGGGGAGGGAGTGGATGTGCTGAAGAATCGGGCAGAACTGCCCCGCTGGCCGATGGGGATTCCCGAGTGAGACCGAGGTGGGCATTTCTGGGGCTGGCACTCTGTCCTGGTGTTTGTGGTCAGTGCTGATAGGTTCACCCTCAGCTCTGTAAAGTGAAGTAACAACGTATGTTTTGTGTTTGATGCTGACTTCAGCTCGTGCTTGTCTCAACTCGCAGAAGCAATTTTACCTTTCCGGCGTGAGCCCGGCGGGTTTTTAACAGCCGAGCGTTCAGCGGCGTGATCTTCACATGGGAACTTTTCACCTCGGAAACTGCAGCGTGGAAATGCACTGTTTATGGGGTTTAAAATGTCCGTTCTGAAGTGTTAGAGGGAGGTCTTCCCAGGAAATGCAGGATGTCCCATAAACTGGCTGACTCGTTCTCGGTGCCGCCTGGAGATGAAGCGGCCACAGGACCCTTCTCGTAGTTGCTGGCCCCGCGCTTCCCTGGCCCGCAGCGAGTGACGGGACGGGCGGCCCAGCTGCGACGGGATGAGCTGGGCTCCCTCCGATGATAAAGCCTCAGGTTCTTCTGCAGACAACATACCGTTTCTCGTCGCTGGCAATAACTGCCCAGGTGGCCCTGGTTGTGGTTTGAGATGCCCTGGGTGATGTCTGCAAACCTCTTTTGTCTCAAAAGGAGATGAGGCGGATGGAAAATATTTTCCCGGTTCTCTGCTCTTGAGCATCATATGTGAATTTTAATGTCAGGTGCTTTAACGAGCATCTCCTCTTCTGCACAGGCGCAGAACTGCCCCTGTTCGCTTGCTCCCGTTCCCCACGGGTTTGGGGGTTGGATTCAGGACCATTACTTCTCTGGAAAAGCTTTTTGAGCACGGTGTGGGTTTTGCAATTTAGAGTGTGGTGGTTTCTGACCCAGAGTTATCAAACCCTTTACAACTGTCTGCGATACAAAGTTGCGAATTGTATCCGCTGTCGTTTGTTTATTTTTAAAGCATACAAATCAGGTTGTACGCAGCAGAGCCCCAGTCAGAGCTTCTGGGGGTTTGATCTCCAGCCTTTGCTGAGAGAGCGTTTTGGATATTGGTTTTCCTAGAAGCTTGCCAGGAATTCTTCTGCCTCGTTTTTATTTTTTATTTTTTTTCAGTTCTAACAAAAATCCATTGAATGTGTTCTGGTGGATGTATTCTTGAAACATAGAACAGGAAATTTCCACTGTCTTAATGACAGATGAGAATGTCCCAGCACTTCTTGCATTAAGAAGCTTTAAATACACTCTGAAGTTTCTGGTCGCATGCTCCAAAAGAGTTCAGAACTATGAAAAGCATGAGTCGGTTTCTTGGGCTCAGGTTTCCTTTTGATCTGTAATGAGTCAACAGCATCGATGGATGCTGGGGAGTTGAGGGGCGTGCAAGAGAGTGGTAATTAGCACTCTTTATTAGCGGAACAATGAATTGTGGAGAGCGGTTCCTGTCCGCCCTTTGCGGGGAGCGGGTAGGGGGGAAATAACCCCCTTTGTCTTTGGGGTCAGACTGCTTCTTTTCGCTACCCGTTTGCTGTCTGTTTTCGAGAAGAAATGCTTGTTTGAAACCCAGAAACCAAATACCAGCCTGTTCAGCATCAGCCACAGATCAGGCATTGCTAGTAAAATACGGCCAAAATAAGTCAAATGGGAAAGAATAAATAAATGAGGCAGGAAAGATTTTTTGGCAGGATACTTTTTCTCGAAGGAATGATTTGTGTGTTTCCATTTCCAATAAGTTATTTGTCCTGTAGTTTTATTTATTTGTTTCTTTCTGAGTTTTCAGTCTGGTTTTTTTTTGCTATCGTGTGGTTACCTCTGGGGCTGTCGGTGCCAACACCCCCGCAGCACCCCGCTTCTGCTGCGGCCACGACAACTGGCCCTGGCTGCGGCCCCCTGAAAACGTGTCCCTGTGTGCCAGGGAGAGCTCAGGCAGAGCAGGGAATTCTGTGCTGCTCAGCTGGGCTTTTCTGGGGGGAGGTTTCGGGGTGCTTTTCTTGTTCTCCTCTTCCTCCCAGACCATACTGCTGAGCACTGATACCCTCAGCAAGTGTGCGTGGTTGGCACGCAGAGCTTCTGCGCGTCTTGAAATAGTAAAGGGTTACCTACTTAAGATCTTCAGTGTGTTTATTTTCCCCCCTTTGCCTGGTGCACAGGCGGGCCGAGCCGACAGTCTCAGCAGGAGCCACGTGCCTCGTGCTGAGCTGAACACACTCGGTGGGTTCGGGGAAAGGGAAGGAAGGAAAAGATGACCCGACGCAATCATCCCAAAAGGTCTTGCTTTCTGAACAAAGTGATTTCCTTATCTTGTGTGGCCTTCTCAAAAGGGCTAGAAAGGTTTCAAAGTGCAGGTTGTAATAAGTATTTACTGCAATACCTAAGGAAGGTGGTGGTTTCACTGGTGCACCAGTCAATGCTGTACGTGGAATAGGAGAGCAGGAGGAAAGCCAAGTGCACTTGCTGAGGAAGAACGAGGCACGGAAGGACTGGGTGCCAGACATCTGCTTTACTGGATGGAAAGCCTGTCCCTTAGGTTTTGAGACTAAAGTGATCTGTTTTCTTCCATTGCCACCCAGGTACAGCAGCCTGCATTGTGCAGGAGCCCAGTAACGGGTGTGCTGGTAACCAAAGGTGCACGGAGCTTCCAGGTCATCTCTGATCATGTTTAAAAAACCAGCTATGTTTATACACTTTTTTTGCTGGACAAATTAAAAATTTTTGGAACTGTTTGTCCTTTTCCTAGTGCTGGGTATGATTCTATTACCCTGAAAATCATAGAATCACAGAATCATTTGGGTTGGAAGAGCCCTTTCAGATCACCGAGTCCACCCGTTCCCCCAGCACTGCCAGGGCACCACTGACCCCTGGCCCTCAGCACCACAGCTCCACGCCTTGGAAACCCCTCCAGGGATCACGGGGACTCCACCCCTGCCCTGGGCAGCCTGGCACAGCCCTGGACAACCCTCCA
>WUAM01000179.1:4676499-4712034 GCA_024336885.1 Actenoides hombroni | reverse complement strand
CACGGGGACTCCACCACTGCCCTGGGCAGCCTGGGACAGCCCTGGACAACCCTCCCGGGGAAGAAATTGTTCCTCAGCTCCAACCTAAACCTCCCTGGGTACAATGTGAGGCCATTTCCTCAATGTATCTAGTTCCTGTAAAGAACTCCTGGTGTAGGGGTGGGCAGTTCTCGGGCTGGGGAAGGAGTCTTGTGTTTTGTTCTGTGAGTCATGGATCCTCACTGACGCTGAAGTAATCTTTTTAACAGGGTGAGTTTCTTGTTCACGGTGTCCCGCGTGCCCGCTCCGTTTGTGGGTGTGTTGGTTTCTGGCTGCAGGATGGTGCTCGGTGCAGTCTTTGTCGTAGTGAACCTCCGGTGAGATCTTTGTGCTGGGTTCTCTAAAAGCAGGGCAGCAGTTGCCCTGTGTTGGGATGAAATCATTTTCTAAACAAAGCTAACGAGCGAGGGGGAAGGGTACGATGTGTGTGAGCAGTGTGAAAGGTGTCAACAACTGCTGGCACAGTTTCTGTTTGCGGGTAGCGGTTTGGTGCTGATAAAATAAGGAAAGGAAAGCGAGGGGGAGAGAGAGAGGAAAGCAAAAGGTAAGAGCAGCTGAGGGGGAGGATGGAGCAGACTTGCAGGGGGAGAGGAGCGGGTCGGGCTGGCTCTCAGCACAACCATCCTCTCTCCATCGGGAGCCCCGCTTTGGTTGCAGGCGCCTGGGTCCTGGGGGGTGGCCCCGGGGCGACCCGAGTGCTCCCTGCTGCTCCTTCCAGCTGAGCCTCCTTTCAGCAGCCACTCCGCTCCTGCTGCCTGCTCTTCCTGATTTCACAGAGAACTCTTGGTGTGTGTGTGCTTGGTGCTGAACTTCAGCTCCGGGCCCTTTCGCCCCGGCTCTGCGCGCTCCTTTGGCAGCCCTGTTAGAGGCCAGGGAGGGAATTCCCCCCAGTCAGACTCTGGTTTTCATCTGGATTCTGGAAAGTGCTGCTTCCGCCTGGTTAACTCATGGGGGTGAGAAACCCAGCGTGAATGCAGGGCTTTGTTTGCAAGAACAGGATTTGGGCAGAAGGCACTAACTAGATTTCTTGCTGATTCTTTCTCTTGGGTTCCCCCTGATAGAAATGGGAGTGAGCTGCAGAATTTCTGTCCTGCCATAGAGCCTGGGCCCCCTTGTTGCTGTCAACAGTGCCTCTCTGCTCCGGTCCCTTTAGAAATGCTACATTTCTGTGGCTCTAGGTTTTTCTGGCAGTGTGAGGTTTGGAATTTTTTTGTTGTTGCTTTTGCCTGCTGTTCCGAACTGCAGTGAGCACCCTGGGGAGGTGGGGATGGGGGTGGCCTTGCTTCAGACAGCCAGGGGAGTGCTGAACACTGGTTACTGCTTTTGTTTTCCTCCTCTTGTTGAAGTGGTGGGATGAGGGAGTTTAGAAAAGAGCAGAAAGACAGGGAATACCAACTTTCAAACAATGTATTTAACTGGCTGTAGTGTTTAAGCCATTGGGTTAGTGCAGCTTGTTGGTCACGGGTATCGGTGGGGTTGGGTTTTCTGTGTCCAGGGTGCCCCTGTGACCACAGGTCTCAGCCTGGCCACTTCTGGGGGGCTGGGACTGGGGCAGCAGCTCCAGGCAGCCCAGAGTCAGTTCTAAGATAAGGCTCTCCAGGATAACTAACACGTGAAGAAAACAACCAACCAAAAGGGATTAAATGCTTTGTTATGGTTTCGTTGGTTACTTGGCTGCTTTTCCCTTGTAATCCAACGTAATGTGAAGTTTTAATATCAGAGAGGGTATGCTGGATTGTACTATTGACCAGGGACCCTGAATAGCATAGTCTCGTGTTTTAATAATGCATTTCAGTTGGACAATGACTAATTTGAGTAGCAGAAATCCTCTGATATCCATCTCTGCGCTCTGTAAAAGAAGAATGGGCTCTGGAAATAATAATAAAAATAGTAACATAGTCTGAGTACTGCTCTATTTAAAAAAAAAAGAGAAACTTCATCAGTCATGCCCCGCTTAAAATAGTCCCTGTTAAAGAGCAGCTAACACAGGTTTGTCAAAACCCTTCTAAAGTTGTAGCAGCGGGGAAAAAATTCAAGAGGAATGAAAATTGGTTTTTGTTTCTAGCCTAAGGAAGCATTTTCTTGTCCCTTTGCAGATGAAGACCGTTAGCGTTGCCTTAGTCCTGTGCCTCAATGTCGGCGTGGACCCTCCTGATGTGGTGAAAACAACTCCCTGTGCCCGCCTGGAGTGCTGGATCGGTAAGTCTGGACAGCTCCCAAGCTCCTGCTAACTCTACTGGTAATGTGACTGCTGAGTGGTCCTGCCTGTAGGCATCTGAAAGGTGTGGGCTTCCCGGCCTTTGAACCAGGGAGAGCGATTTCAGTCTAAAATGAGATAGTGTGGAGGGAAAACCCCTGTTAATCAGCTGCTTCGCTTGCCTTTGATTGTTGTAGAGTTATTAATACCTAAGGAAGGCTCTGAGCTGTTACATCTTTAGGGTCCTGTGATCTGGGAAGGTTTAAAATCGCCCTGCCTCGTACAGATAGGTTTCTTTGTAATACATGGACTTTGCTGCACGGTGAGCTGACTCATCTTGGGCTATTTTAATTGGGATCAGGAATCCAGAAGACTTGGAATTACTCCCAAGGACGTCTTGCCAGGAGTTCCCACACCTGGGCTTGCTGCTTGGGTGGACTAAATGCCTAGCTTTTTGTTAAGGAATGGATTTTGGAATGGGTTTTGGAGATCAAGGCTGGTTATCGAGATGAGACAAATCTGAAGTAATATTAGCAGGAAATACCTCGTGTAAGAAAGCTTTCCGAGAGAGATTTGGTTTTCATCCAGGAACTGGAAACGTTCAGTCTGCAGCAAGTAACACACGGAGCACTGTAATCCTGAACTCTGGGGCTGATGATGAGCCGCGGGAGCAAAATAGTCATTGCACAAACCAAATTCCTTCAAAAACTTTCCGAAGATCTCATTTCCAACCCTGCCGTACCTGCTTTCTAAATCGTAACATCTCTTCTGTTTGGTTTTGTTTTCCAGCCTACAAATGCTGCTGACTTTGAGGCAGTTAAAAAGCCATGAAAGCATCTGCTCCGGGGAGAGAGCAGCTCTGGTTTCTCATGGGCGCACGAGCAGAGAGCAAAGGGAACGAGGAGCTTTGCAGAGTCATTAAAATAAAGTTATTAGCGGGTGTCTTCAACAAAGGGAATTCTGAATGCAGTTTCTAATTAGCTTTTCAGGGCGTGTGTGTACACAAGCACTCGGTTCCGTTTCCAGCCTGCTTGAAATCTCTGGGTTTCTGAGCTTTGCCAAACTCTGCTGGTTTTTGTGCTGCACAGCAGTCTGGAGAGGAGCTGCTGGTGTGTGCTGGGGAAAGAGAGTGCCCTGGCCAGCTGGGCAAGGCAGCGGGGAGATCGCTGGGGTGCAGTTGCTGTTGTTTCCAGCTGAGCTGAGCTCAGCAGCCTGTGAACTCTGGTAACAACTGCCTGGCGCAGCCTCAGATGAAGGGCTCTTGCAGCTCCCCCTGTCCCTTCCAGGTGCACCTTCTGAGGTGTTTTGTCTGTCCCCAGAGTTAAGCCTCAGCTGACCCCTCTGCTGCCGTGCCAACCCGGCACCGTTTAAGGCGGGGAGAGCTCCGTGCCCTGGTTGTTCCCAAGCTGCCTTGGCCGGGCTATGTCCGGGCCACCCAGCCAGGGTGACCCTGCTGGCCTGAGCTGTATTTAGGAAAATAACTGGTTTCCATTGTTTGGCTCTTGGAGTGGCACCAGTGCACTTGATTTTTTTGTGTAAAGGGCGTTGTTAGTAACGCTCATTGTTCTGAAGATGCTCCAGAGCCCACAAGCTCCATTCCCCTGCCATCAAAGCACACGTGAAGTATCTTTCAGTTCTTTTTCTGAACTCCACTTTGGTCCTTTCGAAGGACGCAGAAAGGAAATCTGATGTGTTTATGCTATTTATTTTTTGGTGTCCTTTTGTTGCTGTGAGCAGTAGCTAATGGCATATTAACTAACAAAAGAGGTTACCAAAAAAATCCCCCTTTGGAGGGTTTGTTTCTAGCAGCACGAGGCAGAATATTTGTAAAGATCTTTAAAAATCAACTTCATCGATTCGCTTAACTTACATTAAGTGATTATATTCGATGGATGCAATATTTATATTGAATAATTTATATTGCATTGCAAAATATCAGCTTCTGGGTTGTTTTTTTTTTTTGAAACTTGTTAATAGTGTCAGTTATCTGGCCGTGGTTTTTGAATCAAAGCACGAGCTGAAGTCTCAGTGTGGATGGATGGTGGTAATTACCTAGTGATAGAATGAACTTCTTAGAAGTTAGGAGTGATGTATCATCTCTGAAGCACTAAAGCAGCGGAAGTCAGTGAAGCAGGATTGTTGCATTCATCAAGGAAAAATGTTTATCATCCAATATTTAACCAATTTAAACTTTTGTCATTATTTACTATCAAAACCTTTTTTTTTCCGATAATAAAAGCAAGCAAAATAATGCCTCTCCTTTCTGTGAAAACGAAGTTGTCTGCGTTTCTTCAGCGAGACACATCTTCCAAATTTGACAGTCTTTAATGGTGTTTAATTTGTACTCGAGTGATTAATGTGGGGGTGATTTTGGGGTGTCGCACCCCAGGAAATTCCACGAGGAAGGTAACGTTTCCCGGTTTGAAATGGAGCGGGTGAAAGGAACCTCGGAAAGGAACCATCGTTAAGCCATCGCTCTTGCAAGGAGAACGCTGGAGGGGGGAGTGTGGAAAGCTTTGGGCTTCTTTCTGCTGCGGGGGGGGGGGTGCCCACGCTCTGATGCAGACTTTGGTCTCCCAGGTTGGAGAGCCGGATTCTGCAGAGGCGTAACGTGGAGCGACTAAAGGTTGAAATGCACCTAGAGTTGGAAATGCTTCGCGGCTCTGGTCAAGCCGAGCGGTTCAAAATGCCAATCTGTGTTCTCTTTCCTAGACCCTCTGTCGATGGGCCCTCAGAAAGCTCTGGAAACCATCGGTGCAAACTTGCAGAAGCAGTACGAGAACTGGCAGCCAAGGGTAAGGTCTCCTCGGGCTCCCCTCCGCCGCGGGGGCTGCGCGGGGGCTTCGGGATCCCCGCGGCCGCTGCCCCGGCAGCGTTTGCTGCTTCCCTCACCCCTCAGCCTCGCTGCCCTTCCAGCCCTGCCCCTCCTTGGCCAGCACTTCCTTGGGCCGTTGGTTTGGAGCGCCAAGTCCTGCAGGGATTGGTTGATTTATATTCCTCTGATTTGGTTGTGTTTTGGGGAAGTTTTGAAGGTTTTCATCGCGAGTTTGTAGTTCCTTCTGTTGTAAGAGCGTGTGTTGGGCTGGGCTGGTTGAAGCCCGTGTCCCACTGCTCATCAGGGCTGTTTGTATCCTTCGGAACAAACCCGGGTTGTGCAGCGTGGCTGAGGAAGGCTTTGGGGCTTGCTGTGGAACAGCACCTCAGAGCTTTGGGTGCTGTTGGTTCTAGCTGAAGTACAACGCGTGCGTGGGTTTTGGAGAGCGAGTTTCAGGTGGCAGTGCCACAAAGCAGGGGCTAAAGAAACCTGCAAGTGGCAGGCTGGGTATTCCCTGGGTTGTCACATCTCACACCCGGGAGGTGTTTCGCTGCCGGGTATTGCCATGTCTGTAGTTTCACCTCTCTCAGGGAACAAACTGCAAATAATTTGAAGTCTGCAGCGTTTTTCAAATAGATCCAAACCCTGCCCTGTAGAATCATCCTCACTGTAAATATTCCCGGGTACGATCATGGCCTTATCTGCATGCTCTAGGCAGTTTGGGTCAGAATATTTCTCTTTGAATACTCTGACTATTGATTGCTAAATCATGAATTTATCATTGTAAGCCTGTAGTGTGGAACCCAGCCAGAAACAGGAACTTCACTGAATGAACCTACCTGTAGATTTGCTGTATTTTTTTAGGCTGTGGAGTGCGCGGTAACCTGCCCTTCATGTTTTATGTAGACACTGTTTCTTCTCTTCCTTTTAGTTTGTCTTCAGTGATAACAACAATGTATGTTTTTGTCAGCACCAGGACTGCACTGTTTGTTTCTAACATTGCTCACTGCCTTGTTTCCCGTGTAAATAATCTACCGAGTGTGTCTGTAACATCTGTGGTGTGTGGCTGAGGAGTATGCTCTGCAACTGGAAAAGTTACTGGCATTTTCCTGTGCCCAGTCTAGGAGGACTGGTTGAGAAGGTCTCTGTGCTAGCAGTGCCCGTAGGTGTTTCTGATCAGTCCCTCTCTTTAAACTGGGATGAGTTACGGTCACTTAGCTGTTTATTTATCATGTGTGAAATCAATAAAGATCAATTCCCTCCGGTGACGTTTCGCTTGAAGCGCTGAACGGCCCTGTCCCTACAGGGGGACCGAGAACTTGGGGGGTTTCTTCTTTCCCCCCCTCCCCAAGTCTTCCATTCCTTCATGAAGGACTCATGCCTTCAGGTACAGGGCAGGTGGCTTTGAGGTGGTCTTTGCAGTAGTACCCAGCACCTTGTCTTTTGCCAGACACTGCTGGGAAGCTTTTTCATTGACAAAAGGATTGTTGGCACGCGCGTCGCTAGAGCTGCTGGTGGAGGAGTTTGCTGTGCGCCTTCCAAGTCCCTCCTCTGCTCTCCAATTCAAACCGGGTGGAAATGAGATTATATTCAGAGCAGTTAGAATGTAAATACAGTTCCTACTGGTTCTTTACTTCTCACCCTTGTGTAATACCTCCCTGCTCCTTCAGTCAGGGTTGACCGACTAGAACGGAGTTTATCACTCGCCAAAAGCTGAAGGTATTACTGGTTTTCCCGGTGAAATGTTGACATTGCTGCATCTGTGGCCAATTGTCTGGGAGTATGCTTCTTTTGGAAGTGTATTTGTATAAGAAGGACTTGTCTGGAGGCGCCTGTGGTTTGTGTTTAAGAGGAGAGAGTTTACTTCTGCGCTTTGCCTCTCGGTTCACCGGCGGTTTTTTGTAACCTCTCTCTAGCAGCCCAAGAACTCAGCAGAAAATTCAAACCGTGTCCGAAATCAAACGGGAGAGTAAAACATCTTGATGCCGAGGTGCAAACAGAGCTTTTCCTCGGCTGTCTCCTGACAGAGTCTGTATTCCTGGGAGCAGCAGGCACCCTGTGCGGGCCGACCTCGCGCTGCCTCGCAGGGCTTGCACACAACGTGAGGCAATTACCCAGCTCGGTGTTTGTGTGCCAGGGGCCTGGCTCCTGCCAGTAAATCACGGCCCTCTGAAACATTGCGAAGCTGAACACGTACTGGTTTATTGCACTCTACAGGGCTCTTGAGTTTTCTGCAGTAATAAAGAGAAGTTGATGTGCCATCTGCAATAAAACAATGGGAACATTATTGAATTTCCTAGACCTTTCATATAAATACTAATACATCCAGTTTGGTCTGTTTCTCAGTGTTTTGGAACTGTTGAGGAATTGATGGGAGGAAGACACTTCGGGGGGAAACTAGGCAGCCTGGGGAAAAGCCCAGGTCGTTAGCATCTTCTGAAACAGCCACTGGTACCCAGCCCTCCAGGAGGAGATGCCTGTTCCTCACATCCCCCCGTGCACGCACAAAGGGTGCTAACTGCTGCGAACTGGCTCAGGGCAGCAGCGACCGCTGCGGGAAGAGCCCTGTGACGTCACTCCCAGTGCAGTCCTCCTCTGCTTCCAGTTGTAGGATGCTGTTCAGTTACATGCCTGGGTTCGTTACATACAAAGAGCAGGAAAAGTTCTTTGTTTCTGGAAGCTCCCAGGCTGCACAACTGCTGCGTATTTTCCTGCCAGGTCTTATAGAGCCCCTTTCTAAATAATTTATCAGCTTTCCATAGCTTGAAGTATTTCTTCTGATTAAATTTAAGACTTTGCTTTATTGTGGTGTAGCTACATAAATTTGTGTGCTGCGGGAGTAAAAAAAAAAAACCCATTCAGCTGTTGTTTCATCTGCAAAACGCTGCAGTTAAACAACATTCAGTCAGTTCATTGTGATTCTCAAGTGAAGATTTTACCGAGGGAGGAGAGTGGCAGATGACAAAGCTAGAAGCTTTGTCTGTCTTTATCAAGAATTTGCTGAGCGAGTAAGGGTTCTTGCAGTTCAGCTCAGAGATAATTTGGGTGCTCATGAAAAAGCAGAAAGGAAAAAAAAAAAAAAGACATCTCTTCTATTACCCTGGGTCCTGGGGTTGGAGTTTCAGTGGGTGTGGAAGGGGTTGAAAGGGATCAAAGGGGTTGCTTAAGCAGCTGAGAAGGAAAGGAAGAGAAGGCAGTGAAAGTGAAGAGCTCAGGACCTTGTAGAAAGCCTTTGGGAAGAGCGGCTTGGAAGCAACTGTTGGTCTTGGAGAACGCCTGGGTCTGTGGCACCCCTGGTCACTGAGGGTGGCATGCTGGTGGCCCTGAGGACACTGGCACACACCAGCTCTGCTTCGCTTCCTAATGCAGCTCCTTTTGATGCCCCATTGCTTACATTAGTGTCACTGCCAGAGACAGGCAGTAACATATCTGAACTCGTTGGCTGGGCAGACCTAGGCCTGTATTAGGGCTGAATTGCATGGCTGTACCCATTTTTTTCACCCAAAGAGGTGACATAACCAAGGAGGAGCTACAGCAGCAATTTTCTGTTGAAGCTTGGTGCCAAGAACTGAGGAAACGGAGAAGCTCAGGACTAGTCCCAATTCAGTGTGGCTGTGGCATTAATAGAAATGGCAGTTAGTTAGTTAGTTAGTTAGTTAGTTAGTTAGTTAGTTAGTTAGTTAGTTAGTTGAACAAGGGCTGCACATTCCCTTTTCCCCCAAGCTTTCGGTGCCAGGTTGAGACTCCTCCCAGCAGCGTGTGCATCTGTCCCGTTGTGCTTAACTACGGAGGGTTTGAAAGAAAGGGTTTTCCTATTTTTGTTTGGTTTTTCTAGTCCAGTATCGTGTGCTGTGTGACAGCTCTTGCAGCTTGCACCCGTCACCAGTGAGGGATGGTCTCTGAGGAGACATCTCCTACAACACAGCTAGATTGTGTTTTTTGTGGCGAGCCTTCAAGGAAACAGTGATGCTTTTCTGATCAAACGAGGCTGCTGCTGTCTCTCTTCTAGTCTGCTTCCCAACAGTTTGCTCTTAATTTCAAAGGAAGTGGAGCCAAGATACTTTAAATAGATAGTTTAAAGCCTCTACCTTTGTGTGTGTGTTTTCTGCTGTTGCTGCTGTTGTTTCCCTCATTAGGTATCTCTGGGCTTTGATGCGGTGTCTGAGGTTTCATTCCTTGCGTTTCTTCCTTCTCCCTAATTAATTGGTAAGTTGCCTGCTGCACATCAAAGGTTGAGCGTTTCCTAAAGAGTAACTAGTTAAGCATGAAAACTAATTGAACACATGACCTAATTATTGGTCTCTCTGTGAGTCATACTTTTCCTTTATTTCTGTAGGGTTTTTCTTTTTAAAACAACAGCAAATACTAATTGCTCCTGCAAAAGAAATGCTGTAGAATTCCAAAGGGGAAAATGGAAAATGGAGAAACTTGGACTTGGTCTCCCTGCTCTGCAGATGTAGGAATATGTTTAAAAAAAAAATGAAGAGGGGAAAAAAAAAAAGCCAAAAAAACCCCAACCCCCCAAAAAACTCCATTGTGACCTTGTTTAACAAAACTAGGATTTCCTAAGAGGACTAGAGGACTCTGTTTGTTGTTTTTTATTTCCCAACAGCCTCTTGATTTGGCAGCTATTTCAGGCTCTGCAAAATTTTGCTGTATCAATCCTTTGCTGTCTTGTTAAAGATCAACTCTCTTCAGCATAAACCAGCAGTTTTTTTCCAGGAGAAAACAACAACAAAAAAAGTCTGTCATGGAGGGGTCAAAAGTATAATTGCCAGAACCAGTCATTGATGTTCCTCTTCTGTCTGAAGAGTTCTCCCGGTGCCGTTCTGAGTCTGCCTGTGCCATGTGCTGTTTTTGCCAAATATGCCTCTAGAAGAACTGGTGGTTTAATCAGAAAAGCCCAAATAATAAGTAAAAGCGAAAGCCACTTTATTTTTTTTTAATGTCTTGTGAATATGGAGAAAATGAGGGCAAATTAACCAGTCTCTGCCTTGTAGTTTTCCTTTCGGTAGCGCTCCAAGAGCAGCCTACGGCCCAGCCATCGCTTGGCAGGGGAGGACACAAGACCTGGGGCTCAGTTTGAACCAGCCACAAAGATTCATTGCCTTGAAGCTACTCTCTTTTTTTTGTGCTGAAAAATCTGAACTGGGCCACCTCTTTTCTTCTGCAGTCGGGGGCACTGAGCATCGGGAGGAAGTCATGATGAACGAGGGAGGAGACTTGAGCATCTTAAACCACTGCATAGGATCCCTGGGGCTTTGTAGCCTGAATTGGAGCGGTGTGTCTGGAGGCAGTGCTGGTGTGACTGCCTGGGCGTGGGGGTAGCTGGGCCACCTGCACCTAAAACACTCTCCCCCCGAGATGCTAACCAAGGATCTGGGAGTAAGCTGTGCGGGTGGAAAGCTCCCTCCTGCACCCGCCGGGCTCAGCCTGGGTTTTAATTCTTCTGTTAGTGAGGGGGGAAAAAAACCCAACCTGATAAATCTTTAACACACCACAAAAAATGAGGTGGAAACTGAAATTGCAGCAGTAATGCGCTTAATAGTGAGTTCTCTGGGGTTCTGCTGGGAAAATTAGACACGGAAAGGAAGAAATATCCAGTTCCAGGCATGAGCTGAAGTGAAGAAGTGTGTTCAGAAGCTGTAAAGACAAGGAGGTGGCATTAAGCCGTTTGGTGAATTGGAGTGTTCATGCATCACAGCCCAGCAGGGGTCTGGCACGCTGGAACTCAGTCAACAAACTTGCAAAATCAGTTCAGTGGGAAAATCCTCTGGGTCTTGCCATCTTGCTGGAAGCCTCCCACGCTGTGGGCAGGGCTGACCTCGGCCGAAGGAGATAGGGCAAAGGGGAAGCTGCTGCTGGCAGATAGGTCTGAACCCCAACGGGAAGGACGTTCACCTTGTAAGCAAACACAGTTTCTCCCCGTTTGGTCAGGAGAGCGACGCGGTGAAGTGACTGCGTGGGTTGGTGTGTCTCTGACAGTCGCTGCTCATGCAGCTCCGGGCAGATGCTGCCTGTTAGCTGTGGGGAGCAGACCTGCAGCACTGCAGGACAGAGGCTCCAGAACACCCCACTGCTCCACACACCTTGCACAGCTCTCCCTGACGTGCGGAGAGCGACCTGGTAGGATCTCCAGCCGCGCTCGCGGGCAGGCTCGCTCGGCAGGGCAGCTGCTCAGCGCGCAGGGCCACCAACAACTGCGTCCCTGGTTTACCCCCCGCCTTCCCTTCCACGCGTTACCGTTTGCAGAAGCACTGGGCTCCCTGTGCCAAGGGAGAGCTTCCTGAGACTGCCTCTGCAATGCTTTTCCTTGGCTTTCTCCCCCAGCATCTGAACTGCTGTGAATGTAGAAATCCCCTCCCTGAGCGTGGTCGTTCAGTGGCGACGCTTTCTCTCGCTTTGCTTCCCAGAGTCCTCAGACAATGCCACCCATTCACGTGTCTTATATTTCCTCTCTGTTGTGTTTTGTCTTCAAAATAAGGCCAGAGTTGGCAGACAAGCAAGACTTTTGTATTCTAGGGTATTTTCATATGACCATTGTACTCCTAACGTCAGTTTGTCCTGAGATGTAAAGAAAGGCCTGTTATTAGGAAGGCTTCTTGGACAAGGTAAGCAGCTCTGCCCGCTGAAATCTGATTAATGCTTTTCTGTAATTACCACCCAGCCCCTGTGTGACCTCTTTAAAAATACCTTGTCTTTGTGTTCCGCGGAGAGGAGCGAAGCTCTGGCCGTGAGAGTCGGGGAGGAGCCTCCTGCAGATCCACTTCCATCCACACTGGGCTCTTTATCTGGTAAATCCCAGCAGGTATCCGCTGGACGAGATGCAAATGATGCTGTGTTACACAACTGAAGCTGCTTTCTGAATAGACACCAGAGTTTTTGGGCAAAACTTAGAGCATTAGCAAAGACAACTATTTATCTTTTTATTTATATTCCTGCGCGTCTCTAAGGTGGAACGAGAAAGCCTGAAATACTTCAGCTCCTTTCGCCTGGATCGTAACAGAGCACAAACCTCTGATTGGTTTTCCTTCTTCTGACTCATTAAGCTGTTTGTTAATCTGAATATTGCTTCATTAAATTATTTTGCAATCAGGGGAAAACTTGAAATTACTGAATAGTTTTTTAGTATGGAAAAGATTAACTTCCCGCTCTAGCATGGATGCAGGATGGTAGGACCTCCTGTTGGGCATGATGCACTTGGACTGGAATAGAAAGACAACCAGTTTGAGGACTCCCTTGCACACCAGGCTGTGGTCCTGCAGCCTAAGCTGGGCTCCAAGTAATACCTAACTTTATATTTAAGAAACAAGAAGATGCAGAACCTTAAACTTTATTTAAAGAGCTCTTAAAATAGAGGTTGTAAAGAAGGAATAGTGCTAAAATGACGCTGTTGCTTAGGAGTTATGTTATTTGACTAAGTAGGTTTTAAAGATGTGTCCTGGTGTGTACTTAAAATCCTGTTAGAGCATTTTGTGATGTGACCCATCAAAGTGCCATCAGCCTGAGGAAAGGCACCTGACAGATGAGAAGCACATTTCACTTGCCTTCCTTTCCAAACCGACAGCTTTTTACGCAGCCGTCTCAGCAGGGTTGTTTTATTTGAGCAGGCAGGGAGGGGTTGTTACCATCCGGGGCAGGCTGGTGAGAAGAATGCCTATGAATTTTGGAGCAGACTTGCAGTATCTGGCAGCTTGTAATTGCTGAGGAACACCCTTGTCTCTTGAATCCATTGTAGCAGATAGCCAAGGTTAGCAGTCTTGGTTTTCGTCTTCCCCATCAACATCAGTTCTCGGGAACAACAGCTCAGAGGTGGTTTTTTGGAAGTGTTATTGAATAAGGAATCCACACAACGAGGATTAAGTACTTTAGAATTCTCTTCACATTGGACTTAAAAGCAAGGTCAAAGACTCTGCAGAGGAAATGTAAAGTCACTACACTGCTGACTACAGCCAAGCGAATAAATGTTCCACCCTTCCAGCTTAGCTCTAGTAATGCATTTTGTCCTAGACAGCTCGCAAATTAAGCTGTTTAAGTCTTGGGCTGCTTATGAATATATTTGCATGCAGGAGATGGAGATGGATTTTTAAAATGCAACCAAATATCTACAGAGGACTTGTCTACGACTTGCAGAGTCTTCCTCGTGGCTTAGTTTAGCATTAAACTCAGGTGTTGGTAGGTGACGGTTTGTTTTCACTGTAATTAATACTTTCTGAGTTAGCAACAACTAATAATTTTATTGGAAGTGTTTTTCCATGACCTGCATTAACCAGGTTGAGCAGTTGCTTATCGCATCAGTTTGGGATGTCCAGCAGTACCCCCTTGTACTTGAATAGGCAGAGTTTTACCATCTTTGATTAATACTTAAGAGTTTACATCAGGGTAATTTCACATGCCCACAGCCTGAAATGAAAACACCTAGAAGGCATTTTCTAAAAAAAACAAAAAAAAAAAAGAGAGAAAAAACCCCTCCTGGAGCCTATGGATACAGCTGGGAACACTTTGTATTTGCACGCGCGTCTCTAACCCAGGAGTTATCATGCTCATATCAGCTTGGGTTTGCAGGCGATGGGATTTATGATGGGTTGATAGCAGGTAGAAACTGGAATCCCTCCTTCCACTGCCGGGTTGATCTCTGGAGTTACCGCAGAGCGCTCTCTCGGCAGTTGACTTCCCCTCTGCCCGTGCCGCGCAGCCCGCTGACCCTGCGCAGCGAGATGCTGCCCTGGCACCCGCGCCAGGGAACGAGCGGCCAAGTGGTGTCGGTGCGAGCGGGGTGCGGTTCAGAAGGGGCTCCGTGGGACGCGGGCTCCCTGCCAGCGCCTGCGCCAGACATGGTGAGCCGGGTACCTTAGGACGAACCCGTCACACCGGCCTCCGTTCCAGGCTGACAGCGAGCTGGGACTGGCTGCAAGGTCAGGTGCTGCTGGGCAGGCTTGCTGGCCTGGGCAGATTTGGCTGCTGCTCCCTTTGTTTCGGGGAGGGGGGGGGTGGGATGTGGCAAACAGCCCCGCAAGTCAGAGTACGTTGCTTTTGGATAAGTTGTCCAATACCCTTCAGAGAGAAGGATTCAGATTTATTGCAAGAACATACTTTTTTAGGGTGTAGGAAGGGTTATTTTAAACGAAGGCTTGCAATGGAGCAGTGCAGAACACGTCGCTACACGGATTCCAAAGATTGAATGGGTTCTTTTCCTGATCTGAGGAAACCAGGCTTTTAAACTAGGCAGTGTGGGGCCGCAGCTCGCGCCCATCGTACATCCCAGCAGCCTTAACGCATCGCCTGCTGGTTTTGAGAGGGATGAGAACTCAGAATTTAAATGTGGCCTAAATATTTTGTGAAAATAGTCGGGTGGAGGGAGCAGACAGCCCGTGTGTGGTCGGTCTGCTGGGCAGCTCAGGGATGGGCTGCTCCCAGAGCTCGGCACTGGCACCATCGACACCCCCACCTTCCCAGAGAGGTGGTGATGGAAAACCCAAAAGTCAGCAGCAAAGTTGGGGAAAATTTGGCTCGATTCTGCTGCTCCCGACAGAATTCTGTCCTGCTTAGATTGTTCATTTATTGGGAAATTGTGCAAAAGTGAAAGTGTCCTTGCACAGCTCTAAATTAGTCTGTTCTCTGATGTGTTTCCAAAGGCAGTGCCAATTCAGGGTCCTGAATCTTTGATGCAGTAAAAAAAAAGATGCATTTTAGTAAGTATTAAAATGAGAGCACAGTAAATGACAGGAGTGAGGGCGAGGTGAGTTTCCCAAGCTCAGCACTGGGCAGGGCTGAGCACACCAGAGTTCGGGAGGTGGGTAATGAGCCGGGTCCTGGTTTCGCAAGCGACAGCAAAAGCTCTGTGTCCGGAAGCGCTGAGCTGCTCCAGCCTGGTGAGATCCTGGGAGAGGGGCCCGTGACTTCGACTTTTCCTCCTTGTTGGAGGTACGTTTTGTCCTCATTCAAAGCAGAAGAAAGAAACCCTGTAATTAGGTGAAGTTTCTAAAGCAGAGCCATTAATTTCAGCACAAAATCCCCAGAACTGTGGGAATTATTTACGCAGCCAATACGCACTGACGTTCCCCAGCGTGATAGAAGCTGATGCACACGGTGAATTGGGTTTTTTCCCCTCCAGACAGACTCATCCTGGAGAGGTTACTGCTATCACCTGTAATCAGGAAAGGTGGTGGTGTTTTGCTTCTCCTTCAGAAGAGCCAAATCCCTCCGGAAACAAACGGGCCGATGCTTCTGCTTTCTTGGTGCGTGAGCCGCGGTGCCGGCGGTGCAGCCCCTGGTGCGGGCTGCCTTGGAGCTGCCCAGCTCTTCAGCTGTAACTCACCTGTGTTTGCCCATGGACACTTTTCCCAGGCCTGCTAATTGTCCTGCTCGTGTCAGCCCGGTGCTGCCGGCTCCTTTGGACCTCGCTGCCTCCTCCTCGTGAGAGGCACGGGAGCCGGCGTGGATGCTCCCGGCAGCTTTCGAATGGGATACAGCCAGAGTGGTGTTCTCGACTTGAATGAGGAAATGCTGTGGTTCTGGTGGATCACCTCTTCAGAGAATTGCTGTTTGCTCTCTCAAGGATGGCCGCTTGGATTTTTTCATCGCGATCGGAAATGTGGCAACCATTTGAAAGGATGAGAGAGTGTGGCAATGGGCAACTGGCATAACTGCTTTAGAGCAAAGCCTGCTCACTTCCAGTTTCACAGCAAGCATGGTTAGTGGGAATGTCCACAGCAAAACCGTCCCCAACGGCTGATGCACTTGCTGCTTAGCCCCAAACTCTCTTCTTTTCCTGCTTGGGTGCCAGAACTTCTTTCTGTTGATGCTCCTCCTCTTTCCTGCAACATTCTCAATGCAATGTTTTGTCAGTCTGGGAGTTTGTGGCATGCTGAGAAGTGACATGGTTAAAAATACAGTTACTATGTTCCTTTTTAAGAGAAGCGGAGGCAAGGAAAGCTGGCTAAAGCAATGAGCGTGTGGTGAAAGTGTGGCAATATTACATAAACAAGCAAAACTTTCCATTTTGCCTCCTCGAGTAGAATAATGAGGATAGTCTGTGTCAGGTGGCCACAGAGTTATTGCTTTTGACAGGAGCTCCTCAATGAGACACGGAGGTGATCAGAAAATCAAATTCACAGCAGAAAGCCAGCTGACATCACCGTCAGCAATTTCATGCTTGTCCATCACAGGGCTCGGGTCGGGTGTTTTGACAGCTCTGATGCTACGACTGCAACCTGGGCTGGGAGCAAGAGATAGAGCTGAGCATCACCTGCAGAGGAGCTGAGGTCTGGATTGTCTTGTCTGGGAGTTGTGTCAGGAAGCAAAAGCTCTGCTCTGAGCAGCAGAGGATACCTGTCGTCAGCACAGGGTGGAAGGCAGGGACGGCCAGTGTGGACTTCAGGCGTCCAGTAACAGTCTGGAACTGGTCGATAGCTCATAAAACCCGAGGGAAAACAAAACATAGAGCCTTGTCCCGTGTTTGGGTGATTTCAAGGGAACTTGCTGAGACTAAGCCCAGCAGGCCTCTCGAGGGTTTGGGGTGGGCTCTCTCTCACCTTACGCCCTAAGTACTGCTTGAAAGCATCTGTTTGGAACAGGGGGGGAAGGGTCAAAGCACGTGGCTGGGACGACAAATGAATAATGGCAGAAGGAAATATAGAGGGGTGACAAAAGGAAACCATTTATCCAAAGGGTAGTGATGCTAAAATGCAAAAACGTTCATATGAGAACTACACCCGTGGTCAAAAACCACTTCTTCATACCCTGAAAGGAAAGGTAAAATTGTTGACTCGGTGAATCCTCCCGGCCTGCAGCTCAGCTGGGTGTGGAATGTGGTGGGATGCTGGGGAACTGCTTTCTAGTACTGGGTACCAGTGGCAGCCTGTGGGATAGCAAGGTTTTGATGCTGTTTGCCTTTGTCCTTCTCAAAGTCCTGTTTCAAAGACCTGTTTTCTTCTCAAAGACCTTATTTAGTTGCTAAAAATAGCACCCTGCCCCACACAGCCTCGCATAAAACACTAAGATCCCCCCCAGCTATTGCCCCATACCCCAGCCAGATGAACAAGCCCTGAACACAAGTATTGTACTTATTTGCCTGGTATTTTTTGCATACCAATGACAAAATGTGTTGAAGGTATTTTTTTTTGGGGGGGGAGAAGAAATAAGCACCCCACTTGGTCTCGTTTTACTCCGATAACCATTTTTTGGCATATGTGTGTGGTGGCCTCACCCCTGACGGTCCTGAGCTGACGTGTAGGACTCGGACCCCGCGTGTCTGCAGGTTCCCCCCTCTCCTTTCCATTCTTCTCAGCCTCCTGTTTCTCGGTGCACAGATGATGTGTTTACAGTTTGGATCTTTAGATCCACAGGCTGGAGTTTGAGAGTATGAATTCACCTCCATTAATTGTGAGCTGTATGTAATATTTATGCTGAGAGGACGTGAGGAGCGTTCGGATGAGCCTGCTCTCCTTTGGAAAAAAACCAGGAGCTGAAGCATTACCCAGCACTCTGGTTAGAGTGTCTTGTAAAGATGCCAGCAGGCAGGACCTGATTTAGGGCACGCATTTTTTTGCAAATCAGCGCCTTCATAACAAGCCTGAAAGGAAGAGAGGAAGAAGTGTGGGGGGGGATCTGTGGTAAGATTAATAGAGCCTCTTATCTTTACTTAGGGCGGAAGTTCCCGGAAAGGATGAGCGTGTCGGATCGTTGGCTCTCTCCTCGTATCTCTCTCTCCTTTTGCTTGCTTTGCTTTGTTGTTGTAATCATGTAAATGATGCCGTTCATTGTCTCCGTCTTGCCCGTTGGCTTGAGGTGCTGAATATTAATTGAGCAGCGTGCTATCTGTTTTCCGAGCTCCAGAGATAAGCAAACCATTTTTATATTAAAGTGCTTCATCCTCTTTTACTCTGGTATTTTTAAACTCTCTTATCTTTGCCTGTCATAGAAGAAAACCTAAAAAGCCCAAACTTCTGAGACCTTGATTTGGTTTATAAAGAGGCTTTTGAGAGCACATCTTTGTAGAGCTCTGTAGATGGTTGTCCCGCTCTTAAACTTGGGTCTTCGTTTCAATACACCAGCGTGACTGGTTTTTTTAAGCCCCTGTGATTCTGGACTCTCAGTATCTCTGCAGCTCTGGAGAAGAGAGGCAGGAGCAGGCTTTTGTCTTTCAAAGGGCAGTTGAAAGACTTTCTGTTATTATTTGGCCGTGCTTCAAAAAAATGCTCTTCTGAGTATGACAAACTGGCTACTACATAGGCATCTTCAGCTTAGCCGAGTAAAGAGGGGTTTGAAGTGTCGAGGGGGTTTTTGCCAGCTGGTCTCCTCTCAGACCGAGCAGCGTGCTCTGATGTACGCGCTCGCGGGGCCCGAGGGCTGGGAGCAACCGTGCCGCGTCCGCGGCCAGAGTCCTGGTGACAGTGAGTGCAGAACCCTTCCAGAAGCCAGGGTTAGTTGCCAGGGGCTCTCCATCAGTTCCCCTCTCTTTACCCAACAGCCTGAGTATCAAATTCCTGGGACTTTTGTGCACTTCTGTCTCGAGAATGGGGCTGTCTTGAAGTGTAAGCAGTTTGAGGTGAGGCTGTGAAACGTCTTCATAACCCTTCTTTAGGGAGGGGGGGTCAGACCAAGCTGGTGTAACCTGCTGCCTGATCTTAGCTGCTGATGGTTGGTGAGTTCATTTACAAGTATGTCAGTATGTTATGCTAGATTGCTCTGATATTTTTTTTTCCCCTGTTTGTCTCTATTACTGAATGTTGAATGAACTTGATGTGTACTCGCTGATTGCACATTTATTCATTTTTCTGTAATTCTGCAGGTTTCTGCAGTCCCCTCTAGTACAAGCAGGTAACTAGTTTGCTTTTACACCCTCTGGACCTGTGGTCAGTGGTCTTCTCTGCGTCTCTGGGATGTGAAGAGCAGCCAAGAGCTGTTGAGCCATAGTCACGTTTATGGCCCGATGGAGCCAGAAGTGGTGATGAGCTGCTGGGATGGAGACACTTGTGGGTTCCAAGTAAACCTGGTGCTGAAAATGTCCATAGCGTATGTAGGATAGCTGCCTGAAGTTGACCGTGGTCCTTTTTGAAGACAAACTTTTTGCCATAAAGCTTTTCACCGTGTCTGCTGTGGGACCATCTAGAAATGGCAAGACTCCGTCCAGGTTGAACATACTTGCAGAGGTGTTGGCCGGGTTTCTTTGATATCTTTCTTATTAATAAAAGGAGGAGTAACTAGCTGGGGCTTAGGGAGAGGATGAGCCTGCTGTTCTTACTCCAGGAAGGACGGCTGTTGAATTCTCTACCCTTCCCTTTGTGTTCCTTTTGTGGCACGAAACAAGGTCTGGGTCCCTTTTCCAGATGCGAGGGAAGGACCATTTCAAAACAAGACTTGAGGTTTACAGAATATCAGATTTATGCAGCTTTCTGTCTGTCTGAGGGAATCTTGTTCAGCAGGAGATGTACAGGCTATGAATGTAAGGATTAAGAGAACTGTGCAGTGTTGTTTTTTTTTGAGGCTGGCTAACGTTGAGAACATATTTGACCTTCCTGAGGCTTTTTGGATGTTGATAGTGCCAGAGCTCCAAGGTGAGCTTGGGTCCCTCAGTGCTGTCGCTGTGTGTGCCAGCAGCAGACCTACGGTGTCGATTCAGCTCCACAGCCAACCTTCTGCGTTTGCCTTTCCCACCATAACCAATTTACATCCATCCTCCTGTCTTAACTAGGTGCCTGCATCTTCAGGAGATTTGTTTTCTCTGCTTAAAGTGCTTCTCTTACGTTTTGTGTGGCTAGGCCAGGTACAAGCAGAGTCTGGACCCGACAGTGGACGAGGTTAAGAAGCTGTGCACGTCTCTGCGGCGGAACGCCAAGGAGGAGCGGGTGCTGTTCCACTACAACGGGCACGGCGTCCCCCGGCCCACGGTGAATGGGGAGATCTGGGTCTTCAATAAGGTGGGTCCCTGCCAAGCAGCGCTGAACGCAGCGGCTTTTCCACTGCTCTGTCGGTGACTGAGGTGTTCTGTGCGGGAGCAGCTGGCTTTCCAGGCTTTCAGATGTGTCCACGGGTACCTGTTCGGTTCCCTGCTGGCAGCTGTTTGCTTGCTTTGTGTTCTGGCAGTTTGGTGAGACCAAACGGGCTGTCCTCCCCTCCTGGCAGGGAGGGAGGCTTTTCTCTCAGATGCTTTAAAGCTCTTTTTCAAAACACTGACCAGCCAGCTCCTGCCACTTGCTTCATCCGCTTTGCAGGGGCAGCCCCCAGCTCTCCCGTGTCTGGGCAAGCAGGCAGCTCCTGATGGACTTGCCTTTGCTGCCCCGACTGAACATTAACTTCTTCACATGAAATTTATGCTTAAAATACCTAACAACTCTGAGCAGCCACTGCTGAAACCACCCAGAGGTGCTGCCCGAGGACAGCAACCCGCACGGGCAGCTCTGCTGCCAGGCCACAGAGGACCGAAGAGCCCCCGACTGCGATATCTTGGGGATCTTTTATCTTTTTGAAGACTTCAGTTCCTCCTCCGTAGCCACGGCTTGGAGCTGTGGTTTGCACGGCGACGTAGATCACCTGCAGCACCCTTCCAGTGATTCCAAGTGGGACCTAAACGTGCTCTGCTTTCCCTCCAGTGAAGCTGTTTCGGGTAGCTGATTTAGAAAGGAATCTCAGGGAAAGCAGGGATGCTGTGTTCAGCTGACACAAGATGGGCTGTCGTTATTATAGACACGCTCCTGTTTTATTTGGGGGCTCATTGAGCTGCTTTTCTCATACTTTCCATGTATTATTTTCCTAATTGAGTGACCATTCACTGGTAATTTGAAAGAGCAGGGCAGAAAGGAAGGGGATAAAGTGCAAAAGGGCATCGCTGAATTCTGGTGCATCTCTATTGGAGACGTGATTGGTATTCAGACCAATAAACAATTGGTCTGAATAATAAATCATTTTGAAGCTGAATTTGCTGTTTAAGAACAAATAGGAGTGACCTTCTTCTTACTTAACAGCCAGTGGGTAATAAATAAGCCAGAAAGAACGCTGGGCAGAGTGTTCCACGTGGAGCAAGAGGAAATTACTGCTCGGTGAAGTTGTGCCTTGTGCCAAATGCTTTATTCAGAGCTTACTGGGTATTTTCCAGTTTGCCTGCAGTATCAGCTGGGGTGATGTGGTGCGGATGCCACTGGTGATTAGGAGCTGAGGTCCCTCTGATTCACCTTACAGATGGTGAAAAAAACCCTGCTTGTCACACAGGTTGATGGGGAAAGTTGAAACTTGGTAATTTTTGCAGCGCATTATGAAATCTTGGCCCTTTTGGAAGGAAAGAACGAGGAGTGGAATTTTTTTTTTTAAGCAAAGGATTAAATTTAAGGAAATACTGGGTGGGGGAAGAATCAGCAGTGTTTAGAAATCAGTTCTAAGGAATTCAGTTTCAGATCAAAGCAGAGGGTCTAATGAGGCTCAGTATTACAGCCCTCCTTAAATAGCAGAGGTACTGAAATTGGACTGTGCCGACAAATGAAAATTCACTTTAAAGTGCTCGTGCACTCGCTGGAAGTCTCAGCTGTGAGAGCATTGAAGGCAGAGCTGGAAGGAACCTCGGATCATCCAGGTGAGAGGCCGGGAGGAGTGAAACAAGCCTTGCTGGTGGGTTACAGGCTGAGCTGTGTGTGTCGAAGCGAAGACAAGTTTGGGGATTTATAGTGACTTCCCTTGGAGCAAGGTCGAGCATCTTTCCACAGTTCCCCAGCGTGCGTTCAGGCACTGCTGGAGAGGATGGAATATGGTGATTCGGGTAGGGCACTTGAAAAGCCAGTAGCTAAACTAAATTGGTGTTTAAAACCCTAAACCTGCCTTCTCTCCTACAGACAGGTTTTCCTCGAGTTCAATTTTTTACAGCTTTTGACAGGCTGTGCTTGCTGTGGTCTAAATACCTCTGGTTACCGTCACCTTTCAGGGGTCACCTCCGAAGCAGGCCTTGCCTTCTGGGATTTAATCCAGCCTGACAGACCAAGAGGACAGCAGAAAATCTGATACTTACCTGCATTCGTTTTATTAGCATTCAAACCTGCCCTGCCCTATATGCTTTATAGCAGAGGAGTCATCAGGGAGGGGGTTCTGCGTTGCCCTGCAGAAGGGGGGGAGTGCGGGAGGTGCCCACTGTCCTGCCCCATGCCCATCCTTCTCCCCTCGAAACACACTGGCTCCAGCTCCGTGCCCTGCTGGGGTCAGAGGCAGCATTCAGGGCAGCAGAAAGGACTGGAAGTCGTAATTTCCTCTCCCCCAGCCTTAGTTTTTAATCACAGGGGCTCAGCAAACACAGCGCTGCTCCACAGCGGCACGTGGAGCTGCTTCTGCTGCTTTAGCTTGTTAATTTTTGCTTTGTGGCTTGACAAACTAAGTGTTCCTGAGCCCTTTTGGTTAGAGAGCTGATGAGATGTGTAGAAAGAACTGGGGATGGCTTCCTGTAGGTTCATTGCTGCAAGGCTCAGTTCCTGAGGTTTCTGAAGGATCCCATGAAGTTCAGAAATCCCAGGACAGAAGCTGAACATAGCAACCTTCTGAGGAAGCTTTTTAGCTTTAGAGAACTCTCTTTAGAGAATACTCTTCAAGCATTGTTTCATCTTTGATAGGGAACGGGAAGAGAAATTGTACCACGCTTTGGAAGGAACGATTACCTTGCAAATGTCCTTTTCCTGGGTCCGTCGTGTCGCTTTTGTACAAAAAGCAGTGAAATGCGTGGGGTGTCCGCAGGGAACGCCGCTGCTGTTGCGAGAGTATGGAACACAAAGCATGCACCAGCTCTGCCTTCCTCTTGAACTCTTCCCGTGTCACTCGCCCTGTCCCCAGCTCTGCCAAAGCACCCTCTCCTCCCCCAGACAAGGGCCAGAAGCTGCAGGCCTCCTTCGTGCCGGAGACGTCCACGGCTCCCGGTTGGGACTGGCTGCTCTGGTGACACAGGTGCCAGGCCGGTGGTTGAAGATGGAATTGTGCGTTATTTCGCCCCAGGCTCGTCGCTATTTCCTGCTCAGGCTCTCTGCACAGCCTTGGCGTGCGTGGGGAGGGCCCAGGCAGTCCTCGTACACCAGTTCATTTGCCAGTATCTGGCATCTGGCCAGGCTCCCAAGGTGCAGTAACACACTTCCCCTGGGTTCATCCTGAGTGCTCTTGTAGTAATCAGGAGCGATGTTCTGCTCCTAGTTCTGCTTCCTACTATTATCTGAGAAAATCCCAACACCTTTTCAAAGAGGTAAAAAGCAAAACCCCCTCCTCAGCCTCAAACACGTTTCTTCTAAGTTCTCTGCGAGAACCAAAGAGTTGTAATTTTTCGTTTTAATGTTTTTGAGTTGTTTGCTAAGCAGCCGGTTATGAAATCTGTTCCAAATCAGTTTCCAGTTCAGTTGTTTGTCGTGTCATTCCTTTAAACAGGCACAGAGGGATGGTGGGAGCGGTGTTAACAGAACAGAAACTTTCCTGCTAAAAAACAGAGTCAACACTGAGAACAAAACATACGGCCGAGTTCTTTCATACTCACAGCCCCAGCATGGCAGAGGCAAGATGAGCAAGCATCAAAAGATCACCCTGAGCAACCGTGCTAGAAAACTATTATTTAACACTCCTTTTTTCTTCAAACCATCTCATTTACATATCATTAGCAAATTTGAGAAGTTCTGTGTGACCCCCACAGTAAAGTCAGAACATAAAATTCTCCTGGTTGGAAATACCACAATATTAATCAGAGCTCTAATCCAGTCTTAACTGTAGCACCGTGCTTTATAAACATAAAGCTAAACCAAGGGATGCCCCTACAATCCCCTTGGTGATCTGTGTCAGAGCTTTTGTACGTACCTCGCTGTGCCTGGAGTGCACTTGGACCGGGTGGGGCCCTTAGGAAAGGTCTGGGCCAAGGCTGAGTTCTCTCAGTCTCTCCTGCAACAATTTGCAAAGCTCCCAGCTCCCTAAAACTTGGGCTTTTGTAAACAAATTTTCCTGTTAATGTTAATGAAACAACTGAAACTTTTATATATGGGCAAAACTGGATTTTGAGATGACTTACAGTTGCCTACCTTGGCTAACATATGGTTTATGATCACTGCTCTCTTTATATATGCTGATACGTCCTTGGAAAATTTGATTTTTGTGGAAAGTTTACTGGTTTTATTGCAGCTATTTAAAGTCTCTTGAATTTAAATGGGAGTTATGATCCCGTCCATCATTCTGCTGCCGTTAATAGGGACAGCAGAGCTTTTCCAGTGGAGCTGGGGCAGTTGGGTGCCAGGGGAACGTGAGCAGGTTGCTCTCTGGCCGCAGATGGGCAGGGTCAGGCAGCCACCCAGCCTCTCTGGCTGGGGCTCTTTGCAGAAATCTGCCCGGGGTTGTATTTTCAGTTCTGCAGCGTAGTTCAGGGGGTGGCTCTTTGTACCCGCTTTTAAACGCCTGCTTTTTGATCCTCCTTGTACTTCACAAAGCTCCTGCCTCTGATTATTTGGGGCTGTTAAGATGGAAGACGAGGAGCAAGATCCTGCATGTTTACAGAGCCCGAATTGCTGGTGCTTCCCTTTGTTGAAGGCAGGCTTTGTTGGGTTTAATTTTATTGGGTGATTCTGAAAGTTGCACAGAAGTTAAAGGTTGTAATAAAATGATGAAGCATCTCATTAAACTGAGATGGCGTAGCTGCTGATGGGCTACATAGTCTTAATTATCCGCCTTGATTTATTGATGGAGCTTTCAGTTTAAGACGTTTGATGTGAAATTGAAGACATCTGGTCTACATCCTTTATCGGTGTTGCAGAAATTTGGGGTAAAATCGGGCTATCAAGTGCAGGCTGCAGTTGTCAGCACACATCAAAGCACTCTTTGCCGAGTTTTAGAGTTTCAGCGCAGAGTTCAGCGTTGCAAACCCCACCACCATTAGATCTGCCTGTCGCTGCTGCTGGGCCTGGGTTCCTAGTCCTCCTGGGTTTGGGTTTGTGTTGATTAACCTGCCCTGTGGTCAGGAGAGGTCTTATGGTGTGGTTTCAGAAACGGAATTTTTTGGTAGGGTTTTGTTTCACCGATGAAAATTCTGTAGCTTCTCTGTCTGTAACTCGAGTGTTTTGGGTTTTTTTCCCTTACAGAACTACACCCAGTACATTCCTCTGTCCATATATGACCTGCAGACCTGGATGGGCAGCCCTTCCATTTTCGTCTACGACTGCTCTAACGCCGGCCTTATCGTCAAGTCGTTCAAACAATTTGCACTACAGAGGGAGCAAGAGCTGGAGGTGAGATCACAGGCTGTGGCAAAGGTTTCCTTTCCGCCTTTGTGCCGCAGGGTGAAGTTCAATCTCGCTTTGAACGTGCAGCTGAAAACTGTGTTTAAAACCGTGTTGGAAGGCAAATTAATTTGCAAATAATTTTGCCGTTCCAATCTTTCTGGTTCGGTTTGCTGTGCTATTAAGCTTGGGACAATTTTTAATACAAGCGGTAATTAAATGGTAACGTTAATAGAATCGATTTGTGCCCTAATGGTCTTTTCTGCTGAGATAAATGGTGAACTAGATGTATTTAGTTTGGTCGCGGAAGTCTAGCGTCTGGTTGGATGCCGCTGGAGTTTTGTGCTGTTGAGGTAAATGTGAAAAGGCAAACCACAATAAAACAAACCCAGCAGAGGGATTGTCGCTGGTGGTTTCCGTTTCCGAGTGCTGAAGTTGACTGTGTTTCTGATGAAAAGCTGTCTCTTGTTGCAGACGTAATTACTAATGTGTTTATTGAAGTGAATCTGCAACACCAAGGGGAAGGGGAGAAGTGAGGATTCTTTGGGCAGCACCTGGGGATGGCAAGACCCCCCACTGCTGGAGGTTCCTGCTGGCATGAGCTTCCATAGAAAAAGTGGGTTTTAAAGGTTAATTTCTTACACTCTCACAGTTTTAAGGCACTGTATTTAAAAAAAAAACCCCACAAAAAACACCACCTGAAACTTCAAAGAAGGAATAGTAATTAATCAGGCAACGGGCTGTCACAAACCCAACCTGCAAGCAGGTATTAAGAATATCCCTGGCTGGGATTCCTTACCTTCTAAATTCCAGGTTTTGGGGATGCTTTTGTAGTGACTCTTTTGGCAGGTGGAAATTCCATTCTAGTGACAGAAACCAGCCTCCTAGCTTGAGATACGGAGATCATTTCATTATTGCTTCTCTTCAGCCTGTGCTGCAGTTTGTAAAGATAAGAAACTTCCCAAAGTCTGAGGCTTGGGAAGAATGTGAACGCACGAGACGTGGACCAGTAGTATTGGCAACAGATGCCTTTTGAGGGGTACAATCTTTTTAAGCCAAGAGAAGTGTCTGGTGGTCACATTTTCTTCTCCTTTCCAAGTTTTCCTATCAGCCTACGACTTTCCTTGTGATCTTTGTGCAATGCACCCTTCTGGATTTTTGTTTTGTTTTCTCATTCTGTTCCTAAGCAGGCTAAAAACTGGCCTGACTTTACCTTCCCTTTCCGTGCTTTCTGCGTGAGTTTCCTTTTTACCTTGGCTCTTTCTGAGCTCTGGAATGACTTTGAAGCTGCTTTTGGAAGGAAGCAGCCGCAGGTGTCTCTGCTGGTTTCTGCTGTGAGACAGATGAATTGCTCAGGTGAAGCTTGTGCAGGAAAAGCTCCTCCCTGCAAGTCAGACAAAGCAGACTCTCTGCAGATGAGGGTGGGTTGACGAGCAAAATAACGATGCCAAGTCTTGATTTCAACAAAATGCTAAATCCCATTTGCTCTTTTTTTTATTATTATTATTTGTTTATTATTATTTATTTTGTAAAATGTGTGAAGTTAACAAGGGAAAACTGCTTCATTGTTTCTTCTCTTTGAAACACAAGTTAAAAGTAGCAGTTAATTTGATTATGAAAATACTTTCAGGCTTATATGTCAGCTTTCCATTCTGTATCTTTAGATTTCATTAGCTGCCGACGACTTACTGCTTATTATTAATAGAAAGCAGAAGACTTGGTAACAGAGACAGAAAAGTGCTTACAGTGCCATACAAAGCATGAATGAGAATGAATTTGCAAAACTATGAATTCCTGCATTGTTCCAATTCATGAGAAGCCAAGTAAAGCTGGAACTGGTGCTCACAGGGGGCTGCTGGAGTGATCAAGATAATTGTTAGCCCATCTTACTGAAAGGAGATTAGAGGAGCTTGCTGGTCTCTTAATCTGACAGGGGGAAGGCTGAGGGAATGTTTCTTTTATTTTTTTCAGGATCCTTTTGTTTTTTGGATAGTGCAGAGCACTGGCTGGGTGCCATCAGGTTATACCCAGTTCCACCAGAAGCATAAAAATGAATTACAGCGTATTTATAGGTGTGTTTGCAGCCCCATTATCCTGGGGTTTCATTGCTGATGGAGTACTTTTCTTACTGTAAAATCTACATCTTCAGCCTCTGAAGAGAGGAAGCACGAAAAGAAATGGTAACTTGGGAGTGATGGGAAAGCAGTTAATGCTTCTCTGAGATACCTGAGAAAAGAGAATGTCGTAGCAGCGCCTGTCTTCTTTAGAGAGCTGCCTCCAAAAGAGCACTTGACTAGTCAATGCTTTTGTTTGTTTGTTTTTGTAAATAAAGTCTGGCTGGTGGGTGTTTCCAGACTTCAGAGTGCAATGCAGTTGATCCAAGGACTGGAGGTTTCCCTGGACTGTGGTAGAGGTGGCAGTTCCAGAGCAGTGTCTGTGAATCGTCCCCGTTGCCACCCAGGTTTGGTTAATGTGTAGCTGCACAGCAGTCCATGTTTTGCAGATAAGGAACATCCATTTAGCAGCGTGATGTGGGTATGATGTGCCGTAGTGTTAAATGTTTTTGAATGAGTTTTATTTTTCTTCCAGTTGATCCTGCCTGTATGTGTTTTGGGTTTGCCCTGATGTCTGTAGGGGAAGGCAATCGTTTTCCTTTCCCAAAAGACATTATTCAGACCTGGAAACTGATCTCAGCTTTAGAAACTGGGATTCTGCCGTTGCTTTCCTGGTCATTGTCCAGTTTGGCATCACTAAGCAGGACACCAGTAAGGCCAGTGCGAGTACTGGTGCGGAGTGGTGTTTGCAGAGCAGCAATGCCATGGTCAGACCCTCCCGTGCTGTGCCGGCCCGGAGCTCAGAGCTCCCTTGGCACTGGTGGTGGAAGGGATGCCACTGGGTGCTCTTAATTGTCTAATTAGCCAGCTCTGATGGTTCTGTGAGTGCAGCTAAATACAGCCTAATTCTGGAGAATTAAGCAGGCACTTGAAGTGTGCTGTGCTAACAAGGATAAAGCAGGAGGCTCGTTATTTCTGATTAATTTTCCACGTAATGGTGACACTGTGCTTCCTCTGACTCATACTTGCAGCACCAAAGGGCTGCTGTCTTAAGGCCACAGTTGGGACGTTCAGAAGCTGCAGTGTGTCTCCTAGATGTGTGCTGTGCTGCTCGAGACCCAACTTTCTGATTGTCAGCTTTCCTGCTCGCACCGTTCAACAGGGTACCTTACAGCTGTGGATTGAACTGCTTTGTCCGTGCCGGGGCTCGGTGCTGCCGGCAGTGCCGGTTCCCCTTCCCCTCCAGCAGGGTATGTGACTAACTAGTCCTAATTGGAGCTGAGGAGTTTTTATTTTTCCATCTTCAGCATTAATTCTCAAAAAATGATCTTGATGGCAGCACAGCAGAATGTTATCTGGCATCAGTATCGTGTCTGGGGGGAGAGTTTTTCTATCTCACCATCTGCTGGGAGAGAGGAACATCTCCTCTTCGCTGCCTGCGTTAATGCCTTCCACGGGGGAAGAGGATTCTCGCAGCAGGGGTTGTGTGGAGCTGGCAGGTCCGGCCAGCACTCGAGATAACAGCTCCTGGTTTCTGTCTGGGGCAGAGTTCCTCCCAAGTTTACCTCGAACACGCCTGTTCATTCAAAAAAAGGCTTGGTTTTCTGTGGAGCTCTTGTTTCGCAGTCTAATTATAGAAGTACATGGCTGTTTGCAGTAGCAGTGGTGTAAAATACGTGTAGCGTTCCCCTTGCTGTTAACTGCCAGTGGCAATAGCTGCAAATCCATCAGCCCTTCCTCTGGGTGGACAGAGCTTGCAGGGAGCACACCTGAGCGCTCCTTAGCTCGGGCAGCTCTAGTTTATTCTCAGAACAAATGAATTACCACCATCTTACAGGAGTAACATCATTCAGTGACACGGATAAGTGAGTGTTACCACTGTTCTTTTGTCTGAAAGGCTGTGGGTTGCCCCGAAATAACACTGGGTAACACAATGAGTGCTTTGTGGATGGTAAGGAATTTTTACTTAAAATGCTTGCATGGGAAACTAAACGTCTGTCTGCCTGGAGACTGGGTTTTGTTAACCTGGCGAGGTTTCAAGCTTTGATAACCCGTGGGGAGCTGCTGGTTTTGGTGCTGTGATGGTAAATACCCTTACGTCCTGTTAATGATCTGTGAGGTGAAAGTGTGGCCGGCGCTGCCGCGGTCGTAGATGTCTGTGAACCCTGAGCTCCTGTGAACTTGGACAGCTCCTCCCCGGTTCTTTTCAAGATGCTATAGAAATGCAGGTGCCGGAGCTGGCCCGCTGAGCGCTCTCCCCCATCTCCGCAGGTCGCCGCGATTAACCCGAACCACCCGCTCGCCCAGATGCCTCTGCCTCCCTCCATGAAGAACTGCATTCAGCTGGCAGCCTGCGAAGCCAACGAGCTGCTGCCCATGATCCCCGACCTGCCAGCTGACCTCTTCACGTCCTGCCTTACTACGCCCATCAAAATTGCGCTGAGATGGTGAGCATCTTCCCCCTCCTGGAGGGCAGGCGCGGGGTTTGTCTGCCTCGCCTGCGGCAGCGATGGCTTTGTTAATTGGAATGCCTCCTCTGACCGAAGGTTGCGCCGCTGCCTTGAGTCACGGGGTTTGGACTGTGCCTTTGGGACAGCCTTTGATTAATCAGGAATGGAAAGGTGAAAATATTGTTATCTTCTACTTATTACGCTTTAGATTCCAGCTCAATATCTAGGCTTGCTCAGATTAAGGGATTTACTGTTCTGGGAATTAACTATCTGCTTCTTCAGAGAGCAGGAACAGTACACAGCGCGGTACAACTTTCCGTAAATCGCCCTTTGTACAAATCCCATTCCAAGGGCTGCAGTTGCTGTAAATAATGCAGCAGCGTTCAATAACGCCCTAGCGGAAGAAATGGAGCCGTAAACCAAAGACAGGCGTTAAGGAATGGCACGCCAAGTTAATTAGACAGGAGGTTATAAAAGCCTGCTGCAGATAGCAGGAGCTTTCGAAGAACAGTGTGTTCAGCCCGCGACGTTTCTCATCTGGTGAGCTCGGGGGGTGTTTCCTCACGGAAGAGGGTCGCAGCTTGTCAGCGCTGGCAGAAGGCTCGGCTCGGTTTGACGAGCAGGGCAAAGAGCTTCGGTGACGTGAGGAATATTTTCCTGGGACGGTTTTGAGAGAGCCAGGGAGAAAATGGGTTTTCTGAGCCAGGTGTCATGGCCCAGGAGTCTGAAGTTGTGGGAGACTAGCCCAGAGTTTCAGCCAGGGAACGGCAAACTCTAAGCAAAGGTAGGCAGGTGTGTGCTCCCCTCACAGCTTTAAATTCCCTTTCATCTTACTTTTTCCCTTCTTCTGTTGTAAAAACGCAGCTTTCTGTTGTTGTTTCTAAGCTGGCAGTCTGGCTGCTGTACTGACCACGCGTCAAAACTCACAAGCGAGTGCTCGCAAGTGTGCAACAGGATTGAGGCTGCTGAGCAGCCAGAGACACTTCATCGCCTCTAATCCGGAGCGAATGCCACGTGTCCCTGCTGGGACAGGTGAAAGGAGAGAGGAGGTTCATGGCCCGTGTAGCTTGTGCCCTGACAGCTCTTCTGTCCTCGGCGGCGGTCTCCACGGGGAGCTCTGCTGCCCTGAGCTCTTGCTGGCGTGGTGGTGGTAGGCTCGCTCTGAACCCTGCCTGCTCTTTGAAAATTCTCAGCATCCGTCTTCTCGAAAGCTGAAGCGAGTTACTGTGCAGCTCAAGCCCTTTAGGGGAACTTGGAGAAGTGCTGTGCTTTATAACCAGGAGAATACAGTTGCGGGGAACTGCTTTTATCATACGGCTGCTATCGGGTCACTGCTGCCCGAATGTGGAGGAGTTTAGGTTTCTGCTGGTTTTAGCTATGGAAAAAGACTTGGAAATTGAATCCCACCTGCGGAGCTCGAGGCTCGCAGCAGATGACAGTGAATGCAGCTTGGTAAATACAACTGAGGCTTTTTTCCGAACATTGCTTGCCAGTGGAGTCCACAACCAAGAAATAAACCAAAAGGTGACACAGGATTCAGCAAGTGGGGGTTGAAGTTGAAATTCTAGGGAGAATGTTTTCACCAAAACACTGTGTTACGATGGAGAGAAGAGGGGAACAATCTCTTCCCAGGGTGGATACACCGAGAGCTGCAGTTATCCTGAGCAGCTCAGGGCTGTGCACGTGGGTTAGATCAGCCCTGGGTGGACACAGGGACACTGCTTCCATTCCGTTGTTTTCACCAATCCATTAAATCTTTGTGAGAATCCCTTTGCCCGTTGAAGATTAACTGGTTTATAGCAAACCGAAGCTTAGGAAGTGAAGTGAAAGCTGTTGGTCTTGGCACTTTAGGGTCCTCCTCCCCTTGCAATTACCAGAACTTCACAGTTTGTGCCATAGCTAGAGTGAAAATGCTGAGGATTTTTTGGCTTTCGGTTGTTGTGTTATGGGGTTGGGTTTTTTGTTTGTTTGGTTTTTTAATATCTCTCTCTCTCTCTCTATTATATGAATATAATATATTAGATATTTAGATAGGGTAGATTTAGATTAGCCATTAGGAAGAAGTTCTTTACTCTGAGCGTGGTGAGACACTGGAGCAGGTTGCCTAGAGATGATGTGGACACCTCATCCCTGGAAGTGTTCAAGACCAGGCTGGATGAGGCTTTGAGCAGCCTGGTCTAGGAGGGTTGGTACTGGATGATCTTTAAGGTCCCTTCCAACCCAAACCATTCTGTGATAGACTGAGAAAGGGGCTTTTTTGGGCATTATGTTCTGTGCAGGCATTTTCTGTTGCTTCATCTCCATGGGAACGTGGCTGAGGGGGTGCTCAGGGCAGGTTCTCAAGCAGAGCTACACCTGGCATAAGCATGAGATCTCCTCCGAGTTGTGTCTCGCTCGTGTTTGACAAGAACCGTGTCTGTGAGAATGCAGCTCGGGGGAAGGATTTAACCCTCTTAACCTGAGCTGTTCTGGGGGGCGATGCTGGTGGGTGCCACACGAGCTCTCGGGTAGCAAAGCCTTTCCTGCCAGGTCTAATCCAGTGACTACGCGTGGTGCTTGCTGCAGACAAAAAAATGTCTCCTCTGTTCTCTGATGAAAATCATGCTCCTTTTATCTTCCCCATTGATTGGCACATTTTTTATCCGTGCGAGCCCTGTAAATAATAAGCGCTTGCTTGCGGAGCATTGCTGTTCACTGCTGATAAACAGAATAGGTGCCAGGCCAGCCCCTCCTCCTGCTTTCCAGCTCTTTGATGCATCCTGTCTGCCAGGCTCTGAAAGCAGGCGGTTAACTGGAAGTGAAGGTGCAAATCTTGGCCGTTGAAACTTGCCTTTTCCTTCGGTCTGGCCCTTTTACTGAAGCTGATCCAGAGCACTGCAGAATCGCTTTTGCAGTTCTGGGCTGACAGGCTAATGAGGTTTCATGTACTGAATTTATGGGCAAATAAAAGGAATACATTTCTGTACATCCCATTTTGCGCTCTGTCTTTTAAGTAAACAACTGACGGGCAAAATCACCGCTGAGATGGGGTTGTAGCTGCATCCACTTCAGTCTAATTTCAGGAGAAGACAGATTGATGCCGGTAAGGGAAACACGGGTCAGTTGTGCCCTTCCCAGTGTGGTGCTGGTCTCCTTCACGGGCTGGTGTTTCTTGGGACGTTTACGTGCATCTCTAATGTATTTTGCCTGACGTTTGTGACCATGACACCAGCCATCACTTGAGACATCCCATTTAGAGCCCGGAGTGGTGGAAGGGGGTTGCAGATGCAGCAGGAGGAACATTTTGTTTACGAGTACATTTTCTTGGCAATCGGTGGTGGTTCCAGAGGAAATGCAGATAGTCTGCTACGGGATGAACGGGCCTTCGATGAACTAATCTCTTCCAGAATACTGAGGGCAGCGATGAGGGCTCTCCCAGGGCCGGTATCTACAAAAGCAGTCATCCACTTGCTGCTTTCCTCCCGTGCTGGGGAGTATCCAACAGCCCCACGGGCAGGGCAGAAGGGGTGGGTTTTCCTCTAGCCAAACGCGACCCGCTTTTGTCTTGTCATCTTTGAGGAGCCCCAAGCTCCAACGCAACAACTGAAACCTAATCTCGCGGGCGCGTCGCCCGGAGCGCAATGGAAACGGGTCCCTGAGGAAGCACCGAGCGAGGGCTGCAGAAGGTGGGGGGATGTGAGGAGGTCTGTCTGTAGGTGACCTGCCGCGGAGCTCCCCTGCTGCCGCCCTCGAGCTTGCGGGGAGCGCTTGGCACGCCGGCCGAGCTTTCTGCCTCTAATCCCCCCAGCTTGTAACCAAAAGCCCTGCGCTTAGGAGAAATCCTCTCAAGAAGGAGGCTAATGTGCGTGGTCGCCCCGTGGCCAACGCGCTCCGCTGCCGGGCGATCGGCCGGCTCTCGGCAATCAGCCCGCAGGACGTGGGCAGTGCCGAGCAGGGCTGGGCCGAGCAGTGCAGTGCCGAGCAGGGCAGTGCCGAGCAGGGCTGGGCTGCTCCTCCTCTCCTCACACATGTGGCGAGTGCTGCCCTCTGAATCCGTGAGCCTGTCGAATAGCGCAGAGGGAGCCAGGCCGGGCAAAGCCCTGGTGGGATGAGAGGCTTCCCGAGCGAACACAAAGCGATAGGTGGGACTCTCTCTTCCTTCTAGAACACAAATGTGTAACAGTACAAAGTTGTGTTCGGGTCCTTTTCCAGCCGTGTCGTCACGCAGAGTTGTTGGGAAGTCTTTTGGCATCCTCAGCCTGCAGGGAAACTCCAGCCTGATTCCCATGACCTAGTTCTGCCGTGCTGAATCCCGCCTGCAGTTCTGGTTGGAGAGGGGTGTTTCCCCGCGTGGCTCTGCGAAGCAGCGTTGGAAGAGGTTTCTATTTTAGCAGGTTGTGCGGGGATCCCACGTTCACAGATAGCTTCGTGACTATTTTGTGCTACGGTGGGCAGTGCACCTATCAGAAAAACGGCCTGGAGACCACTTGGCTCTGGGAGCCCACCCCGCAGGGGGAGTCCTGCGGGCAGCGGGTGCCACAGGAGAGCTGGAGGGTGCTCAAGGTTTCAGCAAGGGCCTCTGCACGTCTTGTCTTTAAAGAAGTAGTTGTTCTTCGCTTTACCTGGGGAAGAGCCTCTGGATGTGTGTATCATGGCTCTGGTGAAAAGAGGAGCTCCTTCTCCTTTCCCAGGCAGCTGAGCCCTCCTGGTCCCGCGCTGCCCGCGGAGCTTTCTGTTCCCATGCAGGGGTTAAACACCAAGGTACCTGCCCCTGGTGGGTCCATTCTGCCTGCCCCTGGTGGGTATGTTCTGCCTGCCCCTGGCGGGTCTGTTCTGCCTTCTGCTGATGGGTACGTTCTTCATTGAACAACAGAGGGTGGATTTTTCAAGTACTGGGAAAATGGGCTGTGAAGGTGGTCAGGTCACCAGGGAAGTAATTTCTCAAGCTGAAATTTGCTGGGTTTTCTTCCCAGATCTATCGTTTCCCACTTCTGTTCTCCGGGCCTCAACGCACATCCCCGAGAGTTTTGGAGGAGGGAGACAAGCGCTCGGAAACTGGGCTGGCGGGCGTTTTGTCTTCCCTCCCTCCCTTGGGTTTGGCCACTTTGGGGATTTTCGAGGCACGGCGCGTGGAGGTGCTGACGGGGCTCTGCGTTTCCCAGAGCCACTGTTCCCGAAGCCGTGGAGTTTGTAAGGCTGAGGAAACGGAGTCAGCATTTTTTTTAATTAAACAGCCGAGGTGTTTGAACTTGAGGCGTCCGTCTCCTTCCCCCCCCACCCCGTCCTCGCTTTCCTGCCTGCGGTGCCAAATCTCTTCAGGGAAACCCAGCCAACGCTAATCGCTATTCCGGAGGCATCAACCTCCTCAGCTCTCCTGTCGTCTTGCTCCTCCCGAGAGACCGTGCCGGATGGCTGCGAGGCCTTTCCCCCCGCCTCGTGCGTTGGAAACTTGTCACCGTGACAGTTACAATACCCCAGTTTTGACGCCTGACGATGGAAATCGCCGCATAATCATGAGTGTGACAAATAGTGAGGGCCTCGTTTGAGGCTTATTATGCCGTGGCAAAGTTTTCTACCCGAACGCTGTTTTAAAAGCAGAAGCACTGTAATAAAGAAGCCTCCTTCCATATTCTTTCCACAGAGAACCTTGTCATTAAATATTCAATTAGTATGTTTTATTTTTATTCTCTTCTTCCACAGGTTCTGTATGCAGAAGAGCGTCAGGCTGGTGCCAGGAGTCACACTGGATTTAATAGAAAAGTAAGCCAAATTTTACCACCTCCGCCCCCCC